>KV751392.1:18159-35507 GCA_001698575.1 Mola mola
TGGTCGCGCGCTCAGGCGAGGGGGGCGCGCGCACGCTGTTATTGAGGTTGAGAGCAGGTGCTGGCCAAATTACCATACAGCTGAGGGGGGAGAGAGAGCAAACTTACTCCTTCACCACACACACAATAACAAGAGTTCCCCTCATGTTGGCGACGCGAGCGCGCCCACATACACATCTATGACTGTGCGTGGCACACACGCGTTTTCTTCTCCTTTTTTTCCTTCTTAGGCCGGAGAATGAGAAGAAGGAGTCCAGCCCCTCCAGTAGTTTACCTCACCGCGCAGCTCTGCCAAGGAATGTTTTTCTTTAGACTCCATTCAGACCCACGAATTCTTCCCACAACCACAAATACCAAAATATAAGAGGGGCGCGCATGCAGAGAGGCACAGAGGGGTGTAAACAATTAACTGAGTCAAGGTCCGACCAAGAAACACACTTCTCTCTTGGGGGAACGTTTGAATCTTAAGAATGGGGGGGGGGGTCTCGTTTTTAATTGGCATATCACACTTAAAACTCCCCAAAACAAAGAGAAAGTTTGTCCAGTGAGGCAGCAGCTGGAGGGATCAATCCCACCTCTCGCCATCATCATCCGGTCAGATGTGGGTGTGGGGGTGGAATATTCTGTACCCCTTTACTCATCTATTTGTTCCATTCACGGCTTTCATTTTAGGGAACTTCTCTAAAGTGTAGGCAAAATGGGAATTCGGACATGGTGCAATCGTGAAAATGTTTCTTCTAAACACGCGCCCCTGAAAGATGTTGTTGACTTTGAAGGAGCTCTCATTCATCATCTTCCCTCAACAGGTCAACTGAAGAGTCCTCCTCCTGCGGGAGCCTCCTGTTTTTAAAGTCCCCCGTCTTATTTGGTCCAAAATACTTTCACAGGTCCTGAGTTCGGGCTCAGATATTAACGCTGTACGTGCAGTGGGGCTGTCGGGGGGTACATTGGATCCCATTGTGGGGACTCGGGCCACATTGGGAGGTGAAGTCGGGGAAGAGGAGGAGGAGGAGGAGGAGGAGGAGGAGGAGGAGGAGGTCCATTTGCATGTTATTACCATAGCATGTGTCAGGCCGTATATAACAGGCTGCAGACCGCCGTGGCTGGAGAAAGACGCAAAGTTCACAGGGAGGAAAGACAGTAGCAGGAAGACGGAAGCATGTTGGACCAGTGACAAATCCGTCCCTGGGTTAGACCAAGACCTTCACATGAAAAGCTACTTCCGAAAATTTGTCACACGCGCAGAGAAAAAAAACACAAGGAAGACATCTTTTTGTTCTCTCTTTGGATTAACTCTTCATATAACGGAACTTGGACTTCTCTTGTAGCGGCTGGTTTTTGTGATTTTATTATTTTTGGTCCTAAAAAGTTTGGGATTTACCCTTTTTTTGTTCCTCGGGACATGAATGAGAGCGGCGTGACTGACATAGGCAGCAGTTGATGAGAAAACCCTGTGAGGCAGCAGAAACGTGCTCGATGCATCTTCCTCAGAGGGATTGAACCGGAGGAGGCACCCCAAGGACAAGCCGAGCCCCGAGACTTCTCATCGTATTTATTCTTTATTTATTATGTATTTATTTAATATGGGGCGCGTCATCCTGCTGACTCTCGCCGTCATGGCCATGTTGCTGTGCCAGGTAAGCTTCTGAATCTTTATTTCTTCCAAACAATGCACCATCACCATCACCCTCCCCTCCCACCTCAGCACTCGCGCTCAAGCGGCGCTCATGTGAACTTGTTTTCCTCTGCAGGGGTTTTGCTCGGGAGTCTTTGAGCTCAAGTTGCAAGAGTTCCTAAACAAGAAAGGGGTGCAGGGCAACAAAAACTGCTGCAAGGGGGGGCTGACCTCGTCCTTCCAGCAGCAGTGCGAGTGTCAGACCTTCTTCAGGATCTGCCTCAAGCACTACCAGCCCAACGCCTCCCCGGAGCCGCCGTGCACCTACGGCGGCGCCGTGACGCCAGTGCTCGGCTCCAACTCGTTCCAGGTGCCCGACGTCATCCCGGAGAGCTCGTTCACCAACCCCATCAGGATTAACTTCGGCTTCACGTGGCCGGTGAGTACAGCCATTCGCCACAGGAGCGCGGAGGGCAGTGAAATCGCGCCATTTTGAGTGGGGTGACCCCGTGCGTAAAAATGCGCTTTAAGTGGCGAGAGCGCGCAGAGTTTTGCAGGTGTTTCGTTTCACCAGGTCACGTTAGGCAGATTGGCGCAGTTGCCTCGGGCCTTTTTTTTTGTTGATGTTATCGCCACATCTCTGCCGGCCACCTGTCTCACCAAGCCATTTGTGTTCCCAGGGGACCTTCTCGCTGATCATCGAGGCATTACACACCGAGTCCAAAGACGACCTGTCCACGGGTAGGCAACGCACAAGCTACACGTCACATCCGCGCACTTTGAGATCCCTTAATGTTCTCTCCTCCCTCACCTTTCAGAGAACCCGGACCGCGTCATCAGCACCATGACCACCCAAAGGCACCTCACAGTGGGAGAGGACTGGTCTCAGGACCTGCACACCAGCGGCAGGACAGAGCTCAAGTACTCGTACCGCTTCGTGTGTGACGAGCACTATTACGGCGACGGCTGCTCGGTGTTCTGCCGGCCGAGGGACGACGCCTTCGGCCACTTCACCTGCGGAGAGCGCGGGGAGATCGTGTGCGACGCCGGCTGGAAGGGACAGTACTGCACCGAGCGTGAGTCTCACAACCGTGTGATCAGATGAACATGTGTGTGCGCGTGCGTGTGGAAATCTTAAAATTCAAGGGGAACTCTGCATAGCACATGTTTTTGTTTTTTAATTCCCCGGAAGATACTTTACTTGTTGAATGTGAAGAAGCTGCACTGTCTAAAAAGTTAAATTCTTTGGGTCTATAATCAGATCCTCGAGTGCCGTTAGAAGGCAACTTGTGCGTAAACACCACACGCGACCCCCTCCCCTCACACACACACACACACACACACACGACCACTTGATTTATTCTAAGGAAAGTTTTTGGGAATAATCTCACGCGTGCCATAAATTTACATGCAACCTTCCGATTGGTTGCTCTCGGAGTGGGCCGGGCTGTGATTGGACGAGGCGGGGGAGGTATTGTTTGAAGTGGGCAGCTGCCGGCAGAGAGGAGACAATGGAGCAGCTGTCGCCCACTGGCAACACACTCGCCAGCTGTCCACTCTTATCTGCCCCAATCCGAGACATTAAGGGGAGTGTGTGTGTGTATGTGTGTGCACAGAATGAATAAAAGAGTTTTGACCCGCAGCGAAGAAGAAAAAAGGAGGGTGGTGGGGTGGGTTGATGGGGTCCGTGTGTGAGTGTGTGCACTCTCTGTGACGCATACACACACACACACACACACACACACACATTCACACACTCCCTCCTTTGTCTCAGCACTAAGTTAAGCAGAAAATTCTTCCATGCTACTAGGGATGGTAGAATTTGAGGCAACTAATTTAGGTAAATTTAGGTGAACATTTTCATGTTATTAAGAGACATTTCAGTTCCAGCTTTTGAGAAGTGTGTTTTTCTTCTTTCTCTTCCTGCGCAGCCATCTGCCTGCCGGGCTGTGACGAAGAGCACGGCTTCTGCGAGAAACCCGGGGAGTGCAAGTAAGTAGTCCTCCACCAGTTCACTGGGGCATTCATTAATTAGCGGGACGCGAGGTAATGTGAGTGGACTGACCGGTGTTCCCTCCCTAATTGGACAACAACAGGTGCAGAGTGGGATTCAAGGGTCGCTACTGCGATGAGTGCATCCGTTACCCGGGCTGCCTCCATGGGACCTGCCAGCAGCCCTGGCAGTGCAACTGCCAGGAGGGCTGGGGGGGACTCTTCTGCAACCAAGGTGAGGAGTGATGGGGAAGCGCTGATCGGGTGATGTGCTAGTGCAAAGATGTCAAAACCAGGCCAACTTTGGTTTGAAAGTGAAAGTTTTGGTTGCAATGAGAAGCGAGGCCACAACTACATTTATGACAGTTATTTAAATGCTTTGAAACATACATTTTATCTTTTATAGATACCCCTAAAAACTTTTTAACGATTTTTTTCATTTTAAACGAATACCAGTCTCATTTTTATGCCTCTGCATCAGCAATCAGCAATCAGCAGATAGGCCTTTGTTTGTGTGTTTCAGTTGTAAATTAGCAAAGCCACGCTCACCGAGACCACAGATGAGGGACAGAAATTCGGAAATGTTTTTCCAGAAGTTTAACCGGAGTCATCACGCCAATCTAACTCTGTACAGAGGAGCAAAAAAAGCAATTGAGACAGAGAAGCATTTGTGTTGAAATGAACAGGAGAGACAGAAGGCCTGACTGAGAAAAAAACAGGGTGAAAACAGGGAAAGAAGAGAAAGAGTCGAGTGTGCCAGAGGACAAAAAGACATTCTGTCGCGGCTGCTGTTGTCCTGCCATGTGTTGCGCTGGGGCTGGCTAATCCACATGTGCTGCCGTGTCTTTCCAGACCTCAACTACTGCACTCACCACAAGCCCTGCATGAATGGAGCCACTTGTAGCAACACTGGTCAGGGCAGCTACACCTGTTCCTGCAGGCCCGGCTTTACTGGGGCCAGCTGTGAGATCCAGGTCAATGAATGCGCTGGAAACCCCTGCCGCAATGGAGGAAGCTGCACCGTAAGTGTTCCCGATTTACCTCAGAAGGAAAACAGCGACATCCTGTGAGCTGTGCTGCTGACTACAGGCATATTTGCTGTTGTTGCATCCTTTCAGCTCGCCATAAAAGGCATCCACGAATTTAAAACACTGTAAAAAACAATGAACACGCGCAGCATACAGTGAGACACTTCTTGATGTCGAGTCTGTTCTATTTTTTTTTTCCCCTCACAGGATTTGGAAAACACATATACCTGCACTTGCCCTCATGGTTTCTATGGCAACAACTGCGAGCTGAGCGCTATGACGTGTGCCGATGGGCCCTGCTCCAACGGTGGGCGCTGTGCTGACAACCCTGACGGAGGCTACTTCTGCCAGTGCCCCACGGGATACGCAGGGTTCAATTGCGAGAAGAAGATTGACCACTGCACCTCCAGCCCCTGTTCCAACGGTAGGAAGGACACGCTGGTCCCACAGAATTTGTCTGCACGCTCCTAAAGCCGATCACGAGTTGAGGTACGACATTCCGACTGTCCGTTCAAACCGCTGATTCCACCTCTGATGTCTGTTCTCAGGTGCGCGCTGTGTGGATCTGGTCAACTCGTACCTGTGCCAGTGTCCTGATGGTTTCACTGGAATGAACTGTGACCACACGGGGGACGAGTGCTCCGCCTACCCTTGCCAAAATGGCGGGACGTGCCAAGAGGGTCTCAACGGCTACACCTGCACCTGCCCACCAGGATACACTGGCCGCAACTGCAGCTCCCCCATCAGTCGCTGTGAACACAACCCTTGCCACAACGGCGCAACCTGCCACGAGAGAAATAACCGCTACGTGTGCGCTTGTGTCCCTGGCTATGGCGGCAGGAACTGCCAGTTCCTGCTTCCAGAGCACGCTGCCATCCGTGGGTCAGAGGTGCCCTGGATGGCTGTTGGGTCCGGTGTGGCCCTGGTCTTGCTGCTGCTGGCAGGATGTGCTGTACTTGTTGGATTTTTTCGATCGAAATCCCAGCGCGGTGGTCAAATAGAAACCGTCGTGGAAGGGGAGACAATAAACAACCTGACCAACAACTGTCACCGCGGTGACAGGGACCTGGCGGTCAGTGTGATGCCGACACCAGGCGTCAAAAACATCAACAAGAAGATGGACTTCTGCAGCGGTGACCCTGATGAAGGATCTTCACCGGGGAGGAGCAGCTACAAGAGTCGCCATCCGCCTGCAGACTACAACCTCGTACATGAGGTCAACTACGAGCAGGCGGCTAAAGAGGCCATGCTGGAGGCGACCTGCGAGGACAAGTGCCCGTCCCTCGACTCATTTGAGTTTGAGGAGAAACGCAGCAAACGTTTAAAATGGTACATATGTCTAACTGATGAGAATTTGTCACACAGGTTGTGAAACCGGGGACGGTAAAACTAACGTTTGTTTTTTTCTCTCTCTCCTAAAGCGATGCATCAGAAAAGAAAGCTCCAGAAATGTCTGCATGTGCGGACACCAAGTACAAATCTGTGTTTGTGATGTCAGAGGAAAAGGACGAATGTATAATTGCAACTGAGGTGAGCTTTGTTGGTGTCACTGTCAGTGCAGCAGCCTGTGGTCCTTCGACCAACCCCCGTTTAACGTTTCTCCGCTCTTTGTGTCTCTGCAGGTGTAACGAGCCACCGACGGGCTGCCCGTTGCTCATTTGCTCTATGGGAGAGTTTTTATACTCCTTCAGATGCTGCTCTAACCCTAGGGGGAGGTGTCCCGCCTTGAGACTGCTGCTGATACTGAGACGTTTAACTGATATTCAGAGTGAGCTGGTTCTCTACTGGAAACTAAGCGCAGGCAGCGGCGGCCTGTGGGATAAAAGAACTGGCGGGGTAAAAAAAAAAGTAAGAAAAAAAAAAAGTTTACGGTTGAAAAGTAAACGGCCACTTAGCTTTCTGTTCCGCCCCTCAGTCGGGGAGTGGGGGTAAAAAGAAAGAGGAAAAGAATAAGATACATAAGCGGCGGATATGTGCGATGCTACGAGTTTTTGTTTTTGCAACATTTGCACCCAGGCCTTTTCTCTCACCCACACGCCGTTGCTGAGCGCAGGAACTGCATCAAACGGTGGATGTTTGGCCATACTGGCCTGTTCTTCACGAGGCTGTTCTCATGGGCTGTGCTCCCATCACGACACCTGTGAAGACTGTATGTAAACGTGATCACTGTGTTAAACTGAAGTGCGTTTTCTTCCCTCCAAACCATTTATGACATAGTATTGTTCAATGTTTCCTTTTCCTTTCGGAGCATGAAAACTTTTGTCTTAATAATGAAAAAAAAAATGTTTTGATACAGATTTTTTGTAAAATAAAGAAAGACATAAAAAGCAAGAAAAAAGTTATGATTTAAAATTATGATTTAATTTAAGTTAATTTAATTATTTTGTGTTATTTTTATTCTGTATTGTATATTTGTGATGTTTGTTATGATTATTTAAGTTGGCTTTTTTTAATGACGATATTTGCAAAGGCACTTCAGGTCAATGGGACTTTTTTTTAAGATTATTTAAGGGGGATTGTACTGTACAAATTATCTTACTGTCTCCTTTAACATTTTTGAATGAAGGAATTAGCCAAGACTATTTTTCCAAATAAATATTGCTAAACGTGAAATTTTAATTGCGTCCAACTTCTGTTTTTGTCCATCTGCGAGCACTCTGAAAAACATTTCTTCAGGGGTCTGTGAGCAAAGTTAATCAGTAACATCTGTTGTCTTCCCCTGGCGACCCCATAGTGGGCTTTTCAATGCCGACACTGTTGGCTACTGCCAGAAGTTGAAAGTGTCTCCCTGGAGACGGAAGAGGGGGCCTATTCATAAAAAACAATGTCCCCACGCTAGATTTACCGCTTCTACTTCTCCCCCTAAAGAACAGGTCAGGTAATTCATGGCTCCAAAACGCAGATCAATGTAGAGAAACGCCTACCGGACATCCAGAGTGTCTTTTCACCACAGTAACGTTCTGCCATCGCAGCCATCGTGAAAAGTTTCAACATTTTCTGCCCACAATCACCTCTTCAACCCCCCCTCAGTTTTCTTTCTTAATTGCCCAACAAAGACCTCAATTGTTTTTAGACATAAATAATTGTAAATCATCTGCAAAGGGGTTTATAACCCCGTGGCATTATGGGAACAGACATCAGCAGACAATGATGGAATTGACAATGGGGGCACACAAAAGGCCACCCTTGGGAGAGCGTGCGAGTCCCTCGGCATGCTGGGAGAAAGGAGAGTAACAGGAACAGATGTTGTTGAGTAACAGATGCCTTCTGGCCAGAGTTCAGCCGCAACCAGCAAGGCCTTCAGAGGCCCGAGCTGCAGGGGGAAGAGAGACAGAAGAAGAAAAGACAGCTTTTACTGTATTATGTTGGGATGTTGAGATAGGAGAACGTCTGAGTTCTGAGAACGCAAACAAAGAGAAACTACAATAAGTTTGAGCATTCAGTAAGAGACTGTTTGAGGAGGAAAGTGAATATTTACATTTCAAAGGGGACATATTAAAAATTTAGCAGCTTTAGAGGGGAACTGTGGAAAAGTCATAGAACCAGAGAGATCATAAAAAAAAAAAAAAAAAAAAGTAAATTAATGAAACCTGACAGCGTGACAGCTGGAGCTGCATCCATTGAAGTTCTTGATGCAGTTCACAAATTAACATACGACAAAACTGAAACTAACAGCTTCTGTCAATAGAATTTTTTAGGCCTGAGTACTTGTATTTTTCCATTCAAAAATAGGAAAACCAAACTGATGATCAAAGCTGCTGACACTTCACTTTGAGTTGATCGGCTAATTTGGTAAATGGCCTTTCAAGTCTACTCACATTCACGCATTATTGAATGAATGATCCTTTCAGTCCTAAAATAAATCTGTATTCAAACGCTTAAATATGCATTTCTTGGTGGTTTAACCCTCTGTCGGTTGGAATGATGTTTATGATCCTCACTGACATGACACGTTCTGCAGCTGTTAAAGTCTTCCAGTCAGCCCTCTGAAGATCATGCCATCACTATCAACCTCTAATTTTTACTCGCCTTAAACTGTGGTCACTGACTTACACGTCATGACCATTGAGGAACTCAAAAAAAATGTAAAAATAACTTTCAAAGTTTTAAAAATAACATGCATGAGTATTTTTCGGGTGTACCAACATTGGCACTCTGAGTGCAATTTTGAGTTACTCTCAACTTCTATGGTATTCACCCTTTAAGTAACAAATCCTATGTCCTTTAATTCATAATGCCTTTGTTAAAAATCTTTTAAACAAAATGCATTTAAATGAAATACAATGGTACCAATTAAGCTGCCTTACTACATTTAAACTGGTTAATAATAAACGAATAGTGATGGTTTATACACAAGTAATTTTCAGTACTTCAGAATACCATATAAATACCACAGCTTCACTTGAAATCCTCTCTCTTTATGATATGCTATATTTTCTTCTTCATACCTGTAGTGCCATAGTTTTGGTATGACTGGCCCAGTTTCAGAGCTATCAGCTGGACAGACGTCTGTCTTCTCTTGCGTACAACAGATGAAACTTCACTTGTGGTGAAAAAACACAGAAAAAATACAATCAATAAACTACCATCTACAGTTGGTACAAAGTTTTCGGACAACTACAGTAACTATGGCAACACCCTGAGACTAACTTAAGTTAAACTGTTGATTTCTATAATTTAATTTGCTAATCATAAGGACTGATACAGGGAGTCTTTCCTGCCAACGGCAATAAGACTCTCCAACAGTTCACCTCTGTCTGACAGAGACTGACATGTTTTCCATATCTCTGCACCGTTTCACCTTCCTGTTACTACTTGCACATTTTAGCGCCCTGTAGCAATATCCACTGCATACGCATTAAAACACTCCTCACTCCTCTTTAAATAGATGTATTTTAGTTCTTTAGATTTTGTATTTTTTCTGTAGTTTGCTCTATATCTATAAACCCAATTGCCCAAAACGTTCAATTAAATTCAGCACAAAGACAAGATGTTTAATATTCAAACTGATTCATTTTACTGTCTTTTGGGAAATATATTTCTGAATTCAAATTAAATCTGAATTTGATGCCAGAAACACGCTGGGACAGGAGCACGTTTACTGCTGTGTTATATCGACCTTTCTTCTAACTACACTCAGTAAATGTCTGGGAACTGAAGACACTAGTTATTGAAGTGCTGAAAGTTGAATTCTTTCCCATCCTTGCTTGATGCACATCTGTAGTTGCTCAACGGTCGAAGGTCATGTTGTCGTATTTTTAGCTTCACAATGTGCTGTACAATTTCAGTGGTAGGCAGGTCTGGACTGCACCCAGGCCAGTTTAGTCCCGCCCTCTGTTACTGCGATGCCTCGCTGTTGTAACTCTGCAGAATGTGTCTTTATTGTCTTGCTGAAATAAGCAGGGACATCCCTGAAAAATACATTGTTTGGATGGAAGCATATGTTGCTCCAAAACCTGTATGTACCCCTCAGCGTTAATGGTGCCCTCACAGATCTGCAGTTACCCATGATGCCACGGGCACTGATACACCCCCATAGCATCACAGATGCTCGCTTTTGAACTTTGCTTTGAAAACAATCTGGATGGTCCTTGTCCTCTTCAGCCCGGAGGACTCGACGGCCAAAATCAATCTGAAATGTGGACTCGTCAGACCAAAGCACTTTTCCATTTTAGGTCAGTTGATCTCAGATGGGCTCGGCCCAAAGTGGCCAGAGCTTCTGGATGTCGCTGATATATGGCTTTGGCTTTGCACGGCAGTGTTTTAACTTACATTTGAAGATGCAGCAATGTTCTGTGTTAGCTGACAATGATTTCTGAAGTTTTCTTGAGCCTATGTTGTGATATCCATCACAAAATGATGCCGGTTTTTAATGCAGTGATGGTCAGAGCGGTCATAGTTCAAGGACACAGTGTTGGCTTTAACCCTTTCCCCTTACATGAAGAGATTTCTCCAGATTCTCTGAGTCTTTTATATTATGGACTGTAGATGGTGAAATCTCTACATTTCTTGCAAATGCACATTGAGAAACATTGATCATGAACTGTTGGGAGTTTGCCCACTCTTGACCAGTCTTTCACAAAGTGGAGAACATAGGGCCAGCGTTGCTTTTGAATGACTGAGCCTTGCAGCCTTTTGATTGCACCCAATCATGATGCTATATTGTTACCAATTAATCTACCAACCTGTGCAATGTTGCAGCTGATTTTCTGAGCATTTCACCACTTTCCCAGTCTTTTCTTGCTCCTGCCCCAACCTTTTTGGGATGTGTTGCTCGAATCAAATTCAGAATTTGTGTATATTTACGAGTAAAAACCACAATAAAGTTTATCAGTTTGAATATTAAATATCTTATTGTGCTGTATTCAACTGAATATAGGTTGAAAAGGATTTGAAAATCACTGTATTTTGTTTTTATTCGCATTTTACACAACGTCGCAACTGTTGGGTGTGTATTATTTCTTGTGTGTTTATTATGTGCCTGATGTCTGGATGTACTAACAAAGCAATTTCACAATTTTACTTAATTTTTTCAATTCAGATCAAAGGCACTTTTATAGAATCAAGCTTTCAAAAACAACTGACAAAACATCCACGTTCAATTTGTCCAAATATTTGGACAAAAACGGCAACATTAGCATTAATGAAGCTATGCTACAGCAAGCCACTAAATATTCATCAGCAAATATTAACAAGAGTAACCTGAGATTGTTCTGAATGAGCAACCAAAAATGTTCATCACTGTAAAAAAAAAACCCCAAAAAAACCAAAAACAAGCTACGTTCCCAAAGTTAGTGTGATATTTAAGTTCCATGACCCTCTAAACATTTAACAGGATTTGGATTTGCGTCAATACATGCAGGAATCCCTATTCTGTATTATATCTCATCATATTTTCATGATCAGAAGCTCTTTGGCATAGGTAATAATGGTAACATACCAACGGTTTTACTGCAGTTCTGCTGTGGCTTGTCTGAATGGTGCCACCAGATTTTTTTCTGTGCAGTGATTCTGAGCAATTTGTTAGAGACATGAGCAGCAAAAGTGAGTTGTCGTCCAGTTTCATTATACTAAAGAGAAGGCAGACATCTCCAAAACTGAGCAACTCACAACAATCCTGTCTATATGGATAAAGGAAGAGCAAATATACATATTCGGGGATGAACTGTCGCTTTAAATAAATGAGCATTCCAATGACTGCAAACAAAAGTAAAGACAAAAGTGTGATGGGTGCAAAATGTCAGTATGTGACAGGTGATGAACTTCATTGTGTGCATTATTCATGCTATGACACACACACACACACACAAAAACTCGAAACCGAATGATGAGCAGCTGGCCTGGAGCCATAGAAGACTTTTTATTTGAAGAAAGAACTCTTTGAAATCACTCATTTTTAAAATTCAATTCATTCATTGAGTACAACATCTAAGTTCTCAGAAAAAGTTAAAATCATGCCTTTAGTCTTTTTTTGGTAACTTTTTTTTTTTTTTACATAAAAGCGTGGTTTTACAATGACAAGTGATTTTTTTTTTTTTTTTTTATAAAATGACTGCTTCTTTTTCTGACATATTTAACCTCTGTTACAGAAATATTCATGTAGAAAAAAAATGATCGGCTCCCTCCCAATAAAACAAAAAACAAAACAAAACAGAGAAAAAGGTATAACACAGTACGTTACAATGCGCTGACATGGCTTCAAAGCACACATATTACAGTACTGTACAAGGGTCCGCCTCAGACAAAACCAATTCCACTGCTGAGGATAGTTCAAACCTCTGACACAGCTCGACACTGCTTATTTACCAAACCCAGACCGCAGCATGGTGTTGGCAACTGGTAAATGAGGTAAATATTTTTAAAAAAAATAAACAAACATAAAAAGCACCAACGGTTTGGCGTTAAAATTTCTTGATAGCTTATAACCAACAGTGACTTGGAGGAGTTCCAGCCCAGCTTCCTTTAAACCCCGACGCTGGCGAAACAGTCTGTAAAAGAACTTGCTATTTTCAGCGGCCAGTGACCACAAGCTGCAAGGCCTGTAAATAAGCAGTTCTCTACATTTAAAACGGAGACATTTCATGTCAGCAACACTCTTTTAAATCAAATCTATTAAAGTGATATTTTTGTCACATTATCCCATCATTTGCAAGGTTCTCTGTTCAAAAATGTCTCGCGAGTTGAGGAGGCCCTTTTATGAAAAAACAAAAATTTATGTCAATTAGAAGGCTCTTACAAAGCTTAAGTCAACTACTGAGTATCATATAATGCTTCAAATGACTAACATTAAGGAAAATGAGCAAAAAGCAGGGACACATAAGGTCTGTTTAAGATCACCTTTCAGGTGTAAAAAGGGGGTAGAAGAAAACAATCTTAGGCCAAATACTTCAGGGGACAATATCATCAATGTGAATAGGATGTGCAAACTTAACTGTGCATAGAGATCAAATTTTAATAAATATTAATGTGATAATTAACATTATCACAAGTTTGACTTTGTCAAAACTTGAGGGGGTGATTGTACATTTTCATGATTACTTTAGTTTTACTAAAATGTTTAAAAGGTTTCTTTTTGTAATAGTGCTGCAAGAAAAGCTTTTTTTTTTTTTTTTAAGCAACAAACACTTCCCATTTATTATTAACCAGAGCCCCAAAAAGACAAACACAAACACTCAATAAAAATCCCAATAAAAATGATTGATTTGTCAAAGTTGTAAGTTTAACTTCCTTTGAATGGCTTTCATTTAATTCTTTTTTTTCTTTTAAATGTTCTGCTTTACTTCTGCATCAAAGAATCATCACATGAGCAACAAATAAACTGAGCGTTGTAGCGATGTACAGGAACTTTACATAGAAGTACTTTACGTAAGCTTTCAAAAAGTAAACAGATCTGTCGTAGCTTTCGCTGTTTCTTCGTCTGATATAGCTTAAAAGATGTGAAGCATGATGCCTGTCTTTGGACTGCCGAGGTAATTGTCGGTGTGTGTGTGTGTGTAAAACATGCAGAAATGTTTCCCAAACATTTAAAATGACAAAAACAGTGTCCCTCCGAGCCATCCGGAGGCTCGTCCTGGTTCGAGGTATATGATCTCGGGGCCGAGCATTGGCGCCTGTGGAAAATGTTACAAAGCTGTCTGATGGATGATGGTGAATTTCATTCACACTGCTGTGCATCACGCCCCATCTGTCCGTCCGTCCGTCCGTCCCTCCCTCCCTCCCTCCCCTCACGGCTGTAGTCTCTCTCTCCTCTGACTACTCCTTCTTCATAGAATCTTTCATCAAAAAGCTTCTTTGTCACCCTGGTTTGCTCCTGAATAGCAACTGGCTTTATTCACATTCAATTCAATTAATTCAGCAAGTGAATTTATTCTTTAGATTAATAAAGTGGAACAGTACAACAACCGTGCTGTTTAGGTGTGTTTACAGGTCGATTTAAGAGAATCTGACCAGTGAAGTGTTTTTGAAGTCTTTGTTTCCAAACACAAACAAGACGACACGTGTGACAGGAAAGTCACTAAATGTGTTAGCTAGTAACAGATGTTTGACTGCAGATCTTCCAGGACCAACATCCACTTTAACTCTACTTTATAAGCTACAAATCCCGATTCCTACCTTCCAAAGGAGGTATGAAACCCCCCTGGGATATTAAAGCGTTTTCAAATCTTTCAAACACGTTGTGGCCTGAACGTTCTGGACAGTATGCTGACCTTGTAGGGATTTATCTTGAAAATGAATTTCATGTTTTCATCTTACTATAAAAGCTGAAAAAAGCTATAACAAACAAACAAAACAGGAATTTAATGGCTGGTAATTAAGTGCTCTATAGTGCCATTTAAAATATTCTTTAGGCATTAAATTTTACCCACATTTGGAGATATGTTAGCTAAATGCATTACTTTAAAGATGCATGAAAAATCAGATTCTTGAATATTTTGAAGATTTTCTTAAGTACTGAGGTCAAAGTATTTGTTTTCGTGTTTTTGTTTGACAGCGCAGTTTGTAGCCATTTCATCAACCACTTGCTAGCGAGCAAGCTCAGTAAATTCCATTCCTATCTGAGGGTGAATTTGTATGGAAAAATTGTGTTGGTTATAAACACTAATGTTACAGCCAGAAGTATTATCACAGGTTAAACATATTCCAACTTAGTTACATCAGAACACGCTATAGCACTACTATGCAAGTACTGGGGAAATAATAAGCTAATATAACAAAGTTAATATCAAAACATCTCTCAAGAGAGGTTTTCCTAACTTGCTGGAATCTCACAATAAACTAGAGTTGTGAATCTGCAAGAATCTGGTGATATGAGTATAAATATGCAGCGAGGTGATATTTTCTCATAGGCCTGTATTCTTTGCGTTTATGCTTGCAATAGCTTACTTCTTCCTTTCTCAGCTAACATTATGTTATGGGCTAGATGGCTGAAGGTAGATCACAACACTGCCACCTAGCTGTTGGAGGTTTAAACAAAACACAAAGCCTCCAATTTTTGCATGTCAACTATTAAATTCATTTTTGTGTGGGAAATCCATAGAGAATCATAAAGCAAAACTCCCATGTGTATTAATATTTTCGTACACCCCTAAACTGCTAATTCCTATAACAGGGGCTCTAACTTTCGGAAGTTCTGCAGTTATATTCCCATGCTGGTCAGAATCTAGAAACAATTCAAATTCGTTACTTGAATTAAATGAATTGAGGGTGAAAAAAACTCTGCAACTCCCCTCCCCAACAAGCCCTCCCTTTCCCTTAACCCCCCCCTCCTCACTTGCATCTCCATATAAACCCAATGCCCTCCCTCACCTCCACCTATAGCGCTTTCACACCGACATGGTTCTCGTTCTGGCTCTGGTTCAGTTCTCGAGTCTGAGAACCATGGTGCTTTCTAGCGAACCAACCCACGTTCGCACTGGTCTAAGCTGAACTAAAGTTCCCAAGGACGTCGCCATCGAAGGGTGTTACTTGACGCGCAACGCATTTTTAAAAAATTGTGATTTAATTTGGTCTGGTGTTTTTGCGAACTCAGCATACGGCTGCATTTCGTGGGTGCTGCCTTCGAATTTCTCCTGAAACTTGGGGATCTCCAAGTCGCAACTAAACATTTTGTTTCCTCCGCAGACCACTGGACAACTTCCTTCAGTGTAGATTTGGTCTCTGTCCTCCTTTTTTTGTCTCTCGTCTTCTAGCTTTTGTTTAATGGCAGGCGGCAACCAACACTCGTTTATCTCTCCTCCCTGATAATAAGATATGTCCATTGAAGACATCTTGGTTCGCAATGAAGAACCGGCTATTTTTTGGTTCCCGTGCGAACCAACTTTGCAGATCCCGAACCTAAAAGTTTCTTGGTGTGAAGGCTCCGGCTGGTTCAAAAGTAGGTGCGGGAACCAGAACCGGCACAAAGCCGTGTCGGTGTGAAATCGCATCAACGCCTCTACAGCCCACACCCACTCCCAAACCTGCTTGGTATTCCTGACCTCTTCGGAGACTCTCTGGTGTATTTAATACAGGGTTCCTACACTTTACAAAACTTAAAACTTATTTTGAGAACTATTTGTTTCGGCTGGATTCTGCATAGCCATCCAACAAGCTGTGCTATTGTTAGCAACATCACTCTTATGAGTGTCACGACACAGGAAATGACAATACAACAGGAATACAACTACATCAAATGGGTCTCTGGGGAGGGGAATTTTGCAAACTTTTCCTGTTTTTGGTTGTATTATTCCTAAAACAGTGTTAAAATGTGTAAATTTTCGCACTTAAAAAGCTGTACCAGTCTTGTGTAGGAACCCTGGTTGAAGGCGTCACTGGGCAAAAACAATGGGAACCCACCAGAGCGAAAGATCAACAAGGCTATTAGGACCAAGCAGGTGTGGGATCACGGAATGGACTCACTAACCTCCCCTCTGTCTCTCTCTAGTTGGAGGAAGTTCCATGGCTGGGCATGTTGGTCATGCTGCCGACCATGCCAGCTGCGCCAGCCATACCTGAGGGCCCTCCCAGGGCCGGAGGACTGTGCTTGGTAGGTGAGGTCATGTCGGGCCCACGTCCCTGGCCTTGACCCTGGGGGGCGTGGTGGGCGTGTTGCAGGGCATGGCGCTCCAGCAAGGTGCGATGGGTGAAGGCCCGGTGGCACACGTTGCATTGGAAGGTGCGCTCGGCACGGTGGGTGCGCATGTGTACGTTGAGCGAGCTTTTCTGGGTGAAGCGTTTGCCACACATGGAGCACTGGAAGGCCCTGACGCCAGTGTGCACCACCATGTGTTTAAGGAGGTAGTCACGCAGGGAGAAGGAGCGCCAGCAGATGGAGCACTGATGAGGTTTCTGACCTGGAGGGAAAGGTGTGCACAGCCATACAGAAAATGCAGAAAAAGACACAAAGCAGACTCGAAATGGGTCAAAGAAATCCAGAACACCTCTGTAATGCTTGATTATTAACCAAAAAATAAAATAAAATTATAACATTTTTTAAAAAACAACAAAAACAAAAAACAAAACATAAAATAGCTAACAAGGTATAGAAGGAGGAAGCTATCTCACCAGAGTGGATGAACATGTGCTTGCTGTAGTTCTTTCTGGAACGTAAAGATTTGCCACAGTGCGTGCAGTCAAATGAGGTCTCGGATCCCTGGGATGAAGGGGAGGGGCCAGCAGAGCAGGAGGAGGTGGAGGGAGGCGGGGCCGGGGTCATTGGTGCCGGGGGAGGAGCCT
>KV751392.1:49717-69756 GCA_001698575.1 Mola mola
ACTCTCTCTATTTTCAACTTGCGTCTTAAAACACATCTCTTTAAACATTCACGTCATCCGTCTGGTCACACCAAACCTTTGCTCACAGCCTACTTGCTACACAGTAAGTACGTAAGTAAGTAAGGTGACCTTTGGTGCTTTGATAGGCGCCTACAAATAAAATGTATTACTATTCTCTGTACTTATTTTTCTGCCTGAGAAGTAGGTTTTGGAAAATGTTGCTAATGCTAACATGTGTTTTTACTTGTTTATTTTGGAAGAAATGGGCTAAACTACTGTGAACTGTGTTTATTGTCATCATACTTAAAGGAATTTTCCAGCAGTAATTATTAGGCAAATTCAATTCATTATTTTGTTAATTTCACTTGTGTAATACTTTACTAACTTTAACTTTAATATCCATCCACAGTTTTTAATGACTTCTTTATGTGTGTGAAAATTATTATTAAAATGCATGCGTGGCACACAAAAAGAAATTTAACAGTGGATTTTCCCTTTAATATGACAGTAATTTGTACATGTCAGCAACAGAGTAACCGGTGAATCAGCAGCATTATTAAATGTGGTGCGATTCACTCACCTCTCTATCTGTGACAGGAACTTGGTCTCGAAGATGCCCCTGGTCTTCAGCGTCTCTGAGATTTGGCCCCGGAAGAGGAAGCCCCGCTTGGTCAGATCAATCAGAATCTGCCTGACAATCTCGCCAAGGTACATGCCACTGCACATCTTCTCGTATCTGACATTTATAAGAGTGAGACAAAATACCACTATCACAGCAATATCTTCCTCGGTTTGTTCAAATCCATTATAGGAACGGGCAGTCAGGTGTTCCGCTTAAAGTGAAGATACTAAATTCGATTTTTGTTAAATTTGTCTTGACCTTTGCTTTCCTTCGTTGAGTGAGTTCTCGTCCACTGCCTGGTCGTACTTTGTTCTGATGTCATCCAGGCAGCCATTGTCGCCAAACGCCCCCCACTCCATATTGACGCACATACGGCCCTCGGTTCCATCCACTATCTCGATATTCTTCATCTCCTCCATGTAACAGGCGTTACTGCCTGTGCCTGAGAAGACACATCGCCACATCAAGTCGGTCCAAAAAACTCTGGAGAGTGTCTCATTATCCAACGCTTTCTGCTTTTTAACATACTGATGAACGCAGACCTCAAATTTATATAAGATTAAATAAAGGCTAAGGCCTGAAATGACTATTTCCTCTGGTCAGAAGACGTGCACATATTTTGCTTTTTGATTATATATTCTATTTTAAAAAGCATTGTATCGTTAACTTCAAGCTGTTCATTATGATAATAACACATCAGTTCCTAAGGATGCATGATGCTGTATATATATTAAATTGTTTTTATAAGCCAATGGGCCAATGATGATATTATAATGGCCCATGTTGAAATAATATGACACTTGATACGATCAAAAAGTTACAGGTTGCACTGGACAAGAAAAACTTTGGAAATGTATGTTAAATATATAAACCACCGCGCCCCCCACCCAAAAAAAAAAAAACCCCACAAGTGTATAGGTTTAACTCACCTGCAATTAGACCCACCTCACAGGTGGGCTCCTCATACGCACAGGTCATCATCGTCCCCACTGTGTCGTTCACTATGGCAACCACATCCAGCTCAAACTCCTGTGAATATGAATGACCAGAAAAGCAGGTCAAATGAGTATTAAATACTCAAAAAGGAGTTAAACTGTCAACCAAGATTTGCGCTTCATTTTACCACAACTAACTAAAACACATACTGTACATCTAATATACGATGCATTTAATCATTCGTGTCTCTTGGTTTTCCATCAGCTTCAAGGCAAATCCAAGTTTAGTTTAGTATTTTATAGCTGTTACCATGATAATGGAGTGTTGATGGAAAGATTAATGTCAGTCTTGGCAATGTTTCAAATGTCATGATGGCTCACAGTGCAGATCAGTCACATTCTCACACTCGAGCGCAAACACAAAATACATTCTCGTCACCTGTGTTACTCAACCTGAGCTTAAACAAAACCCCAAACCGCAGACACACACACACCTCACCTACTTAATGATATGTCAAAGTAGGTTTTCCAGCTGTTATAACATGCTAGCACAATCCCACTGCTTTACCTGCCTGTTAGTGATTTACAGTCTCCTAATACTTACTGGATTCTCCATCTAAAGGGGTGAAATCAATTTAAGAAATGCAAAAGTGATGATGTGAATAAAAAAAACGAAAACAAAACATGTGCAATAATGATTTCTTAAATGTGTTTATTTATGACTAACTGGCCAACTGTAATGTATGTTAAGCTGTGTCAGTATACGCAGATCATAGCTAACTGTTACACAATCCTCACTGGCCACTCTTTAATTTTATATGCAGTACTTGAGCAAATAAAAAAAAAAATAATTGTATACTGGCAGACAAAATGAACACTTCAGGCCAAAGCACTTAAAAACATTACTGCAACAGTTGGTTTAAGCCAGTATCTATTAGCTGACCGTCAATCTTGTGTATGTAAACTTTTATAGCAATACGAGGAAATGATGTGAGCTGCAAACAGGACAAACTTTGGCCAAATTATTCAAGGTGCATCAGCCTTGAAAAATCTTGTGTGGAATCAGCGCTTCTGCAAAGCAGCAAGTTAAATCTATCATTTAACTACCTATATAACGATCTATCGTTTTGTAAAACCGGGAAATTGCATATATTTTAATATGACATATATAATCTATATAACATAAAGACTTTTATTTGTCCTCCAAAATCATGGAGGAGTAGATGAATCAGAATGCTGAGTGTAATTGGCATCTTTTGTTCATGTTGTTATGTTTTTTTGTTAACCGTTTAGCTTATAACTGGATGTTGCTAACATGGAATTAATGAGTGTGAAAGGTGTCTGTGAATTAGACAGTGATCAGCTTTTTGTGACGTAGCAAATCTAACAGTGTAAATCAGAATTTTTGGGAAGTGCACAGACATCTATGAGGTTACATTAAACATAAGTGACTATATTTCAAATGGAGATATTTAGGCGACATAAAGAGAATAAAAACACATTTTTGAATTAAATTGAAAGTTTTAAAAAGCACATGAGAAACTCGTGTTTGTGTGGTTGCAGCTCTATAATCCCCAATGACATTCAGATGTACTTCCTCTTTGCGTTTACCTCTTTCCTCTTGATCGCTTCCCGAAGAAGCTCCACCACATCTTCCCCCTCACAGTCTGTGGCCTTAAAGCCTTTGGTCCAGGTTAAAAGTATACCCTGCAGAGCACACAGAACACTTACTGTCACCTCAGATCAGATTCTTTACAATTTTCTAAAGGCTGAAAATGTTATTTTGTGATTTTTTTTTTTTTTTTTTTGTTTCCCAGAAATGGTTGATAGTTTTGAAGCAACCGGTACAGAACATACTGCGTCCAAGCTGGTCTGATGGCAGGGGAAGGAGAAGGTGAACCCCAGCGGCAGTCGAGCACTTTTCATTCCCATGTAGTCCAGGAAGTCGGAGATGCAGTGCACAATGTGATCAAAGAGCTGGAGAGAGACATGCTCTTAGTGGTTTATATAGTGGGAGATAGAGTGCGTTTAGCTTTCCTGTTTATAAGCAGACAAATATGCCTGAGTTGTTTGTTGTGGAATAAATTCCCATCAAATGGGGCGAGTACAGGTGTAAATCTTTTTTCTTTTCAAAAGGGAAGGTGAATTATTTCCAAATTTAAAAAAAAAGAAACAAAACTAAAACCAGTACCTCCTCCCCTGTGCCCTGCATGACCTCTAAGGGAATGGCATAGATCTTGTTGTGCATCTCCACCGATCGCCTCTTCCCACTGCGAATCTTTACCAGAAGCACTCGGAAGTTTGTCCCTCCGAGATCCAGAGCGAGGAAATCTCCGTTCTCTGCATGACAAGAAATGTCCTGTTAGAACCAGCAAAACGTCTATCGCTAATGAATAGGTTGTCCTCCATTAGATCAATGTAATAAATTGCAACATTATTTCAATTTTTCGTCTTCATATTTTCGCTCTTCTACATTCTGGAGGCAAAAACTACTTTTTACAGACGTAGACCTCTGCTGTATAACCTGTGTATAAACTATACAGATGAAAATAGTGATATTTTAAATATATTTAAGATTCAACTGTTAACAAGATGTGAATAAATGTTAGAGTAGCATTTGTGTATTGCTAGAGGAAGGAAATTACTATTTCATATCAGGGCTGCAAAATATACAGTTTCAGCACTGACGTTGCAATGTGCAATATCAGGTAAGGAAGATCAACTCAAACACCTCCTGATACAACTTTTTTGTTCCATGAGCCAAAAAAATGCAGTGTTTTCATTTTCCATGTCTAATCTACAAGAAAAGTCAAGTTCAAAGACGACTCATCCTATTCTCTCCTTACTTGTCCACTGAAGCCAAAAGTGGTGGGCTAGCAGAGCGCTGAACCAACCCTGGTAGAATGGGCGATTTGTTTTGTTAAAATTATAATTACCTGCGTGTCTGTACATGAATAAGAGACTGTATCATTCTGAAATTTCCTGTTTTTTTTCGTATTTCAAGTTGGACACATAACGACTCTTGCTTGTAGTTTTTGGTCACCTGTTCCATCTGGAGTACTTCGAACGAAGGTCGGCAGCATTTTGACCGTGGCCTCCTTGTGTGTTTTCTTCTTGAGGCCATTTTCGATCTCCGCCCTCATTCGCTTCTTCACCTCCAACAGCTGGGCTTTGTTTAGCTGGAATTCTGCCAGAGTCTGCTGAATTTGGCGCGACTGCTCCGTCAGACGGTACGCCACAGCTGTCACCATGGCTGCGCCTTTCCCACTCCCACTCTCAGACAACAGGAAGCGGACATCTGAGTCTGGGACCAAGCGACGCACCGTCTTGTGCAGGCGGCGGGCATATCTGTTCAAAGAACAGAAGTCTTAAAAAAAGAGGCTGGTGCAGTGTAACACAATCACATATTTCTACCTTCCAATGAAATGGAACTAGATGGCACTTCACTTGAGGTGCTTAGCGTGCGAAAAAAAAAAAACATTTAGAAAAAACTCAAAAGCAATGTCTCTTTGCAGAATTCTTCACTGACACAGAAAGAAAATAGTAAAAATGCTCACAAGAAGGTCTATAGATTATCTTGAGTAACCAGGTCATGATTTTTTGTAAAGACACGCCGCTGTTTGACGTCAAATATTTTTTCCTGGTGCTTTGAGCACCACAAGTGAAGTACCACCTAGTTCCATTATATCGGAGACAGCTGACATACACCAAATAATTTAGATAGATAAAGAGCACTGCAGGTGCTACACACACAACGGTATACATTGAAATGGCAGAGGAAACCATCTTCACATGAATCTGGATGCTTTAGAACATTTATTGAGCAATGTTCAAATCAATAACCCGTATTTCAATGTTGTATATGATCTTGAGCAACTGGTTTTGTTTTCATTAACAGATTGATCGCAATCACATCAACTCCTGAATAACCGCAGGCTTCACAACACTCATGTGTGATTTGGACGTGTGGAAGAATTTCATAAATTTATTTTTGGTTTGGGAATCTGAGTTTTTCAACAATATTATATAAATCCTCAATATCACAAACATGAAGGCTAATGTAAAGACCATACTCATAACACGACTCTCCCTCTCTTGACGGGAAATTTTCAGGTTTTGCATCATAACAATGTGGTCAGTATAAATTATGTCAAATTTGTCTCCATTTTGTGTCTGCACTCGTGCGCTGATAAGATATGAACCAACATTCTGTTGCTGTACATATTTGAACGTATTGTTCAGCTGTAATATGAGATGATTTGTTATCAGCTGCTGATCAAAACAGACAAATCCAGTGGTACATTCTTGTTAATTAAAGTCTGCTACTGTTTACCTTTTTACCACAGCACATTTCTTCTAGGTTTTTTGGTCATGTATCGGTTTCAAAATGTCTCATCTTTCTTTGTTGGGGGATACACTCACTGGGGATGCATCTTGTAGAGGGACCCATCGATGCCCACGGTGGTGCGGAGACGAGCCACTCCTTTGTTTTCCTTCAGGCGAGAGAGGATACCTCCCAGTGTCGCGGCAATTAGATTTGCTGAGCGGAAGGACACGATGGTGCACACGTGCTGCACAGCCAGGCAGTCTTCGGCCGAGGGCTCCACCCCGAGCCTCGTCAAGATCTCCATACATTTCTTCAGCCCTTCTTTGGTCCTGAAACGACACGTTTATTTTAAGCTCTCATCCCTGTTGTTTATATGAGAGAAGAGAAAAAAAACAAAACTTTCTGCATTCACCCATCTCACTTTTCAATGGCAGAAACATGCTTCGTCTCGATCTTTCCTTTCGTCAGGAGCTCAGGGGTTATCCGTCCCTCAAACAGCAGCCCTTCCTTTGCCATCTTCACCAGGATGAGCCGAACCAGCTCGCCCATGTACATCCCACTGGCCATCTTTTCAAACCTGAGCCGGGAGAAAAACACAGCAGTATTTTTACATATTCACACTCCTCGGGGAAGTAGTTCCATCTTTTCTTCAATGACCCACTGCAGAACTTGACATGCTGTTTTTAGAAGGCCTTTGGTTCTCCATTTCTAAGATGATTCATATAGTTTTAATTAATAATCTTAGTATTAAAATGTTAAAATTTAAACTTGTTGGATTGGATCCAAAGAAAATCATACGGTTTGTGTATGTTTACATATAAAATGTGTCAGCAATAATGGGCAACGATTAATAGATGCTGGCCATTTGTTAGCCTTGCACCATTCACTGTCTCTACGGGCCTTTAAGTATCACATACTGCATTGTTTAAACAGTACTCTGATGTTGGGTGGGTTCAAGAACAAGAATCCCTGTAACATTTAGAATTTTTTTTCAAGCAGGAGATTTCTTAGAAAGACTCTTCTCTCATCTCATCTCTCATGTGCCTGAATTTCTAAATGTCTGTAGGAATATCTTACAGCTGCTTTCCCGGGTTGATGGAGCCCCTGTCGATCTCACGGTCAAACTCGGTGCGAATATCTTCTATGGACCCGTTGTCCCCGAAGGCACCCCATTCTGTGTTGATGCACATCCGCCCTTCGTCTCCTTCCACCAAGTCAATATGACGCAGTTCCTCCATGTAGCAGGCATTTGTTCCGGTTCCTGAGAGGATGCAGAGCTGCGTCACTCCTATCCTCCGTGACTCGTGTGGATGTGTAGGCAGTGAACAGCGCACACTTTTGGCGCCCCCACATGTAGAACTATGGTCACAGTGGTGTGTAAGGTGTTGACTTGTGTGCCTTTGTGCTCAAATAAAATACTAGTAGCTCTGATCAAAGATAAAAGAATGGATGAGAATATTTTCTTCCCCTCAAATATGTGTATCGTAGTGTCTTTACCTATGATGATTCCCACTTCACAGCGCTGATCGTCAAATCCGCAGGTCATCATGGTGCCGACCGTGTCGTTCACCACCGCCATGATATCTGCTTCATAGTCCTGAAACCACCACATTTCATGTTTAAAAGCAAAAGAGTCACAGGCTGTCTCATCTGTATAGTTTGTAAAAGCCCACAGAGACAAATTGTAATTTGGGATTTGGGAACTAAAATAAAATTTGATTGATTTAGTTGAGATGTAACTAGTCTCTAAAATTATTTTGATTATCATTTTTCATTCATGTAAATCCTTGAGCACATTTAGATATTAAAAAATGAATCCTTTTTTTTTAATTTAATACAGTAATCTAACAATTGGGCTGCGTCAATTTGTCCAAGGCCCACTGGATGATGCTCTGAGGCTCACCAGTGGGCCATCCTTGATTAAACATAATCTTCAAGAAATTCTATTTGTGATCAGTAAAAGTCCCCATTAGTGGTACAGTTTGAAATTAAATCATGCTAAACATGACAGTTTTGTGTTGTATGTTACATGCAAAGATGCAAAATTGAGTTTGAATGAGGAAACTCACGCCTTGTTTCTTGATAGCCTTGTTCAAAAGATGCACAACATCAATGCCCTCCACGCCACTGGCTTTAAACTTCTTTGTCCACGTCAGTAAGACCGCCTGTGAAACAAGTGGTTTTAGATGACCAAACGTGGAGTTACAGGCCTGGCAAGTCTTAAATATCTGCCGAATGCTACTCCAAACACAGCAAACGCTTCCAACCGCGCATTTTTAAATTTCAATTGGGTTGGTTTTTCAAATATACCAAAATTCACTTACATGTTATGTTGGGTTTGTTGAACATAAACACCTCAAAACCTGACAAAACCATGGTCTAAATGTTGATTTTGGTATAGTCCCCCCTTTAACTTTAATCAGCGCGACATATTTGTTGAAGTGTTTACCTCGTCTAGTTTGGACTGAGCACAGGGGAAGGAGAAGGTAAATCCAACAGGAAGCTTCTTGTCCTTGATTTTTTGCTTTTCCATGAAGTCCCCCAGGCACTCAGCAACATGGTCAAAGAGCTGCAGACACAACAGGGATTTCAGATGGTAGAATAACCACACACCACACACCTGATACATGTCTTTTCTTTAAAAACACAGCACTTTTGGAAGCGTGTGGCGAGAGACAGGTAAAAGCAAATGCAACACACTGTAGTTTGTGACACTGTGTCTTATTCCACTGACAGATGTCTTTCTGTCAATCCAGTTTCTATTTCTAAATATCAGAAACACCTATAACGCAGTACAATTTAATAGGGCTTTTAATTGGAGTCTCCATAATGACTGCCTTCCAAAAACACCCACGATAGTTACAGACTGAAGATTAAAAAGGTTAAAACCTTTGTGAAAGTAGGATTTATCGCAGGACTGTTGCGTAAGATCACACTGGTTTTAGTCAGATTTGTTACAATTCCCCAGCATTTAACCTTTGCAGCGCTATATTATTAACTTGATTGGTTTAGAAACTCATATTTTAGAAAACGTGTGTCTGTTATTTCACAAAAAGGCTGATTGTGTATCATATGTTTGCATTTATAGCAGCAAACTCAGCGTTAAAACAAGCCTCCTTGTTAACGACCGTGCTCCTGGAGCACATTACATCGCTGACCAGCTGTCCCTTTGACATTTCATTAAGCAGCATCTGTCTTTGCCGAGTCTGTGCGAGTCGCGCTCTGATCCAGTCGCACAGCCTCAGACAGTCGCTTTTGTTTTGCTTATCATGTTACAATTCGACTGCCAGCTGTTGTCTACAGGTTCACTGAAGGTCAGTGTCTGTTCTGACTTGACTCTTGTTGCTCTCGGTGTTATTGAGGAGGTCATTTTACACATATTGATCCATGCCCTGACCTCTAATGCAGCTCTGCTCTGCATGAAGGGCACACACAGACAATGAGAGTGGCCATGCAGTATTTGCTTATAAGGATTATCATGTTTTAGCTGCATACAACTGAGTTTCAGATATAACAGGACCATTCAGCAAAATCCGTGTTTACCCGTGACCCGCTGCCATGGATGATGTCATCAGGCGTCTCATAGACCTGGCTCTCCATCTGAACTGGCTGCTTCTTGTCCTGTGTCACTTTGACCCGGAGAATCCGAAAATTTGAACCTCCGAGATCCAGGGCGATGAAGTCCCCCTTTTCTGTCAAAATAAGAAGAAAAGTTATAACCCCATTTGTCGATTGCCAATCCAATTAGAACTGTAGTGTCTCCTTCCTTTAGGCTCAGCTTTGTTTGCCTGAGTGGCCGCCGGGGTTTTAGCCAGTCATCTGAACTAAAGTTTGTCCTCAAAACAAACTGCTTTGTTTCCTGCGTGCCAAAGGATTTCTTTCACTGAAATACCTGGATCAGCATTAATGAATTAAACCGACTTTTGGAACAAAAGAAAAAAAAAATTGAAAGTGAACTCAGGGCCACCAGGAATCCTCAAATTCTCTACTGATGTCACTTGAACACCTCAAACATCAACACCCATCCATAAATAATACTGCATTTATTAGGGTTGTCATAAAAAGGGTTTTCATAAGGTTTTATGTTTGGAAAATCTATTCATTTATTATGAGCATTGTTCAGGAGTCCAGAAATGTACATACTCAAGTAAAAATAATTTATTATAGCACCTTTTACAAAGCATGGTAAGTGCTTCAAATGAATACAAACACACAACATCAACAGAACCAAAGACCAGTTTAAATAAATCAGAATAATCTGAATATTCACAGTCGTATGAGTGTTCAAGGCTCCGTAGGTGAGGACAAGAACAGATCTGCGTTATGTGGCTCAATCTTCTGGGGCTGGTAGCCTGGCAGCAGCACAAAATGCTCCGTAAACATTAATTCTCATGACAAGATTTCAGTCTGTTTGTTTGTCTATTAAAGCTCCCTGAGTCCAGCATCATTTATGAATGTAATGTACTGCTAGAAAATCATTTTAAAATGCACTGCAGCTCCCAGTGAACAGAGCCGGCAGCCAGGTGCTGAATGAGCATCAGGCAAGATGCCAGAATGCAAATTCATCCACAGTGGTTGAGCCACCTTGTAAAATTATATATAGAGTCAGCCGGCTTTATTTAATTACAAAATTACAAAAACACACACACGCGTGTTTGCCGTAATCGATTTTAAAACTGCAAGAAACTGAGAAACATGTACTCTTAAACGTTACTAATTTATTAGCTAATGGCAAAAAATATTTTTTTTTCCCTTTACTGCGACAATCATTTGGAGCGTAAGGTAGTTTTTAGCCTTTTATCTGACGCCGATGTGCAGCGAGTCGCAGTGACAGCGCAGATGAGGATGAAGTGTCTTGTAAAAGGTCACTGATAGCAGAACACCTGACTCTGCATGTGGATGTGCGTTTCACGGCTGCAGGGCGCTGATCTGTGACCTTTGTGTCTCCACAGGCAGGACAAGCTGCCGCGCATTCAGCGCCACTGTGGCCGTCACGTCTGTTGCATTACACCGTTCGTCCGTGTGACCCATCTGGAATGAGATGTGACTTGGCTTGACATATAGAAGTGTTACTGATGTGCTGCAGAGCATGCGTCCAGTTTGAAGTTCTACCATAGCCTCAGTGCTGCTATTTCTTTCTAAGCAACCCAACTTGACTCATGCTAAGACAGACAGGAAAAGGCCAGTGACCGTACTGAGTACTTTCTAGTTTAGCTGTTCACTAAATATCTTTTCATCCTTGACCACAAGGTAACAAACACTGTTTGTTTTTTCAGAATCAGATTGTAATTTTTTTACTTTTTAATTGTCACCTGATGTAACTGGGGTTATGCTGTAGGGTTTATAGGAAACAGCTTGTTTCAGGTGTTTCGTTTCGTTTTCTGCCGCTTATCCGGGTCCAGGTCGCGGGGGCGACAGCCTGAGCAGGGAGATCCAGACGCTCCTCTCCCCAGCCACTTCCACCAACTCCTCCGGAGGGACACCAAGACGTTCCCAAGCCAGCCGAGAGATATAATCTCTCCAACGTGTCCTTGGTCTGCCCCGGGGTCTCCTCCCGGATGGGCATGCCCGAAGCACCTCCCCAGGGAGACGTCCAGGAGGCATCCTGACCAGATGCCCAAACCACCTCAACTGGCTCCTCTCAACGCGGAGGAGCAGCGACTCTAAACTGAGCCTCTCCCGGATGTCTGAGCTCCTCACCCTATCTCTAAGGCTGAGCCCTGCCACCCTGCGAAGGAAACTCATTTCGGACGGTTCAGGTGCCCTAATGATCCTAGGAGCTATGTTGTCAGGGGCTTTTTGCCCCTGGTAGGGTCATTCAAGGCAAATTGGTCCTAGGTGAGGGGCCAGACAAAGCACGGCTCAAAAGACTTCTATGAGGGTGACAAACAAGGACTTGTGTACCCTGCCCGGAGGGGTACCGGGACCCGCCCTGGAGTCAGACCTAGGGAAGGGGTCCGTAGGCGAGTGCCTGGTGGCCGGGCCTTTGTCCATGGGGTCCGGTCGGGCTCAGCCCGAAAAGGAGACAAGCGTCCGTCCTCATGTGGGCCCACCACCCACAGGAGGAGGATCAGGTGGCAGTCAAAGGCAGGGGCCTTGGCGGTCCCCGGTTGCTGAAGCTGGCTATTGGAACATGTTTCAGGTGTATTTCCTGTTAAAAATTTTTTAGTTTACCATGGAAATAGGAAATAAAATTAGTTTGAATGTATCTATCTCAGGTGACGTGATGAAGCCTGGATCCCGGACAAGTTTTAATGGGACCACATGCCAACTTTGTCAATGGGGGTCACTGCTGTCTTTGCAAGTCACTACGACTTCAATTTGCAGTGTGCTGAGGAGGTGTCATGTTCCCTAGAGTTTATTCAAAGGTCATTTAAAATGCAAACCAACACTTAGAACGGTTTTATTGTTGGCTTTGATTAGACCTACATGCATACATACACATAGCCTACTTAAGTACTAATAATGGCCCGTGAAAATATTCCACTGGATGTAAAAATCCTTCATTCAAAATTTAAAGGCAGGGTTGGTAATTCTGGAGAGCCAGCAAGAGTAGAAAGTAGCAGTTTTTTTAGGGCTCCATCTAATCTCACTCCTCCCCTTGGCGTCCGTCCAAAGTTACACCCTTTATGCATCTTTTTTTGGTGCTTCTTCAAAGATCATACACTCTCTATTGCTGTTGGTGTGTAAAAACCATATCAACAAATAAAATAAATAGCGGCTATTGGACAAAATTAACAATCCTGCCTGTAATCAAAAGTACTCGTATACTCGAACTAAAGCTTGACGAATATCACACACGTAATGATTATCACACTTTATTTAGCTTCCATGTGAACCGTAAAGTTGGAATTTCTACTCAGAATTATTTTAATTTGACATTAAAAAATTTTGCATGGTCAAAGTTTTGCCTCAATGATAATGGCAGTATTTCCACACGACCACTAGATGGAGCCACAGACCACGGAATACACAAAAGTTCCATAATGACAATTCCAAGTTAACAAAGTTTTGGTGTCCATGATAACTCCTCTGAGACCCTGTCGGCTCAAAACTGACAATAGAAAGATAAGTAACTAAAGTTCCCTGGTTTGGGGCAAAAATAAGTTGAGCCTGGTTGAATTTATATCAGTGGATTAAAATGTAATCCCTTGATCTCAGAAACAGCCATTGAATTTTTGTATTTTCGAAATTTATGAGATTCAAACTGACTAAAAGTTTTTTTTTTCTTATTGGTTCTATAGCCAACATCATCAAAGAGCTACACGTCCCAGTCACACAGACAAATAAGCGGATTGAAAACATTACATTTTACAGGTTTTGCGGGCACCAAAACGTCTAGTGTTGAGAATGAATATTCAACAGTTGGATTTGAGCTCTATAGGATTCAAACCAAAAGAATCTGTCTGCAAGAAATTTAAAGTATTGACCGGACTGAGGACGTGAACAAATATGCTCATGTAGCATTTGCGAGCTTGCTGGAGCATATCACTGATACTCGCTATCTCCTTGAATTCCTCGTGTAGTGGGTGTCATGTGGGTGACCTTGGGTGCTTCTTTGCTGTTTGACCTCCCTGGCGGGGGGGCACAAATCTCTGAACCAGATGTGTCCACTTCAAAACTGAAGCCAAAACATCTCGATCATTCAGTGGTGGTGAGTGAAGTACAACCCATCTTTCATTGATATCAGACATGTCGTTCAAATGTCGCCAAATCAAAAAACTGAACAACATGTACCTCACAGATGTCCGACGAGTTAATTCTGATGAACACTAACGTTCGTTCATGTGGTCTTTTTTTTTGTTTTGTTTTGTTTAATTTGCTTTAAATTAGTTTTTTGATTCTATCAAACCGGGTTGAAACATTATGACTGACAGCTAAGGCCTGCTGACGATTGAACAGCAGATCGAAAGGTCAGAACTCAATACTGTGGCTCTGCTGCCTTGTTACTATGCAGAGTCAGGCTCAAAATTAGTTTGTAAGTAGCTTATATGATATAAAATTATATATTATAGATTAGGCTTAATCTTTTGGGAGAAAGTGAAGATTTTTTTTTTTGCTGTTTGCAGCATAGGTCATTGTCAGTCTATTTCATTTAGATTAGAAAATATGGATAATTTATTCCCTGACAACTTTAATTCCGTCCTTTAAATATTCAAATTCATAATCTTTTAATGGATAGGATAGAATATGAGATTTTCATGTTTTGATGGCTAATTCAATTCAACGGTTGAGGGGTTTTAGGAAATTTCCATTGTGTTTTGGTGACATATTTGAAATTATTTATATGCAAATTACTGTTATTTTACAATAAGGGTGATTACCTGCAATATTTGCATGGATTTATTAAATCACCAGAAAAATATGCGCCGCTTTAATACAGTTACACAGTCAATCTATAAAAATGTCGATAAAATGAAAGTATTTTACTACATTATGCTCCCTGTAATATTAACAGGAATTTATTGCCTGCTGAGTTGCAGTTATGATACAGTAAAAAATGGAAAATTACAGGTAATTACTTCAATTTTGGTACGATACACTACTGTAAATTAGCAATAAAAAAAAATTGTATTTCCACAATAGTACTGTGCTATAATTACAATGAAAACACAATAAGATGTTGTAATATATCTGTAATTTGTTGTAAAATTACAGTAAACCTCTCAACAAAGCTGAATTCTTAATAACGCTGAATTTGTCACGCAACAGAGGAAATATTAGGATGACCTCGTATTTCTACAATTTTGTCTTTTCCAAGCCTTTGGTATAATCTTATTACACAGTAAAGATTACAGTGGACTGGCAGCATTAGAGCTGAGTCAGTCTTCTGAAAACCTCCCCTGGGGGATTAGATTAACCCCTGATACAGTGCAGGAAAATGGTTCCTGTATTGTTGTCTGTCGTATCTGTTCAGTTTGAACTCGTTCCACAGGTCCCTACCTCAGAGCTCTTGTTGTTGTTGGGACCTGAGGCTATATAGAAAGCGAGAGGATGCAGGACACCTGTAGCAAGGCCTGTCCCTCCCTGCGGGCCTTGTTCAGGTCACAGTATGTCTGGCAGCCTCTCTGTTCATTTTTGTTTACTGATACTGTTTACCAAGAAAGAAAAGTCACGCTGGGTGGCAGATAGGCTGATGTGACATTATTACACTCTTTATTTTATGCTGATGTAGTATGATAGTCACTATTTAAATTCTAACTCTTCCATATTATTTTCAAGTTAAGGTCAAGTGTGTGTGATGTAGAGGAATAAATGCAATTTGATACTTTCTAACTTAGAGAGGACCTTTTTATATCTACAAAAGCAGCTTTGCGCCTTGTGTATTCTCATCACCTTGTTTTGGCTCGGTCCTGCTGCTCGTAACATCAGACATTTTAGTCACAAGCCGTGAACACGATGTGGTTTCATAGCATGTTCCTGCTCTTAGACCCTCACTCATGAAACTTTTATGCGCAAAATGTTCGCGATGGATTTTTGCATAATTTAAACATGTAGCTGATCGCACTGTCTCATTCAAAAGTCAGAGGTTTTCCTTTGGCGCTGCCGGCCATGTGATATGAGGTGAAAACACGGTGATGTAGGGCTTTTGGGCTGTTGGGCTGTTTGGCTCTGGAACTAAAACAATAGTTATCAACTGAGTCCAAATCCAGATCACAACACAAAGAGGCTTCTGTCACAGAACCAGCCTGACTATTTCACCACATCAGCACATTGTTTATAAGCAGAAAGGAACAGGATACATCAGGTGGCACTTCAACATGCTTCCAGTTCAGATGATGTGGCGCAGCAAAGACGGCGCGCTGCCTTCTTATTGATTAACATTTAAACTGTTATCAATGCGTCATCGTCATGTTAAAATCTAGCAACACTTCTCATTAACCGATGGAATTGTATTACATGTGGATACACCCTTTCAAAGGGGCCATGAACTTAAGTCAAACATGAAGAAAACAGAACTACACAATAAACTAAACGGACTCCAGGACTGCGCTGATAAATATGCATTAAAAGTTTGGCACATTTATTCATTAACAGGTATCAATTCAATTTCTGGCACTTTTAATTGTGTAGTTTCCAAGATCGTGCTCATATGATAGAATATATACAATATTGACTACAGTAAAACGTATATATATCCTATAATAACTTTTAGAATGCTGCAAACTCACTTCAAACTCTTCAGATGCATGTGTATATATTCAATTGATGTTATTTTGGCCTGGTCATTTCAACTTAAAACACTGTTGTCCCTTTTTGATGTATGCATTTCTAAAATGTAATTACATTTTAAATTGTTTTTGCAATTATTTGCTGAAACACTGAGCTAATTCTGCCAAAGGACAGTTCAGACTTTCCTTCAGTGACAGAAAGAGACTGATGTTGAGGAGCGGCAGGTCGTGCAATTAATATTTAACTTCTGGCCGAGTATCGCAAACAGACTTCCAGGACCTAGAGAGGAAGTTTTTTTTACACCAACAAACAAACCTGTTTTCAATATTGTGTGACAGCAAAAATACCAAAACATCACAGCATGTTTGAGATGTTGTTGTACATGTTCATCCTACTCTTTAAAACTTCAGGTTTGGTATGAGTGTTGGGACTACAATCTTGTACCTGACCCGTCAGGGATGGACCTGACGAAGGTGGGCAGCATCTTGACGGTGGCGGTGGGGTTGGTGTCACGGCTGAGCCCGTTCTCCATTTCCCTGCGGAACCGGTTCATGATGTCCTTCAGCGTCTCATCCGAGAAACGCATGGAGTACAGGTACTTATCAATCTGAGGACAGGACACCAACACGTCATGGGAGTCATGGGAGTTTATTCAAAATCTTTTCTCCCCATTTTTGTTTTTGGTTTTAACCAATAAGGGCAAAGTAACATATTTAATTCAGATCAATCAGTCCGTAACATGTACTGAACAGTGGGAACCGGCGATGAAACGGAACTAATAATGTTTAATTCTTAATTTAATTTTGCAAAAGTTTAAAAGCACATTTACATCCTTGAACTTACGAACACTGGTTATACTTTGTTATCATGGTTTAAACACAGTCATGCACAGTGGAGCGTCCAAATTAACAACATCAGATTGTGTTACAACTCATTGAGCTAACTTAATGAGGTGCATGCTGGGAGATTGGTTTTTGAAGCTGAATGGTAGTTACAAAGTCAGCATATCGATTAACCTTAAACCATGTCCTACATAGTGTGACAGAGAGAGCTACAGTGACCCCCCCCCCGACCCATAAAACTGTTGTTGAGACACGTAAACATGGGACAAATGTGGCAGAACTCTTGTCATACAGCACAATCTGTGTTTGTAAAATTGAATATTCTGCAGTGTCATAAAAATAATAGGCTTGTTGACAAAGTTGTGAATTTTCGAGCCAACATTGACGCAAGCAATATCGTTTTTGAGTTTATCTTTATCAGCCTTTTACCTTTCAGCTGTTTTATTTTAATTAGGTAGCTACTTAATGAGAAGACGGGTTCAGCAATTACCAGAGCCCGAACAATATATCTGTAGGCCAATACTGGCCTATCACAGATATATTGGTATAAGTATAGATGTTATCAATGTCTATTGATGTTTAAAAAATCCAGTTATTTACTACAAAAGTTCATTTTAATATTTCATTTATTTTGCCTTTGATACAATTGTTTGATGGGCTGGCATCATTGCAAAAACATTTGCATATATCGGTCGATTTATTGATATAAGAACTTTTTTTACTCCCTAAAATCAGTATGGGCCCCCAAAAAATGTAAATATCTGTTGCACACTAGTAATCACAAAGCTTTACACATTGAAGGCAGAGATGTCACGAGACAGTACCTCATAAACACTAGCATAAAATTGATTTTAAACAACAGATGAGCATCAGCCCCTGTGGCAGTGACAGTGATTTACCGATGGCAGGTGAACATCAGCCAATACTGATGATAAGCTGACGTGGTTCAGTGTGAATGTTGTACTACACTAAGTGCCTCTAATTTTTGCCATGTGTGTTTCTGCGGACGGTGACTGTTGCGTAAACACGGTGTTCCCTGTGGCTCTCCACAGCTCAGATATCCTTGCTGTGCCATGACACTCAGCCCTCACATCAGGCTGCTATTATTAGGCCCAAATAGTCTACGGCAATGTAAAGCATGCGGAGTATCAAGTGCAGTATAACATAATTTCCAGCAAATGTCTGCAGACAAGTCAATGTTAACCGTACGAGGCCGACAGTTCATCTTAATTGTTAAGCTTCTTTACTTCAACATCACATAAATTGTTCTTTTAAGTGATCACAGACAACTTTCTCAGTGGCAACAGCCTCCTCCGTTGCTTCCATTGTCCCAAACCCAACCAGATTTCTTACCTTTTTCCTAAAAATTGCAAAAATAGTGTTTAGTACAGTAGAATTATTTAGTCTGTATGGAGACCAGAGGGCAGAAATGGCGCCAGGCTGCCAATGTGACTGGATTACCAGTCAGCTTTCATTTTCCTGAGAGATTTTGTACCCAGTGGTAGTGATGTAACCAGCAAGCCCCATCCCATCCTCTGGTTGAAGAAAATCCTCAATTCACCAAGTAAGTTGGAAAATGCCACTGACTGTTTATTTATGGCTTCTCTGTTACATCACATTCGGTCAAAGGGAAAGTTTTCTTTAACTTTGTATTTCCTCTAAATGTAGCCTGGCTTATTTACTTCCTTGGAATATCGGAATCTCCATGGCTTCTTGAATAAACAGCCATTTGTTTGAACATTGCTTGGTTGTAAAGTAACACCAGAGGTTAAAATGTTAATTCCGCCTCTCTCTTTTTTAGTATTATCATTTGTAATAACATGGTTATGCAGCGGACACGTTCATGATGATGCCACGTTTTACAGTATCAGAAATAAACTTAACAGCTACCACTGGTTAGCCTGCAATGCAAAGAGTGATGCATGTGAGGGAAGGTTAAGCACAATCAAATTTAAAAAAACCCAAAGATTCTGGGGTCTGTATTTGAATTTGAATCGTTTACAAGGTGTTGCAGATGGGTAAAGTCCTGGTGGCTTTTTGATTTTCCGGCATATCAAAGTACAACTTAATTTGCTGTTGAAACTGATGTACATTAGGTCTCCTTTCCCTCGCTGTATTTATGACTATGGCTCTGTCCAAGTAGAATGATGAGATTTATTAAATGACCTATTTGTGGAATTGTTTCGTTTTAACTGTTACAGAGTAGACAAAGACCATTTATATATGAGTCATTTGTTGGATAAATTAAATGCATTATTTTCATTTTGTTATCAAGGAAGCGTTTATCAGAATTAGTGCTGATCAAACACCAGTTGAGCTGGTGTTCTCTCTGGCGGGAGGCCGGGCTGCTGCGTGCTGCTCATATTCACGTTGGCTGGATAACTGTGAGCCTTTCCAGGACTGTGATGACCCCCAACTGAGGCTGCTGTTAAATTCCACTAACCCACTTCAGCACTGAGGCACGTGCATCGTCCACCGCTGCGTGACGTCACACACAACGTCACTAACGGACACACAAACACACAGTCGCGTCTTTCCATCGTCCTGAGGACACTCGGAGGTCCTAACTCCGACCCTAACCATCACTAACACGGCTGAAACTCTGGCTCCAAACGCCCAAACCCCCGAAAAGTAGATCAAAGTTGTGATAACTGGTCCACATGTCCTCATAAGACACAGGTGAAAACGATGTCCGCACAGGGTCACAAACACGCGCGTCGTTTGTTCCGGTCCGGACGGGTCGGTGACCGGGGCGGGTGAATCCGCCTCCCCTCACTGACACCTGTGCGCCTCAGACGGCCTGACAAGCGAACCGACCAAGGTCCCTCTCAAGGACATCCGTGTCAAACGCCTCTGCGGCCCCTGAGCAAAGTGACGCCGAGTCCAAATCCGAACGAGGATTCATCATGGCCTCCGGTTCCTCCACCTCTGTCGGCGTCACACGGCCCCGGCCGGCCCGAGGCTCCCGGAGGCTCTCGGGCTGCTCCCACTCACCTTCTTCAGCTGGTCATCCTTCAGCTCGGTGAAGTAGTAGGCCAGGAGCTGGGCCGCTATCATCCTGCCTGCGCGTCCGCCAGGAGCTGTCAGCAACTACCGGAGTGAAAACAGGAGAAGGAGGAGGAGGAAGGAAAGGAAGGCTG
>KV751392.1:70853-96221 GCA_001698575.1 Mola mola
TGTTTAAAGGGGGGGGGGGGGGGGGGAAGGAAGGAGCAGCGTGACAAATATATACGTACATGAGAATAATATTAATGATCATTAACTGAGAATAACAAAAGTGTGGATGCTGACAATCAGCACCACACTAATGAGACTCTTTTGACCTGGTTAGATAGGAAATGAAAGAAATTAAAGGAAATTCTAGTGTCACTCACCACTGGAAAAAACACTGAACAATTCATTCAAACAGCTGCTCAAAAGCTAACGGCAGCATATGGAAGAGAAAGATGTGCAAATAAGTTTGAATCCAACAGTTAAGAAGATTACATTGGTATTATCTTCAGCAGCACATCAGCTGACCCGTCGGGTCTTTGTGTTTCTCTGATAGGTGTTTATGTTGAGCTCCAGGTGAAGGTCAGCAGCTGATCGTAACGCTGATTGTAAAGCTACCACATGTTTTGTCCTGGACAGCTGAGCTGAGAACCGGTGGGAAAAATCTTCTTCACTTAGTTAGTGTTCATATTCATCGCCACAGCTCCAAATGTATGCGGCTGTTTTTTTCTCTTGTGTTACTGGTCTTTTGATTCTTACCAACTCGGAATCTGTCAAGTTGACGTTTTCCAAACAAAGCAAAAAAAAAAAGAGAGAGAGAAAACACAGTTACCTCAGCACTGCTTTGCTTTAGAATATGGGGAAAGTTTATTGTAGCCAATTTATTATTTTTCCCTTCTGAACACTCAAATGACAACAAAGCAGTCTGGCTTTTGGCTTTAATCTGCATTATAGTTATTATTAGCTATGCCAAAGAGGTTATATATCTGCCTGCATGTATTTATGTCTGTACACGCAGAGGGCTTTCTAGCTGAAAAGCTGCAGTTAAAGTTGAAGTACATGGGCTATATCACCCAGTATTACTGTGTTTCACCATTTAGTTTATTTCCTAAAATATTAAAAAAAAAAGCCAGAAATGGATTATAAAGATAACTCCTCTATAAATGTCAGTCATATTACAGAAGAAGAACAGAATAAATCTGTTTCAGTGCAGTTTATGGATATAAAGTATATTTAGTGCAACAAAATCCATAATATTTTGCATGAGATGTTATAAATCTTTACTGATTTTGAGTAAAGAGTGTTGCTGGTTACATCGATGGAGGTTAGTTATATCAAGCAGGTGGGCGTCTTTATTTCTGTGAGTATTGAAGAAGAGAAGTCTGACAGTGCAGAAGCTGAAAGTCAAGTTGTGGAATTGGCCTGATATCTGAGGAAAGCAGCAATGGTTCATCGGTGAGCAAACTAAAATTCATTTTTCAAATACTTTATAACTCAGTTTAACAAAGTTTTTTGGTTTTTTTTTAATCTGCGCTCCTCTCGAATGTGCTGCTCTGTGTTTTAAATCTCTCCAGTTTTTTTCTAAACCAACACATTTTGAAACCCCTCTGGCCTGATGCAACAAATCTCAGCGTTCCTATACGTAGTCAGAGACAAACACACACATTCACAGCTTGACTTCCCGCCCTCATTTCCCTCCGTCCTCCTCCTACTCCTCCTTCTTCCAGTCCTCTGCCAGCCGTGACCATGAGTCACTGAGTGCAGGAATGAGAACTGCTTCCCTGTGCTGCTGCCCCCTCCTCCGTCCCTGTGTGAGCGAGAGGAGGGAGCTTCTGGCACGCACCAACAGAATATCCTGCCTGGTGCCATGGCTGCCTCAGGGTGACCTTCAGTGCTGACCTTCACCTGACACACAAACCCTGATTACAAAATACAAGATTAATGCAATCAGTTAACACGAGTCTCTGTTTAAAGGTTGAATAAAACGAGTTGAACTGTGTCCAGCTCGAATGTGAGGATTTCCTGCTTTTCTCTGATTCACAACAATTAAGTTGATTAAAACCATCTTTGTGTCCTAGAGGGTACATTCATACGCTGCTAATTCACTGCCATAAATAGAGTAAGAATGGAAAAGTGATCACCGTCTGGATTTCAGTGGCAATGTTAATTTAACTGAATGAAAATCTACTTTTATGTGCTGTGGTACAAACTCATGGAGGAGGAATATGAAATGCAGGACTCCTGCTCTGCACTTAGATTTAGGCAACAAAAACACTTTGCTTAATGTGAGAAAATGTTGGATTTTGCATTCAGTACATGCAGTGAATATTTTACCGTCATGCTCTCTATCAACACGTCTGCAGCTGCAGCATCACCAGTGATGTTAATTGACAATTAATCATCATTTCCCGTACTGATATACTGTATTTACAGTTGCTTTTTGGGCGTATACGTTTGCTTTCTTGCCAACAGGGCGGGCTAAAATGCAAAACTTGTTGATTTCACCCTTAGACAAATATGTTATGGTTTTGATAAGCAAAACTGCAAATATTGGCTGTCACATTAATGCTGATGAAACTACAGCTGTGAGGATGTGACTGTGTCAGCAGCGTTCATTACACATACAGACAGATGAAAAACCACATTAATAATTGAATGAGACAGTTACTAAGTCAAAAAATAGTAAAATTTGGATTTTAATTAATCACTTTTATTATTTCTTAGTCATTTGACCACTTACATCATGCGAACAAAGTTTCATTTCTGGCACTGTATGTTTGGTTTTTTTTTCTCATTTACTTAGCAGGATTTCCTAAAAATAGATTTCCCATCGATGGGCCACCCATGAGGGAGTAAAGGGAAGCACTTTCTGGGGCCCATTCACTGGGGGTGTCCAAGAATGTCAGCATATTTGTCCTCATATAAACTGTGATAGCTTGATTTTATTTTAAACTGAAAGAGTTAGAATTTCTCAGTAAAACAAGTCAGGTCTATATGTAAACCTGAAAATCTGGATTATTATGGAGTCGTTTGTACCACCACCATAGATATTAACTTCTGAGGGCTGGATCTTCGTCTGCTGCACACTAGTTGATGTCCAGAAGATCTGAAGCTCATTAGATTTTCATCATTTTTTTGGCATCAGGTTTGGCCACCAAGTGGCTTTTTTGTTTTGTAGAAAAATGACCATTTGTAGCAAAAGCCCAACGTACAACAAAAGAACTAAATGGATCAGGAAATTGTATGTGTTCATGGTGACACCCTGACCCTGTGCCGTCATTCATGTGCGTACATCGGGGATTCTCAGCGACGTACCCTCTTGATTGCATGCCGACCATTTTTAATTATATAGCACCAATTCACAACAAAAGTTATCTCAGGAAACCTAACTTATAGAGGAGGCGCTTTGCGACAGTGCTGAGGAAAAACATGTCTTTTAGGTGGCAGAGACATTAGAACAGGATGGCCGCCCATCTGCCTGGACAACAAAAGTAAACATTTTATAATCGTCTAAAATGCGCCATGGGAGACTAGACTTTCGGCACATAAAGCTGCTCCCAAACTGGCTGAACAAGCCAATGATAGCCAGGGGATGACTTTATAGCAAGAACTAGTTGATATCTGTTGCATCTGTGAGAAAGATGATGATGATGATGATGATAATACTGCAGCGATTATGTCCCTACTGTGTGTTTTATGTAGGAGATCTCTGGATCGGCCCAGTGGCAGCCGAGGATAACAGAGGAGTTGCTAAACATGAAACATGGATGTGCTCCTTAATTGATTTAATATCAATTCAGTTTTCCATCTTCAGGAACCTGAATATGCTCAGTGAAGTTTCTGCCTTTCACTCTTGTTAGCAAGAAATTTCAGGGTTCATGTGGTAAAATCGATCCCACAGTGGTGCTAGAGGAAAGGTCGGGGGTCACCGAACTCATTAGTTATTCATTGTCATTATTTCTTTAGTGGAGATCAGGCTGATGGTTTCAAGGATATTTTAAATATCCTAAATAAAGTGTTTTAGAAGGACATTTTGACAGTGTATCAAAGAAAAGGCCACAGTTATCCTATTAAAACCATTAATATCCACAAAATTCATCAGTTTTTTACTGCTGATGGGACCAAATGACAAACATCCAACGTGTTAGCGTATCGGCAGGAATCACAAACAAGACAGAGAAGTAAAACTTCTAAAATATGTTTTTTTCAAATAGATGGAGCTGTTTGTACCAAAACTGGCTAGAAGTCTGTAGTCATTACGAGGCCCCTCAAACTTGTGAACTTCCTGCTCATTATATTATCATGCTCCAATAATCTCCTTTATCCCCACCACAAACACTCCGAGCACTGGGCCGAGAGAGAATCCAGCACAAACATACACTCTCTAAATATGTGCGGCAGATAAAGTAGAGAAGTTAAAATGCAACGGCGCTGAAAGAAAACTTCAATTAGTTGTTTTTTTAGTCAGTATGTTTGGGGAGGGAGAGTATTTCAGTCCTTTATGGTGAGCGTCTTCTCTTTTCCCAGAAATCTGTCATTGTTTCCATCAGTGTCACATTGCATTCTGCCCCCCAATACATTCAACGTTCAAACTTTTACTTAATGGTGCTGATAACCATTTTTTTTAAAAAGCAAATTTGAAAATCTTTAAAATAATCATGCTGAATGTTTATTTGAATTTTTTTCCTACATGTTTTTCCTATTCCATCTCCTGAAAAGCATCTTGTAAACTTGTTCATAGAAGATATATACATGTTATCTATTCTATTATTATTAGTTAAACCAAAATTCAACAAAATCTGTAAGTGTCTTTTCCAATATATCAATAATTTCTCAAACATTTGGTTATGAGTTTTTCCAAGTTAGACACTAGGGGGCAGCATTAAACAAAGAATAACGCACAACAGGATGTGGCTTTAAAGGGAGCTGAACGCAATAGCCTTGGATAGTGCTGCTCACGTCTAGTGTCCTCTGTGACTCTGCAGTGTGACCTCACGTGGCTGTAAGTGACTCTGTCACAAAGCTTGAGTTTGTTTGAAGACGGAGGAGGTCATATCCCAATCTGGCCCAGACACAGTAATAATTTTCATAATACAAGTATGACAAAATATACACCAGTGCATCCCAAATAATTGTGACATTTCTTCTGTTATTTATGGTTGAACTGATTTTAAGCCAACTGGGAAGGGTTCTGGTGAAAACAATAGGGATTTTCTGATGAGCACGTCATTTAGCTGTCCAATTAGGGCTCCTCATTTTGTGGGACGATAACTGCGTGTAAAAGTTAGGCACTACGTCCATGATCCATTGCCTGAAATCGCCTCATAAACAAAAGAGATAACGTCGCTCACTGAAAACCTCTCTAATGACAGGAAGATTGTGAATAAAAACAGACAAAGGCCAAAAATAGAGAGAAAACGCTACATTAAAAACAAATAAATAAATAAAATAAACCTCTTCTGTGCTTGGATAAGGTGTGAAAGTGAGCAAAGCTGAAGGCCTTTGTTTTCTAAACAGAGGCGTGAAGGTGACCTTTCCGCTGAAGACACATGACAACAACTGCAATGACCTCAGGTCTGCGTAACTGTGGCCTTTTCTGTCACATCCCAGCCTCATGAGACGGTTCCCCTCTGTGTCTTCAGTCATTTAATTCTTTTATTTTTCACATTTGTGAATAAAAATAGCTGCTGTGGCTCCTGCACTGTAAGAAGTGGGTGTATCACCCTGTCAGAGGAGTAGCTGTTAAAAATAGACTGACTGTCGCCCACAAGTGTGGAGCCAAGGAGGACCAGCTGTCTTGAGAAACCTAAAAAGGTGTCACGCCGCTTTAAGTGTTGGGATTTGCCAGAAAATCTCCAAAACTCTTTAGGGCCTCTGATTGAAGGAATAATCCAAAGCGATCTAAATGTGCTGCGACCCTTTTTTGTCTTTAAAAAGGAAATACTTGTGCAAATAACCTGAAGACTGGCAATGTTCCATTTCAATATTAATTCTAAGTAAGTTATTGTTGTGTAGAAACTGTATTTCATTTTATAAATCAATCCTCTATAATCATTTTAATTTCTGATTGACTGTTAACCTTTTCCTAAAGGTCTTAAAATAATCCTTAAATTAGATAACTGCTTCGGGTGACACATACCTCCGAACAATTCCATAAAAATTTGCAGATAGGGTTGCAAACTCTTGATCTCCAAAGTGAAGAATGAGAACAAAATTTGGGGGCAAATGCTATATATAGTCTGAAGTGCATCCATACATGGGGTGGAAGGGGGACAGCATTCCTCCGGTGAGAGGGTAATATTTTTGTTACCATCAGCAAGAGCTTCCCAAGCGGCGTCGGGCTGGTCTGCCTCTGCTTTGCGCTGTTTTAATCTCTTGGGGTAAGTCACTTTTCTTCATATTTGCCCACCAATGAGACCGTTTTAGCGGAGAAAAGACTTTAGCAGGCTGTTAGGAACCGAGGGTGTCCGCTGTCAGGTGTGCAGCAAGTGAAATGTGTCGCTGTGTGATGTATGGCTGTAGATAATCCGGCTCCTGAGTGGGAAACAGCAGCCGTCTGTTGTAATCTCCCTCGGCGGTCCTTCCGTTACATACCAGGGCATTAAGAGGTTGTTGACCCTCTTTTGCCATTTTGTATCGGCCAGAGGGACGCAAGCGAAAAAGAATCTATTATACAGGATGCAGGTGTAATGACCGAGGCCGAGCGTGCGTCGCACTTGTTTAAATTGACCTACATGCTGTCAATGTTCTAATTTCCCATCCGATGGTTTTAATGAAATAGAGGGAGTTCTGTCCGCTGCTGGTAACCACTCTGATTTCTTTCATTTCCCCAATCATGATCAGCAGACCCGCTGCAAGCTATTCATAGCAGAGCTGTGCGAGGTTGTAAGGTGAAACATTTGAAGTGCTGAGCTCTGGTATATGGCCAGATGCCTCCCAAATACTGGATGTAACACACCTTCCACACGTAACACATCAAAAACAAAGGGAAAAAATCAAATGAAAAATGGCTCCATACAGGTTGTCTAATGTGATCAATGCCTCCAGAGGCTCGGAGGATAGAGATTTAATTAATAAGGAGATCATTTTGAGTTTGACGAGGGAGACGTGAGTGCAGAGTTAAACAAAACTACTTACAACAAATATATAAATATAACGGGAAACTTCAAATGCAAAATGGGAAACAATTAAATTTTCCTTTATATAGCCTGTCAAAGTATGTTCATGTAAACAGTCAGACATTATAGACTGTGGGTAAGCAAAAATCATAAAATAAAACCATATCAGATTAATTAAATAGAATGATCCTCACCCCTATACAGATCGTTTGAATTGCTCTGTTGGAGTAGCGTTTCAGTCTGCACTGCAAGATGTTTCAGACAAAATGGTGGCGAATTATGTGTAAGTTTTCTTTCCAAGATGAGCGTTTGCTGTAGGAATCCTGAGACCAGTGTGACGAGAACATTGTCTGAGGACACGTCAGCTGGTCGTGTACGGAGCCGTGTGGGTCATCAGTTAAAAGTGAAAGAGCCGAGCGGGAGAGTGATTTTAGATGTTACCATAAATAATGACACCATAGTCTCAAACAGAAGGAAAAATTGTTTTGACAATAATTGGATGGAAAACGTGTCCTGTTCCTGTGCAAAAAAATCCCCAAAAAACAAGTCTCTGATAAGAGGAACAATCTGTATGGAGTCATTTTTCAAAGCTCCTTAAATATTTCCCATCTCCACAGCGGTGAGTAGACAATGACTGAATTTTTACCTTTGGCTGGACTGTTTATTTACGTGTATGACAATGGGAAGAGTCATTCTGATGTGCTGCAGATGCTTCAGTGGCGCGTGGATTTAAAGAGAACCCACACAGACACAGAGACGCAACAATGACTGCAGGGTTAATAATAGAGAAGGACAGATTCGTATTTACATTGTTGTGATGGTTAACACACGTTTGGTCTCCCCTCCCCCTGGTGCATCTTGGCCAGGTCTCCTTGAAGCGTCTCCTGTCATGGCTTCCAATGTCATACCTTGGTATAAGAAGAAGTGTGTGTGCGAAGTCCAAACCGATTATGCTTTTCAGCACACTAAACATGCTGTCCAGCAGCACACAGAAAGGTAGGAAGGTGGAAATCAGCCGCTGCTTCGAAAAGCACGGGCCTTGCTGCTTTGCCAGGTAAAGGAAAAGATCACAACTGGGTCTTAATGCTTCCAAGCCGGCTGCTTGTTTGTCTGCTGATGCCAGGTTTTCAATAGGCGAGCCCAGCCTGTTAAAAGTGATGAAGGCAAATAATCAATCAATCAAGCTCCGATTACTGAGAAAACGGAGATTCGCATTGCGACAGATAAGGGTTGACAAATAGTGAATCTCCAAAACAGCAGTTTTACTCTTCAATATGTGACTTTTTCGCTTTTATACCTTCATTTCTGATCCATTTATATCATCAGCAGATTGTCTGTCAAATGAGGGCACATTCACTTTGATACATCGCTTTATCAACTCAGTATCGCTATTGGCTGATATGGACGTGGTTGACTGGTATTGGAGTATCAGCAAATATGGTGGCATTCATAAGATGTCTTTATTTCCTCCACGTAAACGTGGACAAAAAACAACAAAAACAAAACTTAAAAATATCAGTATCTGTTATCAGTGTAATTAAATATTGGTATGGACCCAAAATTTCCATAATGGCACATCTTAATCAATTTGTCTAGCCACTCAAATGTGTTTACATCTGCACTCTTTCAAATCAATATTGACCTGTATGCCAGATATTAGTTTCTAGCTTGTTAACAGTGATATTTAATATTGGGTAAAAGTTAAATCCTGGCGCCTGTTCTCACTCGGAGCACATCAAATACTCGTATGGCGGCCACCTCAGTGGCCCCAGTCACTTCTCGGTAGGGCACTATGGTTACATCTGTAGGCGTCCCTGAAGTGTTTTCATAAAGAATGGGACCAGCTCAGGAGGTGGTCTGGAGGGTTGGACCAGGGTTTGAGTCCCACGTGCGAGGGTTTGTCAATGTTACCGACGATACACAGCTTAAGTCACAATGTTAACGTGTTCAAGTGACGTCAGACATTTGACATAACTAAAATACTTTTGATTCTTATTTCTTCAATTTAACAGAGTAGTTTAAGTGTTTCCTTAACTGGCACAATGTTTAACTTTGGCAAAAATAGTCTTAATATGTCATAACACGTGAAATATTTCTCAAGTTTTATCTTTTAAAGTGTAACTGCATGTTGCATTTTAACAAGACCTAACTTGACCTCATTTGAGCCAATAAACCGTAATAATTAGGGAGTGATGTCAAATTCATTTGTTACCTTTAAAACTTAGAATAACCACTTAAACATTATAACTGAATCCATTTTACTCAAATATTGTAGTTTTGCTCTTTATTGAGTATGTCATTTTCTGCTACTTTATTCTTGTATTGAAACAAAAATGCCACTTCTGCTCTGCATGCGCTTTACTTCATTGCTTTAACACGCTTTTAACAAGCATTGCACCAGAGCTGGCTCTCAGTCTAGCCCTGCAATGCAGCGTCATTTCTCTGAAAATGATACCCAACATGAAGGCTGCACTAGGTTTGTCACCCCTAGAGATGGTGGTAGAAGTTAAAACTGTTCAAGTTAAGTGGAGATCTGCTCACCGAGTCATCCTGTAGAAAGTTGCCATGTTGTCAGACAGTCTTTGCCTTGTGTCAGAGGCTGGATACCACTTCTCTCATCCTGACCTACATCTGAGGCAGTGCTGTAGATCCACAAATCAGTGCCAACCAAATTCTCCAGGAGAGTGATTGGAGAGGAAAAAGGTGAAGTGTCTCTATTCAGATTTTGGGATGAAATCCTAGTCCATGTCCCTGATGTTCAATGGCTAGATTCTCTTTACATGCATCAAATTATGAGTATTATCACAGCTGCAGTCCAATGAAACTGCTGAAAGTCTGTGTATATCACAGAATAAAGCTCCTTAAATATTTCCCATCTCCACAGCGGTGAGTAGACAATGACTGAATTTTTACCTTTGGCTGGACTGTTTATTTACGTGTATGACAATGGGAAGAGTCATTCTGATGTGCTGCAGATGCTTCAGTGGCGCGTGGATTTAAAGAGAACCCACACAGACACAGAGACGCAACAATGACTGCAGGGTTAATAATAGAGAAGGACAGATTCGTATTTACATTGTTGTGATGGTTAACACACGTTTGGTCTCCCCTCCCCCTGGTGCATCTTGGCCAGGTCTCCTTGAAGCGTCTCCTGTCATGGCTTCCAATGTCATACCTTGGTATAAGAAGAAGTGTGTGTGCGAAGTCCAAACCGATTATGCTTTTCAGCACACTAAACATGCTGTCCAGCAGCACACAGAAAGGTAGGAAGGTGGAAATCAGCCGCTGCTTCGAAAAGCACGGGCCTTGCTGCTTTGCCAGGTAAAGGAAAAGATCACAACTGGGTCTTAATGCTTCCAAGCCGGCTGCTTGTTTGTCTGCTGATGCCAGGTTTTCAATAGGCGAGCCAGCCTGTTACAAAGTGATGAAGGCAAATAATCAATCAATCAAGCTCCGATTACTGAGAAAACGGAGATTCGCATTGCGACAGATAAGGGTTGACAAATAGTGAATCTCCAAAACAGCAGTTTTACTCTTCAATATGTGACTTTTTCGCTTTTATACCTTCATTTCTGATCCATTTATATCATCAGCAGATTGTCTGTCAAATGAGGGCACATTCACTTTGATACATCGCTTTATCAACTCAGTATCGCTATTGGCTGATATGGACGTGGTTGACTGGTATTGGAGTATCAGCAAATATGGTGGCATTCATAAGATGTCTTTATTTCCTCCACGTAAACGTGGACAAAAAACAACAAAAACAAAACTTAAAAATATCAGTATCTGTTATCAGTGTAATTAAATATTGGTATGGACCCAAAATTTCCATAATGGCACATCTTAATCAATTTGTCTAGCCACTCAAATGTGTTTACATCTGCACTCTTTCAAATCAATATTGACCTGTATGCCAGATATTAGTTTCTAGCTTGTTAACAGTGATATTTAATATTGGGTAAAAGTTAAATCCTGGCGCCTGTTCTCACTCGGAGCACATCAAATACTCGTATGGCGGCCACCTCAGTGGCCCCAGTCACTTCTCGGTAGGGCACTATGGTTACATCTGTAGGCGTCCCTGAAGTGTTTTCATAAAGAATGGGACCAGCTCAGGAGGTGGTCTGGAGGGTTGGACCAGGGTTTGAGTCCCACGTGCGAGGGTTTGTCAATGTTACCGACGATACACAGCTTAAGTCACAATGTTAACGTGTTCAAGTGACGTCAGACATTTGACATAACTAAAATACTTTTGATTCTTATTTCTTCAATTTAACAGAGTAGTTTAAGTGTTTCCTTAACTGGCACAATGTTTAACTTTGGCAAAAATAGTCTTAATATGTCATAACACGTGAAATATTTCTCAAGTTTTATCTTTTAAAGTGTAACTGCATGTTGCATTTTAACAAGACCTAACTTGACCTCATTTGAGCCAATAAACCGTAATAATTAGGGAGTGATGTCAAATTCATTTGTTACCTTTAAAACTTAGAATAACCACTTAAACATTATAACTGAATCCATTTTACTCAAATATTGTAGTTTTGCTCTTTATTGAGTATGTCATTTTCTGCTACTTTATTCTTGTATTGAAACAAAAATGCCACTTCTGCTCTGCATGCGCTTTACTTCATTGCTTTAACACGCTTTTAACAAGCATTGCACCAGAGCTGGCTCTCAGTCTAGCCCTGCAATGCAGCGTCATTTCTCTGAAAATGATACCCAACATGAAGGCTGCACTAGGTTTGTCACCCCTAGAGATGGTGGTAGAAGTTAAAACTGTTCAAGTTAAGTGGAGATCTGCTCACCGAGTCATCCTGTAGAAAGTTGCCATGTTGTCAGACAGTCTTTGCCTTGTGTCAGAGGCTGGATACCACTTCTCTCATCCTGACCTACATCTGAGGCAGTGCTGTAGATCCACAAATCAGTGCCAACCAAATTCTCCAGGAGAGTGATTGGAGAGGAAAAAGGTGAAGTGTCTCTATTCAGATTTTGGGATGAAATCCTAGTCCATGTCCCTGATGTTCAATGGCTAGATTCTCTTTACATGCATCAAATTATGAGTATTATCACAGCTGCAGTCCAATGAAACTGCTGAAAGTCTGTGTATATCACAGAATTAAGTGAAACTTCTTCTTTCTTTGGATACCTGATGGATAATTTAGCCATGCATTATGTCAAACAAGTACAGAGAAGGAAGCACCAATGTGGCTGCAAATTTAAATACGGATCGGATCAGCATATCCCTCTTCATAATAAATAAAGACAATGATGGCAAAGTTTAGTCGCTGACTGCTTCTACAGATCTTTACCTGAAAGGTCTCCTATTTTAAATGCTGTTTTATAATAATGGACTTTGTCCAACTGGCAGGAAATCAAGCTCCAAATCGCTGCTCCAGGTGCAGGCCCAGGCCACAGAGGCTATGGCAGAACCAGCATATACCATACCGGTGTTCCGGCAGAGGTCAGTTCCCATTGGCTCCCGTCATGTGCCAGCCTATTTTAGGTGTAAGGTTATACTGAAGTGCAGCTTCTACTGGCTGACCTCAGGCAAGACAGCACATTTCTCCAATATAACGAGTTGATCAATGGAAATGTATTGATAATTGTGATTTGTTGATTGTCATGTTAGTGAGGTAGCTGTATGTGTGACACTTTACTTTATCTCTGTTCAGCTGACAGTTTAGGTGTGAATACTTGCTTTTGCTGATGAAAGTTGCAGAAATGATCTTAAGTCCAACCTACATGTGCAGTGTATACTTTTAACTTTGCCATGTGGATTAGATCAAGTTGTTGATTGAATCAATTATTTTAGTCCCCGTAAAAGACCAAAAAATATATTTAAGAAAGGCTGAATATGCATTTTAATGTTTTGGGACTAATTCACCTCCTGGTCTTTGATGGATAAACTGAAATTATAATTATGTTTGACACTCAGTGACTCTAAAATTATTGATAAAATGTATGTTTTTTGTAGCAGTTACATCAGTTGAAACTGTATGTAAATATCAATGTTGCTATACATAACTAAAATTCAACTAAAATTAGGAGTGACAAACTATTATGTTACTGAAATAAAGGCTTTGGTGCATTATACTAAATGAACATGCAATGTGATAGTGAGTCAGATAGTTTCATAGCTGTTTGCATCAAAATGCCTATTCATAACCTCTGTGTAAACGTTTCAAAACTTGTTCCTGAGAGAGAATCCCATATTATAAAAACTACAACAAAAAATAAAATAAAACTCTAAACTAATAAAAAAAAAAATTTTGTAAGCAATTAAAGGCTAAACAAAAACAAACATACAGACACTGGAAACTATATTGAAACAAAACTTTAAAATGAATTAAGAATGAAAATACAAATCTGTGATGACTGGTTGACAGGACTGTCGAGGAGACAGAGGAGTACCAGCGAGTGGCTGCGAATGTTGGGAAAGGACTGAATGTTATTCAGGAAGAGCTCCACAGGATGAGGATGGCCACCAAGGCTCAAGTGGACAATCTAGCTATTCAGAGAGAAGTACGGAGCCAATCACATTTCAACTGAAACAATGTTCTGTGTCATGTAAACCATGTTTTGTGATTTAATTATACAGTAATTAACTCGATGTGCTTTGCATTGTTCTCTACAAGACTGACTGATACATTTGATGTTTAGTTTTAATGGCCAATTTTTAAATTGAATGAAACGGCACAGGTCAAATCATGTAATTTCATATATGAAAGGTATGCACATATGCAGATGATACTAACCTGTATTTTTAACTTTTCTGACACAATGCAGACGTTAAAAAATGATTTTAGTTCAAGTATAATTGTAAGATATGAAATGTAACTTTATAAAACAAATGACTGTTCTCCTCAGTAAAACCAGAATTATCTCACTGCCATTTGAATGTAACATGAAACATTTCACAAACATTTCTGGAGCTTCACAGCACACAATGAGGATTTCTGTTTAAAAAGGGTGAAATTATTGGGTTTTTTTTCAAATCAGTGGATATATTAGAATTCCAGAGACTTGGATTATGCTGGACAAACTAAATGGAGCCATTTTATTGTTCTTAAATAGATTCTAAATACTTTAAGAAATATTTTTTGTTTTTTGCATTCTAAAAGAAATCTCCAGCTTTAGTTGTTAAGCAGAATGCTGCACTGTCACTGCCACTGTGATATATCCAGTCACCTGATGCACTTAACTCCCCCCAGGTTAAGGACATGATGTACAGGAAGCCAGAATTTTTGGATGAAATCCCCAAGATGCCTGATTTTTTGGTTGCCCTGCGGCCCCACACTGTGTGGGAAAAGACTCCTATCAAACTGTTCTGCACTGTGCAGGGAAACCCAAGGCCCATCGTCAAATGGTCAGAGTACTCACATCTCACAGGACTGAATTTTACATTAGATTTTTTTTTAAGGGTCTATTGTAGTTGTGTCACTCTCCAAAAAGTACAAAATTGACCCTTTGATCTATTCAAGGTTTGTTGGCATTCCTTCAAACCAGTCTTTACTGTAGTCAGTAGCAACTCTGCAAATTTCTGTTGTTATTTAACTCTGAATTGATGAAAGGATCATCAGAGTGGCACGTGTGCTCTTACACATGTTGATTTAAAGCGTGAACATACGACTGAATGCTGACTGGTTGCAGGTATAAAGGAAGAGTGCCAGTCGATCCACTCAGCGCTCCAGGGAAGTACAAGATTGAAAACAAGTATGGAGTCCACAGTTTGATTATTAGCAGGTACGGCACAAACACAGTCCTGCAGAGTTAAAAATAAAGTACTGTTTGCTTCCTTAAATTCACTAATTTCATGAAAAATAGTGCCTTTTAAAGTAGCCAATAGAGTTAGCAACAAATGTGTGTTTGTTTTTGATGCTGTTTTACCACAGTCAGAAAATGAAGTTGTGATTTTGTAAAAACATCAGGGAGACATGCCCCCTACACATCCTTCTGATAGGAAACATAAAGCTACTGTGGCTCTATAGTACTGCTGAAGGTCACACTGATTGATGTGTTGATGACTTCATATTATTTTCAGAAAACAAGTAGTGCTAGCTGATTCCCATAATATCAACAATCAGATTTTCTATAGAAATACATAGAAAATGATTCAAATGTAATTCTTGTGATTGAGGATGTGATATAAAAGAGTTAAAAAGACATATTTTCATTCACTTCATACCTCTGCAGATGAACATTGAGCATTTTTGTAACTCACACACTTTCCTATATGGTCTGGAAATTTATGAAATATAAAACAGAACAGAAGAGGTTTAGAGCTAATTATTGCAAAGCTAAATAATCTCTTTGCCTTTAATACTTTCGATGTTGTCATTCATTTTTTGCGCTCCAAAATTAAGTTACAAGGCTCCAGAGAGAGCAGGAAGTCAGCCTGCAGGCCGGTCAGTCCTCTTCAAGGTTCTTCAGCTGTTCGTGTCGAAGTGCTGACCTTTGCGTCATTCAAGCTATGAATTCCTCCTACTGCGCCCTCTCTCCACAGTATCTGTGAGGGATTGAATATCACCAGCTCTCTGTCATTGCATTTAAGGGGTCAGTCAGACTCGTTTGTGCTCATAAATTCTAAATTAGGGAAATAATTTTATAATTCGGAACCGCAGTAAAAATCTCAGTTGGACGAAAGACACAGGTTGTATCGTTAAGAAAATGGATCCTCGTTTAAAATAGTTCCGTCCATTGTGAAGGTCACATTTCGTCTTTCTATTCTCACCCTCAGATTCTGCTTCAGTTGCTCTCACGGGGGCACCACTGCCTTGGTGCAATTACTTTTCCCTGCCTTTATGTCAAGAGTAGACGATGCTTATTCAGACATTTGAATCGAAGCGTTTGCAGCCAACGTTGACGACCCTCTGATGCGTTGCTGGGGGAAGAAAAGAGCTTAGCTGCTGTATGAAATTAGGTTTGACTCTGTATTACAATGCCACAGTTTTAAGATGGACCATCGTCTCTTGATCAAAAGCTGTCAAGTAAAATGATGCTCTGCCACCTAAATTTTCCACCTGTTCAACTACTTTCACCTCCCCTGTTTACTGTATAAAAAAACAGTGATTGTTGGGGGGGGTTTCCCCTGGAATTTGCTTCTCAGGCCATATCACAGTTGTATATACGGTCTACAGTATATACCATCCTTGGTCTGGTTGCTTCAGATGATGAAATGACAAAATGATTATGATCATTGTATTCCATTTATGCTGGAGCCTTTAAATGCATAACATAGTATTTCAAATGATTTCAGGTTGTTATGTTTGTAAATCAGCACGATTTCATTGTTTTACTTGCTTTCAAAGAAAATCAACACCTCTGATTTATTTCAAACAGTAAAATATGTATGAAAATGAGAAAAGGATCTAAGAACGATATGAAGAATTGAGATACGAATGAAATATTAAATATGAAGACATGTAAAGGTTATTTAAATGAAATGCATTATGACTAGTTTGTTTTTGCTGTCTGTTGTGGCAGGTGTGTTGTGAGTGATTCTGATGAGTACAGCGCTGTGGCCACCAACCCGCATGGCACGGCCACCAGCAAGGCCACAGTTACTGTGAAGAGTAAGTCACTCTGCTCCACTTCAGCCACACTCTGTTCACCACTTTCCACTTACCCACTTTTCCATCAGTAATCCTGGTTTTCTTTTCCTCACAGGATCTGCAGGAGCTGGGGAGTCCTCTTATCTTGGTTTAGGTGAGGGGACGCGGGGCCAGTGGCTGAAGGTCTAGCTGCAGGGTGGCTGGGATCAGGTGGCCACAGATAGCAATGCATGTGAGAGGCCTGACAGGCCGTGGAAATTATTGTGAGAAGCTGTCGTCCAGAAAGAAGAAAAATATTCAACAAAGTTCATGTCTAATCATGAAGTCGAATAGCTTTGTGCACAATTTTGCGTTTCCTCCACGGTGAACGGAAAAGGGAACAAGATGTTTTGAAGGCTTGTGGCCTTCACCAGGCTTGACAGAAAACACATGAACAGCAGTTCAACAGGGTGGATGATGAGTTTAAAAAAAATCAAAAAGGTAAAACATTAGGTAAGTGTATGGCCTTCCCTTGAGAAAAAAAGTCATTTTTCTGGATTAATGAGATAATTTTTCATGAAAAAAACCAAAACATAACTCGTGTGTCTTTTTCTGAATTAATGAAGTACTTTAACGTTCCCCCAGAAGCCCCTAAGGAACTAGCCCACAATGGTTGCTGTCCAGAGCTTAGTCTATCTGCCTGATCCTCTACAGTGCTGCAAGCCAGGAGTTTTTTTCTGAAACAAAGTAAAACTGGAAAAAAGTAAACTGAACAGCCATTTGCTTCTTTTAAATCGGGTTCTCAAGAAAGAAATGGAAGCTTCTCTTTTTTTTTTTTTTTTTTATCTTTTTTTTTTTTTTACGAACACTCTTAAGGGCTCATATGTTTTTTTGTTTTTTTTTTTAAAAATTGACCTTATTACAATTCATTTTTATTACAAAGGCTAGAGGGTTGTAAAGGTTGTAAAATACTGCTGTTTTTTTTTTTCCAAATATCTCATTAATTCAGAAAAACAGGCAATTTTTTTTTTCTCAAGTGAATGCAATACTCTTTCGTAAAAAAAATGAGAAAACAATTGTTTCTAGTTACTTTGGAGATTACTTCTTGTATCAGAGCCAAAGCACATTGCCAAGAGCCAAGCACAGCCAAGCACTGAGCCAAGTCACATTTTAAAATTAACTAAATAATTAATTATTATTTTAATTATTACTTATTGTGTAATTGGTTTTGATGACTACGCAAGCCCCAGAAGGCCATGAGTGAAACATTTTATTTCTGGCATTTTCCTTTGATAAGATGCATTTTGTTTTCCTGAGATCATGGGATAATTTATAGAAACTGACAGGACAAAGCTGCTGTTCTAAATGTCTTCTTAGATGACACATATTGACATGAATATCGCCCACAAAAAGCAAGGCACAAAGCTATTTAAGGCTTTTCCAGTCCTCTTGACATTGCTCCATATAATTCAATGGTTTATACAGTGAGAGGTCTTAAATCTTGTGATATTAAGAAAATGACAGCAGTAACCATGTGATAACGACATGATTAAATTGATTGTAAATCAAATAAAATTGATCTCGTCATAACAGGAAAACAGAAGGAATAAAATGTTTCACTCATGGCCTTTAAATGCATCAGTAAATATCAGAAGTACATTTAATAGGAGACTCTTAATACTTGTTTACTCAAGTAATACTTGTGTTGGTGAATTTCACTTTTACCAAAGTATTTTTTCAACGTGAGATCTTTTGCTGAAGTATGTTTTCCAACACTGTCACTCATGTACATCCATACACATGCCACCGAGGTGAGTTGGGTATAAAAACTCTAGTCAGATCTCTGCTTCGGATAGGATGGAAATTACAATGGAAATTATTATCCAATTTGTAAATCCACAGTACATAACTCATGAATACATAGCTGGATTCCATATAGAGATGTATTTCTGACCGATACAGAATAGGCAGACAGGACATAATATTCAGAGGAAAGTGGTCGTGTCTTAGAAATCATGAAGAGCAGGATCCAAAGTGAAAAGAGGCTCCAGTTAGTTGCTGCTTGTTAAAGTCAAGGACCCTTCCGTGGTTGGACGGATCCTTGAAAGTCAGGTTCTACAGAGGCTTCCTACCATTCTGAGGAAACACAGTGAAACAAAGTCTATTGTCAAATCAGACCATCTGTTAATCAAACAGTTATTCTTTGCTTCCTGCTCAGTGCCCCATCTGACGGAGGTCCATCCCAGTAAGCTGGAGGTCACGCTGCTCGACCACTTCCCAGTGAGCTTCGGTGTGGAGGGCGGCTCCATCAGTCTGGTGTGTAGCATGGTGGTCATCCCCAACCTCCCCAACTTGCCCCCTCTCGCCCAGTGGTACAGAGACGGTAAGACATCCCAGTCAGCCTCGTAGAGGTCACATCTGTGGCTAGAGTCCAACTCACGTGAGCTTTTTAATTGTTAACATGTATTTCCTATTATTTCATTGGTCTGTTTCTTCATCAGCTCTTTTGCATGGTATCGTCAGAGTCAAACATCTGTATCTTCTGTCTTGTCTGCAAACAGATGAACTGCTGGAGCCTAGTAAGCTGGTGGAGATGTCGGTGGGTGGAGGAGCCGCCTGTCTCACTCTGCCCTACCTGGCCAAGGACGATGAGGGCCTCTACACCCTGCGCATCTTTACCAAGGACGGCACTGCTGAGCACAGCGCCTACCTTTTTGTTTCAGGTACATCTCTCACTGCGAATAATTCACAACAACACCTCATTTGTTTTGATGATAGCTGCTTATGTTACATTGTCCTGTGAATCATGTGGGTCGAATAAGGAAGTGTCTATTCTACATTTGTGCCATCTTTCTATCTATCTCCTATCATCCCTCCCTCTGCCCTTCTTTCCACATGTCCGCGCTCCCCAGATGCCTCCCCCCCTGTGGCCGGGGCCCCTGGCGCACCACTGAGTGTGAAGGTGTATGACGTCAACTCAGACTATGTCTTGGTTGCCTGGAAACCCCCCAACATCGTCAATGAGTCGGCCATCACCGGATACTTTGTGGATCGGTTAGTCCACACCCTGAAACCTCTTCAGGCTCCCTTTTTATAGCACACTACTTGAGACTTGGCCCACTAACATGAATATATTCAGACCACTGAAGGCCAAGGGAATTACCCACACAGTATGATATGATTTCTGTATTGATCAACATTTTTTAATTAACTCCTGTACAGTTCAGTGCATCTTTTTAGCCTGTTTTAGCCTCTTTTGGTCGGATTGAAGAAAATGTGAAAAATCTTTAAAAAATTTTGCAACTGTCAAATCATCGATTTATTGTTTAGAACTATGTTTGGTTTTTGGACTGTTTGGTGGACGAAACATTTTCCACCAATTCATAGATGAATTCATAGAATTCATAGAATAATTAGTAATAGAAAAAGTCAGTAGCTTCGGCCCCTATCAACACATTATTGGTGATTCTTTCACCTTAACACAGACTCAGACTACAGCTGTTTTAAATCTTATTTCTTCCTAAATCACCCTTCATCTATGTGTTGTTTGCAAAGTGTGTATCAAGATGGATGGTGACTCGTCTGTTGTAAAGCAATTTTACCTACAGTTACAAATGGATAACCTAACCTCCCCACCGCCGAGAGGTATTGATATCCTACCCAGATACCGGAGCTGCTGGCAGACTCATCAGAGCTACCCCGATAACTGCAGACACTTTAAATATGTAGATTTGAAATTTGGATGATTACTTCAGTACTTTCAGCTGATGTTACTGCCAAGCAACGGTAAACATACTAAAGATTGAGGCCAACGTTAGTGAGCAGCCTCAAATTCTTCCAGTTTCTCATCCAGACTCCTTTGCATTTGTTTATCCTCACTGTAAAACATCAATATAACAGTGTCGCTCTACGTTGTGTTTATATCTGCTTTCCCATCCTGTCGTGTGATCACATAAGATGCTGCTGCATATTCTTCTCGAAATGTGGAGATTTTTGTCCATATCTCCGACAGCCTAAGACTTGAAAAACACTGCAAAGAAACTGAGATGTTCTTGCTGCTGTGTGGTTCACAGGTGTGAAGCTGGAGGCGACGCCTGGGTCCAGTGCAACGACTCCCCTGTGAATGTTTGTAAATACCCGGTTCACGGTCTGAGCATAGGCCACTCGTACCACTTCCGGGTCCGAGCTGTGAACAGCGCCGGCATCAGCAGACCATCCCGGAAGTCTGACAAGGTGACCGCCATCGACGCCGCCGAGAACGAGAGGCTGCAAGGTACCGAGGAAGGTAAATACAAAATCCAGACTGGCAGGATGCAACTTTCTGCTAACGAGTCTATTGTTGTCGTTCCCTGCAACAGTCATTAAAATCGAAGGAAAGTATGACATAGTGATCAAGGACGATGAACTGGAAGGTACAGTACCATACAAAAACTGATCTGTGTTCGCTGATTGTTTTCGATTGACTCTTTCTACCACTTCACCTGAATCTCCTACAAACCGATAACTAACACCCGTCACCCTTTCCAAACTTCACCAGCACCATCACGGCACGAGAAAAATAGAGTTTGAATACGAAAAGTGAATGTTACCCCCAGTTTTAACACATTTCATGTAGGTTTGTTTCACTCCAAGAAATTAATATTCATGTTTTTAATTATTTTAATATTTTTATAACTTTTTTAGAGAGCTTATTTACAAGTCTTATCTTAGATTATGATTCCTGCCCTGCTAAAATTACTCATTCATCTAGTCCAAATTCTGAGATTAATCTCAGAAACTAATTATTTTCCATACAGGCTTAAGACAGATGTTAACAAACAAACCCTTTATTGCCTCGTTTTTATGCTGCATGCCTGTAAAATATGGGCTGCATCTGACTTCAGTCTTTTCTGTGCCAACAAAAATACTCTCAGATGTTTAACTTTGACAAAAACCGACGACCTGGAACACAGAATACACCTGGTCTAAATATTAAAAATTGAAAATGGCCCTTGCAGCTTCTCTAACTTGTTAATTTGCTAAACCAAAAAAATATGCCAGTCTTAACTGTTGTGGTGCCATCTCTGATCTAACTCCAACTCTTCTGCTTATCCCTTAATTGACAGAAATTTAATTTTTTTGTTTTTCAATTTAAAAAGATCTCCGACGTGTGTTTCCTATCTTCCTCCCCAGCTTAAAGTAAACCTTTTAACATAAAAACTAATTGAGCACTAAAAAGTAAGGCAAACATATTGCCTCATTTCATTTTTGAGGTTATCGCAGAAGTCCCACATTTTACCGCATTATGCTTCCAAAGATTAGAAAGTCTGTCAAAGAAACTTTGACATCTTTTAAAATGCTGGAACATGATACTGACCAAAATATTCCCTGTGTGGTCTTTCACAAACACTGTTGTCTGCATCAGGAATACAACTTCAGCTTTTTGTTTGAAAAGATACTTTAAATTCACTCGGTTTTATCCATTTCAGCGAAACTCCCACTCACTCACATTGTTGTCAAACAAATAATTTGATTAACAACACGACACAAGCTTCAACAAACACAGAATGTGGGACCTCTGCAACAGGTGCTGCTGTACAAACATTAGGCCTCAACAACGTTCACTCCCAATCCAGGCTACGTAACGATCCCAGGAGAGCCCACCGATGTGCACGCATCAGAGATTTTCAAATCATATGTCGTGCTCAGCTGGAAGCCTCCCAGCCCGCGCGGACGAGCTCCGCTGTGGTACATCATTGAGAAGGTGTGTGTCCATTCACAGCCGGCCATCAGTTTCCATCAGCGTAGCCCAGTGTTAACCTCTGTACTGTACTGAAAAGGTAATGCGGACATTACATGTGTTTTTTTAATACTTAAATAGAGTTAAATATTTTAGTAAATAACATGAAGGCACTTAAAGCTCACCAAGAGTTTGCTTGTATCGTTTGGGCTCCAAATGTCAAAATAACAACTAAATAAAATCCATATAATAGCCACATAAATAATGTGTGCACATTAATAACTGAGCATCTATTTGATATAAATGTAGAAAATAAAGGTGCAGGACTGAAAATAAAAGATGAACTTATCAAGAGAAAATGATAAACAGTAATGTTGACATCATGGAAAAGATGTCAATGTATTGTGTTGCAGAGGTGTTTGCTGAAGGGCTAACCCGCTAGTATAACAACTTTAGAGGTGATAGTTCTAAAGTCCCAGTAGTTTTAGCTGAGCACAGTTGAATCTTCCAGTAGAACACCACCTTTCCTTCCAATGGAGCCACTTTTGGTGGGAAAAGTAGTGTTGTGAAATTTTGATGCCCACAATCTTTCAAGTTTCATATTCCAGATCTTTATGTCGGGTGTACTACAATCAGTCAAAGGGAAGTGAGATTGAGCCCCAGCCACGAAAAACACATGGCTATACCCTGGAAGCTGATTGATGAGGCTGTATCACAGATGGCTTTACCTTCTCATGTCCCCACTCTCCAACAGTGCTTAGCAGGCACGGGAGCATGGCAGCGGATCAACACAGCAGTCAAACTGCACTCTCCTCGTTACCCCGTTTTTGATTTGCAAGATGGGCAAAAGTACCAGTTCCGAGTGTATTCGGTCAACTTGTACGGTTCCAGTGAGGCCTCCGTGCCGTCTGAGCCCATCCAAAAGGTCGATGCGGATGGTAAGGGCTCGATTCTATGATGCCACAACGTGAAACACACGCTAATGCTCATACATACACACTGTCACACGCACACATTCAGGCTCAGAAAGAGTTGTCTATATTTGTTTTGCAACGACCACTGAGTGACATTTACAACAAATCTAAATGTAATCTACACTCACAATGCCAAGTGTTTCCTCAAATCCCTGAAACTTCTTGTAGCTAATTATTGAACTGTGATGTTCAAAATTAGCATGGATAAAGGGCTTAAAGGGTCTAAAATGGTGTTTCTGTGCTCTTCATCTTGGGTCCTGTGTTAATACACAGTGGCAAAAAAAATAAATAAATAAGCAAAAGGACATTTTAGAGAAAAAGAAATCCAAAGTGTCTAACAAAGACTTCAATTATATTATATAAACTGGAGTCTTCTTTAGTGCAATATGAGATCGGAGATCAAGATTATGAGATCAAGATTAGAAGAACAAGATTACACAATTAAAAAATGCCTCTAGCCCAAAATTAGTGAGATATTTACATTTCTTGAGCCTCAAAACATTTGTCTGGGATTTGGATTTGTGTTGAAATATGCATAAACAAAGTTTCCCTATCTCCCACTGTTAAAAATTCCCAGATCCATATCCTAATCTGGAACACCTCTAAAATGTGTAGGATCCATGTTTGCAACCAACTCTGGTAAAGTTTTCATGCAAATCCATGTTAATCCTGCTAAGAAACAAACTGCAGACAGAGGTGGGAAACTTCGAGATAAGGAGCGATCTGGCAGCAGATCCTTCTCTTCTACATCTATAATAGACTGTTAACATTTTAGGCTTAACTGTCTCTTCTAGTCCATTACTACACAAAAGAGTTTAAAGTACCTATCAAGGATAAGAAAATATACAGTGAGTTGGGAAGAAATGCTGGAGGATTTTTTTTCCAGAGTAAAATCTGTTAAAAATCTTTTCATCACTGAAACGTAAGATATTCCGTGTTTCTCAACAAAAACAACAGTTTTAGCAAAGCTCCTCAACACATGAACGCATGAAATGCTCAAACTAACATTTTTTGTATAAACTGATTTCCTGTATGTTGCAGGTACTGAGCTGCCGATTGGTATGTACATTTTAATGGAATCACTGTTCCACTGTCACATCTAACCATGTGTGTGTGGCAGAGCACACAAGAAAAATGTGTGTACACTGTTTGTGTTGTGGCCTGTAGGCTCCAGTTAAATTCTCTGATCTTTTCTGACTCAATCAAAACAGTTCCATCTCCTATAGCTCCTTCAGCTCCTGACAGCTATAAAAAAATACAGTAACCATGTTACAGCATTAATTACAGAAAAAAATAACTCATTAGAGTACTTTTGCAATGCTGAAAATGAAATCCCTTGTATGCAGTGTTTGAACGGTGACCATCCTTCAAAGAGAATAAAGTCAAAAATGTTGATAAATAAATAGAATCTTATACTCATTGAACTTATTGAACAGAAAAATACAATTCTACTGTTCTGAATTCAAGTTTGTCTTTCACCAAGCTAAGATAACCTTAATTACCTTGTTGACTCATCACAAGACAGTCATAGTGAAATAGATAGTCAGAGACAGTCAACGTGAAATAAACTTACCAAAGCTGTCTTGGTTTTGAGTGGTCACTCGGAAATTTGTAATAAATCCTGAAGAGTTAGAGCCTTTAGTGTGTCATTTAATTCTGAACACTAAACAAAACATGGTAATAGTAATGGTAATGTAATGTGTATAAAAAATGGATTGCCTATTTAAAAATGTACACATTTATTTGCACACAGCAGTTATCTGTAGCAGCCATAAGGTTAACAGGATGAGGACACTTTGTGGAATTGTGAATAAATCACCAGTGTGAACTTTACGATGCTTATTTCCAGTTCAAAAACTTACTGTAATTTAATGACATAGTAAACATGTGACTGGCGTCAGGAGCTAAAGCCACATAACTAAATCACATCTAATAGTGAAATACATGCTAATTTACAGTTTTCTCCATTAAAGCTGACCTGTCTGGCGCACTGCCTAAAGACACGCTATGGTTCACTGAAAGCTCCATGAGAGCACACACACCTGCATGTTTTACACCTGAAAGCCCTGTGATCCACTATACACAGATCAGGCCTGCACGCAGTGATATGTACAGATGAAACTGTGTTCTGTGATGAACTCCTGGATGGGAGTTCTTAGTTTGCCTCCAGAAAACATGAACGGTTTGAGGATTGATCGGGGGTCTGCGTC
>KV751392.1:96362-109516 GCA_001698575.1 Mola mola
TTTGTGCTTTTTCAAATGTTGAAATTTGTTCATGTTTTTTTAATGTAAGTCTCAATTGTTGACCTTTTTTGAACACAGTATGGAGACAAAAATAATAATTGATAATAATCAAGGCCCAACAGTAGCAGTTTTCATGTTGTATGTTTGTGTAGGTTCTCAGTCAGGTTGAGGAAGTCTGAAGTGCTTTAGTTGAAGGCATCTGAACTTCTTTTTGGACGTTTCACCTCTCATCCAAAGCGTTCAGTTACATACATACATACATACAGATTATGAGGTTTGACTGAGCAGGAAGACAGAAAGAGTTGTTCATTTAAACTCTATAAAGTATCAAAATAAAACATAAACTGCAAAATAACTGATTCATTATAAAACTTTTTAACATTCTCTTGTGTCTCGTTTTTCATTTTTAAGCTGACGATTCATCTTGATTTCTCAAAATTTTAGACAAAGCAAAAAACAACCGGTGGCTATATTTTTGGGTTCCGTAACCAAAAAAACTGATGTTTGATTTTGAGGTCTGTTAATATAAGTTGATTTTAACATGACTTCTTTTCCTGTGAACAGGTGTCCCCTCTGCTCCTGGTCAGATTGTTGCCACCAGAAACACCAAGTCGTCTGTGTTTGTGCAGTGGGAGGCCCCAAAACATCAGAAGAACCTCATAGGATACTACATTGACGGCCGCGTGGTCGGAGCCAAGGAGTGGTTCCCCTGTAACCACAAACCCTTCAAACACACCAGGTGCAGTAGACAACAATCTACTGTCATTCATAAAAGCAGAGAGGACGTCCTGTTATCTCATCATTTAATAACTGTTTGTTGCAGTATTTGATGTGATTTGCGGCTGTGCTTCAATCTCAAGCTGCAGTAATTTATCAACTGTATCCAGCATATTAAAGCATTTTACATGTATTCATGTAAAATTCAGGCGAATCAGTGCACCACTTGAGATTTTGAGTAAATTATTTTCTGGTATTGTTGCCCACCAACTAGATGGATCAATATATAAGTGCAACATCAATATTGTAAGAAGCAGCAATTATTTACTGAAGGTGAAATATTTGAAAAAAACTGCAAAATAATGAAGCACTCTTGTGCTGCAGAGACGTCCTCAGCCATCCTGAGATGTAAGAAAATGTTTGTTTAGTAAAAATACAAACAAATGTCCCATCACCACGATTTGGTCTGTCAGGTTTGTGGTCCATGGCCTTATCCCAGGGGAGAACTACGTGTTCCGTGTCCAAGCCGTCAACCTGTTTGGCCTCAGCGAGGCCTCTCAGGAGTCCTCTCCCATTGTCGTGGAGCCCGCCCTCGGTGAGAACAACGTCATTTATATTCAACTCTGCTAATAAAGCCTGCAAGCTCAAAATTATTTTTCAGCTTGTATGCTTTTAGAAAATTACAATAACTAAATTAAAATTGCAATAAAACCTGTAGGTTCTGCAGAAAATGTGACTAGTTTCATGACTTTGTCCAGGTAGAGGGGTAGAATATGGTATGTATGAAATAGTTATTTCCCCACCCCAACTGACCCACTGCTCCCATTTTGACCACTTTCACTTTGCATCATTGTTTTAATCACAGAACTGTTTATTGAAAAAGTCACTGTACACAGTGAAGCCACAAGAATCACAATTTGCATCGTATAAAAACTATTGTCCAGTTAATCAGTAAAACTCATTTAGTCTCTGTGGGGTTTTGGTAAGTCATAACAATCTCATCTTGTCATTTAAGGGAACAGTTCACCCTGAATACATGTTTTTCCTCTCACCTATAGAACATTTTCCACAAGTTTTGCTCGGAGTTGTTCTGTTTTTGAGATATCAACTTTACAAATATCTGTGTTCTCCAATCTAATGGAACTAGAAGGCCCTTTGTTTGTGTAGTTTGATGAAGGAATTATTTTCTTTCTACCACCATACACTGTATCAGAAGCAGAGGGAAAATGCCTCTTCTCGGCTACTGAAAAGGCAGAAACTGTCCCCCTCTGTGAAGCTGTAACTCAGCTAAAAAGGCTAGCTTATTTAGTCAGTTTCTCAGTTACGATCTAAATACATCTGTGTCGTATTTATTCGCACAGAGGACAAGATTCACGATTCCCTCTGCATGGTGGCACAGAAACAAAGTAGTTCTTATATGAAGCTCTTCACAACAAGACCTGTGGTTCATCTTGAGTAACCCAGTCATGATTTCCACACATCGCTATTGAATTTTTTAAGTGTTTAAGTGAAATGTCACCTAGTTCCATTATATTGAAGAGTAGTCGATCATCTCTACAGCTGATATCGGCTAAAACTGAACAATTGGCATCAAAAGTACCTAAATGAACTATAAATGACACCACAGGTAAAGTTATGTGTTTTGGATTTTTGGGGTGAACTGTCCCTTTGAGACCTTGTTCAGACTGCCCAACCAAATCCATATGTGTCATTTCCTGATTGGAACGCAAAAGAACACAATGAAGCAGCACAATGAAATGTGATATTTGTACATCCAGAAACGGTTTGAAATGAGATTCCAGTGGAACTTCGACAGATGCGTCTCAGTACAGGTGACTCAACAAACAAAAACAACATTCAATCCAGAATGACAGGTGTACATTAGAGCTGCTCGATATGGAAATCGACAACAGAGAACTGTCTATGGATAGACTGAAATGAATTGGCTGGCATTATGCAGATAGGATAGTAATGTCTCGACAAAAAGTCAGTGTAATTATGTCCTTGAGGGAGTCTGAACAATTCCTAAGTGACAGGTATATTTTTCTTAATTGGATAATCTGTATGAATGTTAATTAAACCTTGAATACGTGTGCTTCAGCAACTCCCAGTGCTCCCTATGGCATTACCATGCTGAACTGCGATGGCTCCTCCATAACCTTTGCCTGGAAGAGTCCCAAACACTGCGGCGGCTCCAAGATCACCGCTTACTACATTGACAAGCGAGATGCTGACTCTTTGGTGTGGAAGGAGGTCAACACTGGGGCTGTCACTGAGAGGATCTGCACAGTGAGCGCTATCACTCATGCACAATTATGCAGCTTTTTACTTCCAAACTTTCTTAGAGCTTCCAGAGATAGAAAAGACATCCATGACAGACCTTTCGATTAACTGACTGGTTGTTCATTTGGTCCAGTGATCACTCCTCTCTGTCCTTTGCTTCAGGTTGACAATCTGACGGCGGGAACCTTCTACGAGTTCAAGGTCCAGGCCGCAAACATGGCTGGTGTTGGTGTGCCATCAGCTCCTAGCGCCGCGATGAAATGTGAGGCTTGGACCATGGAGGAGCCAGGTAGGAGAACCACCACGATACAATACCGACAGCACCCCATCCTCCCATGTATGGGAAGCCCGTGGTTAAAGGATTTGATGTTCACATGACTAAACTGAATCGCTAAACAAAACTTGTAAAAAAATGACAGCCTCTCTCTGGTCTTGCTCATGGTTTTAATGTTTGCTTCTTTCTTACCTCCAGGCCCAGCCTTCGACCTGAGCTTCAGTGAGGTCAGAGGTCATTCCCTGGTCATCCTGTGGAAGGCTCCAGTCTACATCGGAGCAAGTCCTGTCACCGGATATGTGGTAGAAATGGCTAAGAAAGGCTCAACAGAGTTTGTCACTCTGAACGAGGAAGCTGTGAGCCACCGTTACTTGCGGGTGAGAGACCGGATGTACAAACAGGAATGATACTGTCCCTCTTCAGCAATAATGACCTTTCCACATTTGGCAGACTGTAGCCTAAAGATGTAACCTAAAGAGTTATTCATGTTTCCATGGTTTCCTGCAGGTCACTGGTCTGGAGGAAGGCGAATCCTATGTGTTCAGAGTTTGTGCTATCAATGCTGTCGGTGTCGGTAAACCCTCTCAGTTGTCTGAGCCAGTCTGTGCCAAAGCTCTGCCAGGTAACAGCAGCTTTTACTTCCAAATGTTACCGGCAGCTGTGCCACAGCTTCATAAACAAAATGCCTACTGACGTGTCAGTGGTTGTCTCTCATGTTTATTTCTTTTACTCGCAGTTTGAATCACACACATATACCTATAAATATACCTGGTACTTAATGATGTAGCGAAAATAATATCTTGGATATGAGGACTGCTGTTGTGTGCTAATGATGTCGTAAAGAGCCATGGTGTGCACTGCAGTGATCGAGCAGTGAAGCCGCAATATCGAGTCGCTGCTTATTCAACCACTGTTCAGCTCACGACGTTCCAGCCCATTTTTAAAGCCTCAAATGACTAATTAAAACCAAACCCATTCAAAAAAAATTAACACTTGAACATACACCATCGTAATAAGAGGTACTTAAAATGACAGAAACCATCTTTGGGAGAAATTTGTCTGACATGTACTTTGAGTTCTAAACTTGGCTCCTGTACCATCTGCTAAATGGAGGGGTTGATGACCTTTGTTGCAGCCAGCCACCAGGGGGTGTTTGGGAGGTTTTAGCTTCACTTTGTTAAACTCTTGCCTCATCCATCTTTGTTTATAGTTTTCCTCTTTGGTGTTATTAACTGGCTCATGTTGGGTCATAGGCTGCTCTCACTATACAGGTGAGGCACCTGATCATTATCCAGTGATCCATTGACAGGGCTGATTTTTTGTTAATGTTTCAACTTTTTAAATGATTTAGCTACCACAATAAGGTTCTTGGTAGTGTTTATTTTAGCACATTTATAATTAGAGTTCTTAGATCACCTTCTTCAAGTAATCTTTAATTCCATACTATTAAATAGGGCAGTCGATTGTCTCATTTCTATAGTTGGAGTTTTCCTGAGTGATTTCTTAGTAGCCTGGTTACTTGTTATCTACAGGCACTAAGGAGATTGTGGCCGGCGTGGACGAAGAGACTGGAGACATCTTCCTGTCTCTGGAAGCTTGTGAGATCAGCGAGACGTCCAAGTTTGTGTGGTCCAAGAACTACGACCCGATTGGCGACTGTCCCAGGGTGGCCGTCACAACCAAGGGCAGAACGTAAGTTGGTGTTCAATGCTTCACAGATGCTCCAAGCAGAGTCAATGCTCTTTTTTATCACAGAGGGAAGGAGACCAACCAGTGTGTCCCTGCTCGAGATCCTGTTCGTGTCCTCACTGAACTCAGACATGACTCTTATCTCAGAGCTTCTACATCATGCCTTAAAACTGAATAACACACACTCACTAAACCATATTTAGGAATATTACAGAAAAGACAAACCGTTCCATCCACGCACTTTTGCAAAGCCAACTCTCATTGTTATATTTATTATAGTGAGTAGAATGAGCTGAGTTACAAAGAAAGTTATTGTTTTTAAGAAGTGTTTCTTCAAAGGGTAAAATGTCATTTTTCTATTCTCAAATTTCCTTTTTTTTTTTTTTTTTTTTTTCCATGTTTGGGCCCTATAAGCAGTAATACCATATTTTTCAAGGCTGCTCACATGGTTTCACATGGTATGTGGGCCAGTAGGTGGCAATACAGTCCACAACGTACTTGTAAATCTGTGACCTCACCCATTCGTTTCTGACTACCTGTCTCAGACTACCTGTTAAATAAAAATACTGAATCAACTCATCTAGGGGCATGGTGCTTGTTCAGCAATGATTAACAACAACTCCAAAGGTCTCAGACAATGTACATCTTTTGGTTTGTTTTTGAGCGCCCCCTAGAGGAAGTTAGTGCATACTATAAAGTTGAGTGATTTATAATTAAAAACTTTATTCTGACTATGTGCTGCGGAGCATACTTTACACTCCTCTGATGGCCGTAATGGGTTATAGTGGAGTTTGTGTGTTTGTGTCTCAGCTCCAGACTGACTTTCACCAACCCAGATAAAGACGATCTTGGCCAATACTCTGTGGCCGTCACCGACACAGACGGAGTCTCTTCCAGCCACACCCTGACAGAGGACGGTGGGTCACGTAGCTACAAACTAACAAGACATTTTTGCTATCGTTGCTTGTGGCTCATGTTTGTCTCCTGTCCGGCAGCCCTGAACAACTTGCTGGAGCTCAGCTACTCCATCAGACATCCCGGTGAGTATTTGTGTGTCAGCAGCTGACCTCCCATCAGCTTTCTCCTCTGCAGGATCTTTACATGTCCTTTGTCTCTGTGCAGTTGTGCCGCTGAAACATGGTCTGAACTATGAGGTTCTGGAGAAAGGACACGTGCGCTTCTGGCTGCAGGCCGTCAAACTGTCCCCATCTGTGTCCTACAGATTCATTGTTAATGACAAGGAGGTCACCAGTGGGGAGGTAACGTCAGTAAACACTCAGTGGCCTCTTTAGCTGCTACACAGGCATCACGAAGTTTAGTTTTTAGTTCTATTTCAGCGTCAGTCGCTTACTGAAAACAGACAATAGTTGCTCATGCACTGAGCAGAATGAGAATGACGCATTTTATAAGGACAACAACAAGCAATTTCATGGCAATCTAGTACTATTATTTACTATATATTTTATTTTTCCTGTAAGCATTGACATTAACAACATTAATGACCAAATGACCAAGTTTTGATTGAGATTTGAGGCAGTTGAATGCCACCATTTCCCAGCTTTGTTTGAGTTGCTTCATGAACTCTGTGAGGTCAGCTGACTCAGACACAGCTACTGTAGCTTCAGTGTCACGTTCTCAACTGTACAGAAAACAATGAATTACAAACCAAGAATTCATTTACACTTAAACCACAGCACTGTGACCTACTAACACCCCTGACAATGATTAAAAGTAAATTAATAAAGCTTCCGGACTTTCATAAATATCGGTCATCAGTCAGCAAAGAAAACGGGTCATTGAGCTTCAGGTGGCACTATTACTCAGCTGATCAACCCCGAAACGTGAATGATTTTATGTCTCCACGCTGGCGGCAGCCCAGCGAATCATGGGTAGAGCGTGATGTCACCGTAGTTAGAAGAATTTATTATTCAGTGTGGGATTTCATCTCTTGGTGTATCATAAACACGGTATAAATCTCTTCCTCTCGCTTTCAGGGACACAAGATCAGCCACGACGTGTCCACAGGCATCATCCAGATGACAGTGGACCAGTTCACCAGGGCCAGCGAGGGCACGTACACTGTCCAGATCCACGACGGCAAGGCTAAAACACAGAGCTCCCTGGTCCTGGTGGGAGACGGTGAGGCTTTCTTCCCCTAAAAACAGAGTCTCTAAAGACACCGTGGGCCCCAAGTGAACTGTGCATTTTCACTTTTTGAGTTGGCTCCTAGCTTCAAAGCCAAAATACTGTGCCGGCTCTTCCCTTATCATTAACATTTATCAATCGTGTTTCACTGTTTCAGTGTTCAAAACTGCGCTGAAAGAAGCTGAGTTTCAGAGGAAAGAGCACATCAGGAAGCAAGGTGAAAAAACACACACACAAAACACTGCCCGCACTGCTAATGATGGTGTAAAAATGAATCCATAGACGAAGAGAGATTTTTTTCTTAAACGATAAGACAAATCTGGTCTAATCACTTTGGTTTCATGCAGATTTAAATGCATTTTAGTATTAAATGCATTCATTTTTATAGATTGTAAAAAGACATTGAGGATTGTTATGCTCTTTCTATGTTTGTTTTTTTTTTTTATTCACTTATATTCTTTATATTTTGAGCGGCTGATAATATCCTAATTGACATTATTAACACTTTTAGGTCCTCATTTCTCTGAGTATCTGTATTTCACTGTCACTGAGGACTGCACTGTTATGCTTGCCTGCAAGGTAATGTTTCACTCACTCATCTTTGCTCTCACTTGGCTTCCTTTTTTTCTCTCAAAAAATCTAACATAAGCTTTGTGTGATAGGTGGCTAATGTGAAGAAGGAGACATCTTTCCATTGGTACAAAGACGACGAGGAGATTGTTCCAGAGAGTCCTCCCAATGTCATGTCTGGAGCCTGCACTCTTCCGGTCCCTGAGGTAAACCCTGCACAGCTCAAGATAAATATAAACAAAACATACATTTTGTAATGGGAGTGGCACAAAACAAGCCTCTGACATAACTGTACAAAACAGAAGATAAGAATTTCTTTCACAAGTTCACCAAACCTGTCTCTTTTTGTTTCTCAATGTTCTTAGCGGACATTAGCTAACATTAGCTATGATGTATGTCAGTTAGTTAACACAAGCTGCCATAGCCAACATCAGCTAATGTCAGCGGTGATTCAAAAGATTTAAGTAGATTGTAGCTGAGATTAGCAGCCTATGACAGTTGTCGTAAGCTAACATTAGCTATGGTAGGCAACATGAGCTAATATTAGCTGTGGTAGGTGACATGAGCTAATGTAAGCTGTGGTAGATGACATGAGCTAATGTTAGCTGTGGTAGGTGACATGAGCTTATGTTAGCTGTGGTAGGTGACATGAGCTAACGTTAGCTGTGGTAGGTGACTTTAGCTAATGTTAGCTGTGATAGGTGACCTGACCTAACATTAGCTGTGATAGGTGACATGACCTAACATTAGCTGTGGTGGGTGACATGAGCTAACGTTAGCTGTGGTAGGTGACATGAGCTTATGTTAGCTGTGGTAGGTGAAATGAGCTAACATTAGCTGTGGTAGGTGACATGAGCTAACATTAGCTGTGGTAAGTGACATGAGCTAACATTAGCTGTGGAAGGTGACATGAGCTTATGTTAGCTGTGGTAGGTGAAATGAGCTAACATTAGCTGTGGTAGGTGACATGACCTAACATTAGCTGTGGTAGGTGACATGAGCTAACATTAGCTGTGGAAGGTGACATGAGCGAACATTAGCTGTGGTAAGTGACATGAGCTTATGTTAGCTGTGGTAGGTGAAAGGAGCTATTTTTAGAGGTGGCAGGTGACATGAACTAACATTAGCTGTGGTCGTGACCTGTTGTCATTGGCCATAGTAGCTAGGTGTGTGCTCAGAAGATTTGTGTGTAAAAAAGAAGAAAATTAAATTATATGTCTGTGTTTTTCATTTTCAGTGGAATTTTATTCACTGCTAATTGAAACTTTTTTGAATATAGATATTTCCATGGCACCGGTTCTGATTTTCAGTTCAGGTTTTGTTTTCAATGCCAAATTTTATTCTCAAATGACATTGTTCAATGTTTATGTTCTAGCCGGGTGTATAACAATTTTGTAACCCTGCTGTGCCGTATCTTGATTATTGTCTAGTTCTCTAGAAAAGATCAGGGCACCTACAAGGCTGTGCTCAGTGACGACAGAGGAAAGGACACGTCTGTGTTCAACATTTCAGGCCAAGGTACTTTCTCATTGCTCAAAGGGAGTCAGTCACTCTCCTCTTATAATAAACATGTGATAATGTGTTTTATGTCTTTCTCGCTCTTATTTGCAGTGTTTGACGACATCATCAACGCCATCGCCAAGATTGCCGGTGAGTTTGATCAGCTCTCACGTATCTGCTTGAATGATTGGATGCGAGGAATGTGTTGGTCTGGCTTGGTAACGGTGCACCAGATGATCCATGCGGAAACACAAAGTATTATGAAAACAATCATTTTTGTAAAAAATTGTGACGTAGCTTATAATTCTCTTAACTCAAAACTCCTCAAGTTAAGCAATTTTAGTCTCAGGCTATTCCTAATGGGAGGTAAAGAAGTTTCCTGTATTATAAGACTAATGAGCCAGTCATGGATTATTGTTTTTTTTCCCTTTCACCTCCTTGGTGTTGACCATGTCGTCACTGTGGCTGCTTTGCCCTGTTACTGTGTTGATGTTCAATGCTGTTTTCTAGTCTAAAACTTTCTCCAATTCTTGGAAATTGTTACGGTAAAAACATGGCGACAGGAGTCGATGAGACCTCACAAGTTTGAGTGTTGGGCCTTTAGAATGATCCTTTTCCTCAGTGTTACGTTGGATGCAAAACCAGTACAGCCATACTATAGTAAACCTGTCATATACCTGCTCAACTCTGGTGTAAAGTGAGCTGCCTGACTGAGATCAGTGGAGGCAATCCTCAGAAAAATAAAATCCAGGCAAGGAATGAAACGCCGTTCATGTCTCAGTTGCTCAACTAGAACTAGAGCAACAAGGGGGCAGGCTTATGGAATCTTTAACACAATTACCAATTACTACACATCTTTTTTTTTTACTTGTGTTAGTTTTCTATGTAGTTTTTTAACTTCAAAATCGTAGCTTTTTAATTTCTATGAACCATTGATTGTGATGTTTGCAGCAACACTGAGCCCAGAACAAATGTCCCTAAGGGGACAATATCAGATCGTAGAGCCCAGCTAAAACTCCTGTCAGTGGGTAGGGGATCAGAAGTAGAGAGCAACCCTACATTTTACCAGCTTGTATTTTAATCCAGCAAGTTTATAAAAACAACAAACAATAAAAAAGGCCATGATCATGATATGGGATGTTCATTATGAAAAACAACGTGTTGTCATCATGTAGATGAACCTCTGCACCGCCAAGTGTAAGTGACTTGCAGCATCGTGTACTGGCGAGTAGTACCTCAGCGCCGACTCTTTGCTCTGCTCAGCTGTCATGTGATTGAACGTGAACGTGCGGCCGTACGTTCAGTCTTTTCCATGTACGGAGAACCCTCCTGAGTGTGAGCTTGTGTTTGCTGCTGTCAGGTGCGTCTGCCTCTGAGCTGGTGCTGCAGTGTACGCCAGAGGGCATCCGGCTGCAATGCTACATGAACTACTACACCGAAGAGATGAAGACTGTCTGGAAACACAAGTAGGCTTATACTAACGACAATAGAACACATGACGCATTCACATTGGATGATATGTCTTCCCGCGGTCAAAAGAGCAGCAGGGTGACGGTTGGCCAAATAAAATTCACAGCAGTGCTTTTACCCTCATACAGAGTCTTCTTTAAACTATGTTTTCCTTTCAGTGCCTGCAAAATAAGTGAAAAAAGTAAGTAAATAATCGGTCAATCTAAAATAAATGATAATATGAGCAAAACTGACAAAACTCTCCAAACCACTTCCACGCTTGACGTTGTGTAACGTTTTTTTATTAACACGAGTTCGCGTTCACATTTGCCATCACACTCGTTGCCCGCAGGTCCACTTCCGCTCATTTTCTTCCGTCTTATCTGATTTTTCCTCTAAGTTTGTTCCTCTGGCCGCAACTCAAACAAACCTCAATCAAACTCAAACAGGAAGTGGGCGTATACTACATCACAACATCAGCATGGAAGACGGAGCTGATGAGTGTCTGTTGATTGCTGCCAAGGTGTGACATGTGGGAATGGATATTGTTTGCGCCCATTCCCACTGAAAACAAAAGCCAGACATCAGTGTCAGTGTGCGAGGGGTGAAATTCACAAACACACACACAAACTCACCTTCCCCAAAACTGAAGCCACTGCAGAATAAGTCATCGATCCCCTCCATGTCGATAGAAACAGAATGTGCTCATTTGCGGAACATTGAAACCAAGATTTAATTGAAAATAGCAATAACACAACATATCAAATATTGAAACATTTTCGTTGTTTTTTTTTTTTCAAAACAATATGCTTATTTAGAATTAAAAGAGTTTGGGTGCTAAACTGGCCCGTCTGCAGTCCCGACTTGTCACGCGTTGAAAGTGTTGGTTGTATTGTGAGACATAAAGGACAAAAAAGAAGACCCCGAACTACTTCCACTTTCAACATCGCTGCCATTTTTGTGAGTTTTGTTCAAAGAAGAGTTGATGCAACCGAGTTTTAAACTTGACCCTGTTCCAACTTTTAGAAACGGTGGCATCATATTCTAAATGAAGACATTATTTTCCAACACAATAAAATCTCTCAGCTACAACATTTGAAATGTCGTCAATGTGCTATTTCTAATGAAATATGTGGCTCCAATTTCCTTTTCCGGTCATCACATTGTGTTTATAGCAGTGAGAACTTGATATACTGGCTCCACCGCCTGATCACGACTGTGCACACTCAAAGTGACGTCACCAGCACCAGATGGCAGCGCTCATTTCCCGTTTTGGCTTCATTTACATAAATTACAGGGACGTGAAGCTGCGCCCATATTTATTTATGTCAATGCTTTTTAACACCTCAGTTAATGTATTATTTTCAATGCGTTGTGTTTAGGAACATGTCTCTAAATAAGACAGAAATCCTTCCTCGGTTCCTGTGGTTATTGCAGCCAGAGATCTGATATAATCAGTGTGTATTCCTGTGCTGTGAACTCTGCAGGGAGAGTAAGATCGCGTCCTCTGAGAAGATGAGGATCGGCGGCACGGCGGAGATGGCCTGGATGCAGATCTGCGATCCGTCCGACAAGGAGAAAGGTCACTACTCCATCGAGATCTCAGACGGAGTGACGACCCACACCAGAACCTTTGACCTCTCTGGACAAGGTAACGCAGAAGTAAAATGTCCGTCAGTGTGCAGTTTGATCGGTGGATAATCGTTTTTCTTATCTTTTTATCTGCCTCTACATTTGTTTCATTGTCTATAATTGTATTTTTTCTTGTTGAACCAACTAGCCCCAGTCGGTCCTGTCTCATAATACCACCTTGTGATAGAAGTGTGTGATCTTGGCAGTGCTAAAGCTACATTTAAGGATAATTACACACCCCAATACAACAGGCCGTATTTACGGAATCGCACCTTTTAACAGAGACTTTCTTTAAAAGTCCACTTTCATGGGATTCTTTCTCTCTCTGCAGCGTACAACGATGCCTATGAGGAGTACCTCAGACTAAAGTAAGTCATGTGACTGTGCAGTATTTAGTGAACGTGTTTCTTTAAATTACCTCAGATTATATTGATTATATCAATGTTCTTTTGTCTTTCAGGGCAGCCGCGTTTGCTGAGAAGAGTGAGTATATCGTTATTTATCAAACTGACCTCGTAAGACATTATTTAGAAAAAAATTCATTCTAAATCATTGCTGTCCACATCTTATTTTCTCTACATATTCTGAACATTTGAACGGACAATCTGAAAGTTCACGTTCCTCTTTCTGCTTTGTCAGAGTCTGAGACTTGTTTTAGGGTTAGAATCACTGAAGCTGAATGTTTCTCCCGTGTTCATTGTCTCCTCTCAGACCGTGGAAGAGTGGTCGGTGGTCTGCCTGACGTGGTCACTATCATGGAAGAGAAGGTGAGCATTTCTCACACCACCGAATGCTGACATAAATCAACACCATACTTGTAAACACGCAAAGTGACACACATGAATTTCAGGTGTTTTGTTTGTGTTGTTCAAAGAAAGCAGTAGTCAGATGGGTC
>KV751392.1:126214-146632 GCA_001698575.1 Mola mola
CCAGCAGATGAGACCAGAAATCGAGCCACTAAAGTCTTTATGTCTTAACATAAAGAAATTGAAAACTCAATAAGTTAATATGCCATTAAATGCACCCACCAGATTACAATTTATGAAAAAATATATGTAGCCATTATTGTTTTATAAAATATGCCAAAAATTGAGATGAATATGTTTTTGTATGTATACAGACACACACACACAATGCACGTGCGTTTTGAAATAATTTATAATTGTCCCAAAGAGCATATTACTGACCTTCAACATTCAACAAAATAATAAAGTTTATTTGTAAAAAAAACTGTTTTTTTAAAAATTGCATGTGTTTAGATTAATGTAAATTGATGTTTCAACACTAAAACAACAAATAACACAGATGTAAATTTTACCAATCTGTAATGATCATGTAATGTCTTTAGCTTTTTAAATTATCACACATGATTTTATTAGCATTTTATCATATTTTGCTAAAAAAACTCGACTCGACTCGAACACTTGACTGGCGAAGTCGAGGTGTAAAGGCACTTATTGTTGTATAGTGCTCGTGTTAGCTGCGGTGTAAGGCAATATTTTCTTTATTTTAAATATAGTGCAAGTGATAAACTGGGTCCTTGATTTCTGGTTTCTTCTCCATTTACGGATCAAGAAGGCTTTGGTTATGAGCATCTGCCACTAACATGTGATTGGTAATACCACACATTTTATTGATAGTAAAAAGCTCATTATCCATTGCCTTAGAACTACTGTAGACAGTAAGAACATTTAAAACTGACACAACCAACCTGTCCATCAGTTCAGTGTTCATATTGAATAGTATGGTAATGGTATGATAACGGTTTTCTCTTTCAGCTACACGTGGTCATTTGAGAAGATCCACCTCAGCATGGTCATGGTAATCACAGGCCAGCTGGTTTGCTCCTATGATGAGGAGTTTCGAAGATTGTACGCTCGATCCACACTTCCTTTAGTTCATTCTAAGGAGAGCTCAACTCTCCAGTACCTGAAAGATCCTGGGGGCCTGATGAGCGCAACCTCCAGCCAGCTTTCCCTCCATCAGATTCACATGAAACCCAGAGGGACGCTCAACATGAGAAGTGCTCAGGAAGACCGGTTTGCCAACGCCACGTTGACCAAAGGCCTGAGCGTGCAGGAGCGGCTCCATCAGTTTCACTGCCCTGACTTGGGGAGTCTGGTGCGGGGACACAGTTATGGCGGAGAATTGCACAAGCTGAATCCCTTAACCCGGCTGAGGATGGGGACCAAGGACATCGGAGCTTCTGCTGCTCTTGAGAAGCATGGACCTGGACTGAGGGACGCTGGTGACTTGTTGCTACCAAACAGGTTGTCTCAGCAGGAGCTTAGGCACCAGGATCGCTATGGAGCCGACCAGACTCTGATACCTTTCAACTCTGAATCATCACTCCACAGATGGAAGATGAACACATACCTTAATGAAATGCCTCTGGATGCATCCTGCGATATGCTATCCCCAGTGATATCTCCATACAGTAGTCACACAGGCTTAAATGAGCAACAGTCACAGCTGATTCACAGTAGGTCAAGGGACATTAAGTCCAGGATGGAAGAAATTAGGCAAAAGAGGCTCAGTCTGCAGGACTATACCAATCTCAGGCAGAGCCAAGAGGCCTTAAGGTATCCCAATGAAAGACCTACATTTATGTCTTCATCACGAGGTCTGGATATGAGTGTAGCGGAATTACAGCCAAATCCCCAAACTGATAGCAGACTGGAATCAACCAACCACAAAGATGGTGAGCCGCATAAGGGAGGAGTTCTCGCAGATGTCCACCGCTCTACATCTTACTATGATGTAAAAACTGTTCAAGATCGAAAGACAACACAGACGTATGACTGGAACGAGCCTCTTCTCAGGACAACCTCAGCAGGTGATTTACATCTGAAACTAAAGGATTCACAGTTCAAGCTCTCTCATCTGCAGTCCAGTGGCCACAGTATCCAGCTCCCAAGGGGAATGAAGTCCTTGACTGAAATTCCTGAAGAAAAAGAGGGTTCAAATACTCTTGTCAACAGGTCAGACTCTGCAGCTCCGAAACATGGACAAGAGATTTGGAAAAATGAGACAACTGTTCAACAGGAGAACTTACCTGCAGAATATCAGAATCAGGTTAAAACTGGAGGAAGCCATGGTCCTACAGGTAAGGCTGAAGGAATGAAATCGGTATCAAATGAGCTACAAACTGTCCAAAACTCTTTTACGGGACTTGCAACAGACGGTCAGAGTAGTTACCTAGAAAAAGGAGACACATATTCTGATGAACAGTCCTTCCTGAGGAAAAATTCCTTGAGAAAGAAGGTATATTCATTTCTTACATCAGATGAAAAGAAAGCATCCAAAAAAGAGGACAAGTCATTCCAAAGGAAGCCATCATTGAGATCAAAGAATACCTCAGGAATAACCCAACCGCTGAAAGCAGACCATTCACAGGTTTTTTCCACAGACCAAATGACAAAGAAAAGTCAATCACCAGGTGCTGAAGGGACTGTCTATCAGAGGCAGAAAGTCTACAGTCGATTTGAGTATTTGCTTACCAATGAAAATATTTCCAAGGACAGAAGTTTGTCACCAAACAGGCATGAGTCCAGCTATGCAATGTATCAGACACAAAGCGGCTCTGACAAAAAACTGGGAAAATTCATGCAGCGTGTAGGAAATCTCATAGGCAAGAAGTAGAGCCGCAGGAAGAGAAGGAGGCCGCCATGCTGAAGAATTAATGCAGAGTCCGAACATGGTGCTTAACAGTTTAGCAGTTCACTGTTTGTGTTTTCACTGCTACAGAATGGAGGGGTGGGTTACAAGGAGGGGTTACCCTCTTGGTCACCCTAACCCTATGACCCTAGACCACTCTAGATGGATGATGTTCCAAAGATGTAATAGGGGATGATGTCTAACAATGACGCCAAAACACAATGTATATTCTGTGTCTGCCTTTACCCTGAATTGGAAATTTCAGAGAAACGGGGTTGATGTGAAAATACCAGTTAGTCAGGGCTGATCAGGTCCATGAAGTTGAAGCAGAATCAGTGTAACAGCAGGGCTTTTTGATAGGGGAATTTTTATTGTATTTGAATTATATAAAAATATAAAAGCCTTTATATTGAATGTTTTTGAAAGTTAGTTAAAGGATAAACCTGGTGAGATTTCATGTTTTGTCTAATAACAAATATCCTGAAAAACACCAAACCCAACAATGAAATGATACCATTATCTAATTTTGTGTGCATATCCAAAGCCTGTTGTACTGTATGTATGTAGCCTACTACGTAAATGTGGATCATTTACTACTGGAAATAGTCTCCAACAAAGAGAGTATTTCCTCCTTTTTAAATAACTATACTTACAGTGACCATCCGTTTTAGCAAAGTAGTTTAGTGTCCGTTTAGGACGTGAATTTGAGGGCAATTCCAGTTCCAGTTAGTGGGTCCTATGATGTAGTTTTATTTAATGCAAACTGAAAAAAAACCCCCAAAAAAACAGAGAAGACCATATCAGCGTAAAAAGGAGCCAGATCGCCTCTAAAATGTGATTGTGGTTCACAGGCCATTTCCCACCTCTCCTGTAAATTTCATCCAAATATTTCTAACCTTTAGTTAGTTATCCTGTTCACAAACAATTGCGGCCAAAATCATAACTTCCTCCCTTGGCAGAGGTAATGTTTATCAAAATAGCTGGCATATAGTTTTTTTGGGATCAACTCATGTATTCATAGACTGTGCATCTCTAAATGTGCATCTGTGCTTTCGATGTCTTTGACGTTACATTAAAGGCATTAAAGACGTCCAATAACAAAGACTTGAGAGTTTAACTCTTTAACAGATGTAATCCCATCTTTTTTATTTTTCTGAATTTCTAACTTTTTGTCTTGGATATTTGTAAAAACAGAGCTACCCCGGGCCAATCTGACCACCTGAGCTCATCACCTACATTTATTTATCACTGCTGCTCTCCCAGAGAGTGCAAGGCTTTGAGTGTGGGGTCAATACAGCTATGTAAGATATTTTTCTGAATTTCTGAAAGTCAGAAATTCAGGAAACAACTTTTTTTTCGAAGTCAATGCAATAGGCTTGTGTAATTTATTAATGAATATTTAAATATTTAACAAAGGCAGGAAATTATTTTTCAAATATTGAAATTTTCAAAGGTGAATGGGGAACCCTCAACTCCACCTTTACTCTTTCTCTCATTTTATCTCTCTTCTTTCTGTTCATTTGTACCTGCCAACTTACTGCACATACCCACACTGACAATGCAGGCAAATCGGTGCTCTCAATGGCCAATCCAGACCTGGGGTTATTAATGTTCATTGTGCATATTCATGTTGAAATTCCACTTCTTTGATATGAAACAAATCAAGAGCACATCCTGGGTGATTAATAAATCATTGAAGCCAAGATTTTACACATGAGGTATGTCTTGGATTTAAAATGCTTAGATACAGTTATATGCCGGTATTTGGCCACCCCTTGACAAATAGCATGTTTTAATGATTTTTTTTAATTGAAAATATACAAAAACAGTCTCTGTAGGTTATGGAAGAAAAGGAAAGTATTACCAGCAAACATCAATGCATAGTTATTTATTTCATAAACTGAACTAAAAATAGAAAATATAAAACACAGTCATAAGCATGTTCAAAACTCTGGGCACCCTGAGTGTTCCCAAGTCTAGGATTCTTTTTACAAGTTTTTACAAGCTCAGATCTTTATTAGCTCATTAGGCATGTCAACAGGTGTCATTAGGAAGTGACTGACTAACTCTTCACATCCTGTGCAAGCACTCAGCACTAAGCAGCTGTGTAAGACTCTGACATTGAAAGTTGTTGATGCCAGCCTTGTAGGAGAAGGCTACAAGAAGATAGTTTCCAAAAAACTGCAAGCTGAAATATAATTAATGATGGCAGTGGAGGGAACTGTGGAGGTCAAGACCATGAAAACTCTTGGAGAGAATAGCAGAATACCAAATCAAAACCCCCATTTGAGATTCAGCAAAGTCAGGAGTGATGGTGCACCAATCTATGCAGCGATACTTGCTCAAACAAGAATTCCATGGCGTCTGAAGGAAAAATCTTACCTGCATCCTCATAAAATCTTCAAAAACTATAAAAAAGTTTACAATGGAACATCTACAGAAGCCTTAAAGAGGTGGAAACAGGTGCTGTAGACTGATGAAGTTAAAACAGAACTCTTTGGCTACTATCAGCAAAGGTATGTTTGGATGAAAAATGAGCAGCATTTCATGAAAAGAACACGGAGGTGGCTCTATCATTCTTTGAGGTTGTGTTGCAGCCAGTGGCACAGGAAATATTGCACAGGTAGAGAGAAGAATGAATACCAGTAAATACCACCAAATTCTGGAGGCAAATATCTCACTGTCTTTAAAAAAAAGGTGAAGTTTAAAAGAAGATAGGTTCTACAACAGGATATTGATCTGAAACATAATTCAGAATCCACCATGAGCCTCAAGAGATGCAAGCTGGAGGTTTGAGAATGATCCTCAGTCCCCATATTTAAACATCATGGGCCCAAGAATATTGCAGAACTAGAGAACTCAAAGACTTAGCTGGCTAAATAAGCTTTTGCAGCTGTGATATCTGCCAATCTGAAATTATTTTGACAAATAACTATATGAAAACCAACATGTTTTCCCTAAAATATTTGTGCTTTGAAATCACTCATATATACTGTATATAGTGTACATGCAACTTCTTTTTACTTTTTACATTGGTTCATGGAACTTATAACTTTAATCTTCATATTGCAAAGCAAAAGCTGAATCAGCAGTGTTTTAAGAAGTAATAAAAATAGACACATGACAACCAAATTGCACAACACTGCTTTGTAAATTGTGATTGTACTATATACCTTTATTTTGAAATAACTACAATCTGTATAATCATGAAAAGGTATCAGTGTATAAAATAAAACTTTTTTATTCACGCTTTTGTTTCACATGCTTTTATTTGTGTCAAAGTAAGAAGTGTGTTTCACTTAAAATGAGGAGTGTCTCTAGATAAAATACTCCAGGCACTTGTTCCTCTCATCATCCAGTTCTTGCGTCTCAATCTCAAACTTTTTCATAGCAATGAAATACTGAACAAACGGCTCTCCAAGGGCACTGCGGATGACACTATCCTCTGCCAAGGCCTCCAAAGCGTCGTCGAGCTTCACAGGAATAGCAAAGTCCTTCTGCTGACTGGGGGCCTTGCTCAGACAGATGTCAGCGTTCAGGTTTCGTCTGATGCCATCCAGTCCTGCAGCCACAGTGGCAGCCAGCACAATGTAAGGGTTGGCCATGGCGGAGCCCAGCTTGTTGTCAATGTGCGTCTCTCTTCCGCCGTGAGACTTGATGTTGAAGGAGCTGCTGTTATCGTTGCAGCCGCAGGTGGCACACAGTATTCGTTTGGGGTCTTTGATCGTCTTGGCAATGTGGCTCCGGCAGCCCAAACCAGGTGACATCAAGCAGCTCAGGGCAGCAGAGTGGGTGAGGAGGCCGGCGAGCCACTTCCTGCCAATCTCAGACAGCTCGCCTGCTTTTTCCCCGTTGTGGAAGAGTGTACGCCGGCCATTAGCATCCCACAAGCTGTGAGAGAGAACCCCTGCGTTGTACAGGCCGTCATCGGTGAAGAAGCTGGCAATGTAGCTGTGTTTACGAGCCATCTCTTTGATGCCAGTGCGGAAGGTGAAAGCACTATCTGCGGCCGCAATCCCAAACTCTGGCCTCAGATTGATCTCCATCTGACCAGGTCCACTTGCTGAGGCAATGCTGTCTATGTCTGCACCCATACAGTACATGCTGTCCACCAGCTGCTGGAAGAAAGGCAGGTCATGATTGCTGAGCAAGGTGGTGGCTGGGAACATGAGCGTCTTGGGGCCGATCCGGTCTGGTGCTCCGAGGACACAGCATTCATAGGTGAAGGATGAGTGCAAAGAGAATCCCATACTTTGGAGCTGGCCAAGGAGCTGCTTGGCAATTAGGCGCGGTGAAGTGCGAAGGGGGTTCCCTGTCACTAAGCAGGGGTCGCAGATTACCCGAGCTGTCTGCTCAGCCCAGGGTAAGACCCTGAAAGTTGAAAGATCGGGGATCAGGAGGACATCACTGCTGAAGTTGGCAGTGTTGGCATTGTCCACTTCGTTGCTCTTAGGGCTCAGGGTCAACTCCAAGTAACTTCTGGGCATCGGTACACCATACACTGCTTTTTCCTGTGGATGCAATGCTCACATTAAAGCAATAGTTCAACCTCTCTAGAAATATGGTGCGCTTTTTTTTTTTTTCCTCATTTTGCAAATTAGATGAAAAACTCAATTTCAATCTGACTCAGTGTGTTAAGTAAGCATTAAGGTTTGAATGAGGTATAAACAAGGAGCGCGCACAGAGGCTGCATATATATTGTAGATGATATCTTGAAGCTGCCAGATGCAACTATAGTTAATAAAGCTTGGTTTTGTATAGTTTATAGTATAGAAACCAAACCAAATGGTTGCTTGTGTTTCTTCAGTGAGTTACATCATGTGACTATTTCCTGAAACATTTAAATATATTTAAATCTTTGACATATGTAAAGATGGCTACTGCTGTACTTTGATTAGATGTTTTAAAATATTCTGCCATATTGCTCTGTCGATGTCATCTGGAGCCAGATGTTGTGCAGTACTGACTCGGAAGTGACGCTGTGGTAAAAAAGTTTCTGCCCATCGGTAGACAATGATAATCTGTAGCTGTCAGTATCAGAAAAAATATCTGCAACCAAACTGATTACTACAGTTAACCACTGAACACAAATCAGTGTGATGAGAGCTACCTAACATGATAGAAAATATATTTAGGAAATTTTTATTTTACATGCACTTTGAATTTTGGTGTAATTTTTGGCCATGTCAGTCCGCCACCTTGGCTCAAACTGATATCTAAACCATGGTCATGCCCCCATCGGGGCAGCTGTTGTTCTCTGATTTAGGATTGGCAGTTTGATTCCCAACCCCTTTCAGTCAGCATGTCAAAGCATCGTTGGGCATGACACTGAACCCCAACTTCAGTGTGTAAATGGTTTTCTAACTTAGATAATACTACACTTCCACCCATGGGTTAATATAATGAAGCCCATTTGCATATGTTTTCTTAATAATCATACATTTTAAACTGTTTTACATTTGAAATTCTCTATACTATACTCTATATAATACAATGGGCAGAAAGAGCACTGGTAATTTGTATGTGTTGTATAAATTGGAATTTGAGAATTTAGTGCTCCCCAGCAACCCAATATATTGGCAGTCTGTAAAATAACATGAAACTTAATCAGTAGGATTTGTGTACAGGGACATGAATTGTCTTGTTTTTCATTATAGTACATGATGAACACAAATTTTGATTTAAATATAGCATGAATCATAATCATATCCTAACCAAAGAAAATCCTTGCTAGGGCTGTTTATGAGTGTAGATTTGTTCCAAACCTATTTATTCCATGCTGTGGTAATCTGCCAAATAATCAGACATTACTTTGGAATGAATCTACAGGAATTTGTTAGTCTTTTGTAAAAATCAGAAAACAGTGTGAACAGAAGAAAGGTGAGGAGAAAGGGAGGAAAAACACATAGTCTGCATAATTATTTGTGTTTTATACAGTATCGTACCAGTTACTGAGTCAAAAGACACACATCGGTCCGTCCAAACTCCATACTGGAGTAAATTTCAAAAAGGTGTATTTTATGAAATTTTAGAGCCTAAGAGACCGGGAAATATGACTTAGGTTGAAAAATACCTGGGTTTTCCATTAGTCACCTAAACCTAACACACAGACAAATTGTGAACTCTGGATTCTGATGTGACCATCCAGGAGGCCCGTAACCAACAACTTCCCTGCAGCTTCACTGTGGCTTTTAAATTTAGTATTTATTTCATAAAGAAATGTGGCTTGAGTGGCTGAGGCATGAATTTTTGTTTCCATGTACACAAGTTCTATGTTTTGTATTTTATGATTTTACAAACTGCCCTGATACTCTAGTATGTTGGACTGACCAACATATGGATGGATGGATGGATGGATGGATGGATGGATGGAATGGGGTGATTACATGGAAGAAGCGGACAGGCACTGTCTTGGACCTGGACACCCCGTGGAGGTCGGTGGCCTCGAAGCGGACAAAGTTTATGTTTTCTCTGGCGATCTGCTGCTTGATCTGTTCCATGGCTGAAGTGAACCTCTGATTCCCAAAGATCTCGACAGTCTCGTTTCCGTTATCTGTGGAAAAGAGTTTGAAGTATCCGCAAAGACTCTGGACAACCAATGATTTCAAATATAAGTATCCAATTATTTGTTAAAACTAAAAATATATACCCTTATTTTTTCTTGGCATTTTCTTGAAACTAAGATTGGTGTCAAAACCACTTCACTAAAACCAAAGTCAAACTGCTAACAGTTCCGAGTCAGTAGTAAGAGCAGTGAGTTAAAGAATCTGCCAAATAAATATTATCTTATTACAGGTATCATTATCTATCTGCATGTCAACCAATAATAACAAGAATACATGGGACTGAAGTAAATTTGATTTCATTTAAAAACAATGTCACCAGTACAGAGTTCGTCCACTGGAGTGCAGTGAGAGGTTGACTTTTCAGCTGTCTCATGTATCCTGGTCACAAATAAATACAAATACAATCCCAGTGGGAAAATTGCCTCAAACCAGGCAATAAAACACTGTTACAAAGGAAAAACAAATGATTTTCTTAGTGTTAAAAAAGAGATGTAAATCATTATTCCAGAGACCATTACAAAGATAATTCTGCTAGTTTACAAATCAAGTTATAAAAATTAAAGACAATTACTGAATCTTCGGTTTAGAGAATTCAATATCCATCAATCAAACTAAAAGAGGAACTTGACAAAGCCAAGGTTTTAAAATAGGACTGTGCTGTGAGGCAGCATTGCATGCTCAGTGAGCTGAAGTGATCCAATCTCAAGTTCCTCAATTTTGACTTTGTAACAGAAGATTCAGATTCATTTCCATTTCAGGGTAAACCTTTTAACCAAATTTGCACCAACCTGTGTTAGAAGCTCCAGTCTCTTCGCCGGAGCCGCCGCTTGCATATGTGTGTGCCCTGACTCCTGCCTGCCTATTTGTGTTGGCATGAGCTCTGAATGAGCTGGATGAATCCATGCTGGAGGGCAGCTGAATAGATGTGCTTTCTCTGGAGCTGGGCCCCCTTCTGGAAACGTCAGAGCGTGGTTTGAAGGTGCTGAATGCCCTGTTGGGGTTTCCATCGTCTTGCCTTCCGTCAGGCCTTCTGCCACCTCCTCCACCACCAATGCCACTGCTGCTGCTGATGATTCCGTTGAGGTATGTGTAAGGACTCCCTGGCTTCCCATCACCTTTTCCCCGGATGTTGAGCAGAGGACTTTCCCTCAGGATAGTCTTCAGCTCCTTCATGGTCTGCCGGGGGGCAACCATCTCACAGTAGGACACCCTGGTTTGAGAAGGTGCTTCTTTGGTCCATGCCTCACCACTGGCTGGTTCATCTGTCCTGGGATCATCAACTCTTTCTGAGGTCTTGTGAGGCAGAGGGCCGATGGAGATCACAGTAGGGGTGTCAGGAGGTAAAGGAATGCTTGCAGGATTGTGGATGATGCACGGACCTCCCCCTCTGCTGCTCCAGTCCACCGGAGGCACATACTTCCCAGTCACCCTCACTCCCTTCCTATTGCCCAGGCTCATCCCTGTGCCATCTATCTGGTCTTTGCTTCTACTCTGACCCTCCTGGAAAACATACATTGGATCCATCACAAGTGCAGGGAGAGAAGTTCACTCGAAAAGAGTGCAAAGAATAAAGATCCTGTCTTGTTGAGGTCACGAAGAAATGATATTCGTAGCCAAAGGTGCTGCATCCGTTCACGCTTTTGTGCTGAAACAAAATGAAAAGGTTAAGATGTGGAGTTGTTACCTTGAGATCTTCAGCGTGATTCATTTCATTTCTTTGTGATCTTTCATGAACTGTGATTTTCAAAGCCCTCATGCAAAGGCAGAGCGTCACTCACACATTAATTTTATATAGACAATTGGCACAATGGTGACGGGTTAGAAAATTCTTTTGGCCCCCAACGCCCTTGGGAGTCCGACACGAAACTGGCACCCACTGGCCACTGGTGCACACTGAGCCACTGCTGCTTTAAGCTCATTGGCTGGCCGTGAGGACAATTCAGTGATGCTTTTGTGTCAATGTAAAGTCAAACTGCAGAGCTCAGCAGCTTCATTTGCTTCCAGAAAGATATGTGACCAAAAGTATTTATTCCAGTGAGATAAGTATCGGACAATGGCTGTGGTTTGTGATGGTTTGTGCATTAGGTGAAATCAACAGTGTCTTCTCTTGAGGACCAACCTGAACATCAAAGCGTTCTGCTTAATCTATTTCTTACAGGCTTCAGTCACTGTAGTTTATTACAACAGATGTGTGATTGTTCCACTTTTTACACTTTTACTTTTTTCTAACACTGTTTTACCACAAAGTCCATTTTAGTAGCTGTTTGGGGTTTTTTTTCAGTCATATCACAGGATTTACATGGTATCAGAAGTTCTCAGAAAAATATGCTTGAAGGAGCAAATCTGTCCCCCAGAAAAAGGAATCTCATTCATTCAATGTAAGTGACCAATTACTTTTGAATATCACCACATTTAACATATTCTGTAACTGGCTTCTGAGACAGCAAGTTAATGTTCTCTCAGATGTGGTGGTACAAAAGAAGACTGTGGAAGTGAATTTTGTGGATATTTTATTTATTTGGGAAGGTGGTCCTTGGAAAAATCAAAAGAGTTTGCGCGTTTTCAACATCGCCATTGTCCCTATTACATAAAATTACATTGTTCATTTGTAGAATCTTTTTGAAGGTATTAGGAAATAAACATGTAAAATAAAATGGTACTAAAGGACTTTCCACAAGCAAAATGCTACTTCTTTGAATAATTTATTGCTGATTCCAGAGGAAAAACAAATCTATTGATGAGTTATTACCCATTCATAAAACCTTTAGGTAATCAAAGATCTAATATTCTAAATGTTTTGGGTTTTTTTGGTTTGTTTTGTTTTCTGACTTGTGCCTCCCCTTTAAGTGCTGTATATCTTACTGGAGCTGAAAGTAGTAAATCAGCTTTGATTTAAACATTGATGATTTACTTCGGAATTAACCATCCATTGACCTTTTTAATACTCTCCTCACCTCAAAACTCAGCTTCTCATCTTTTCAGTTTCACTTTAAAGTGCTAGTTCTTGATAAAGATCTAAATGAAATCAGAAGCTGCACCATACATACACAGGTTATATCTTTAAATTGATAAAGTCTCACTTCACGTAAATTGCAAGAAAAAAAAAAATGAATGTGAAAAAAAGTAATTTACTTTATTTAAAAACTGTATCTGATTTTTGGTGTATTTGTTGAGTTTTAGACACAACTTGTGATGTGAGACAATTTAAATTAATCTACCTGCACAGATGCAGTCGGCCTACTGCTTATCTCTCTAGGTCCCTGGATGTATGAGGCCTTTATCAAATGTTTAATCACTTAACGTAGCCTTTTACATTCCTTGGATTAGCCAAAACAGACACTTCTGCCAATACCTTTTGCATAGACTGCATCTGAATGAATTTGTTAAATAATGCGTTATAGTGTGAACTATATAAAATGTATTTTATTTTAAATGTGCCAGAATAAATGGATATTAAAACCTCAATGTCATTAAGATTCATGCATGGTTATTATAGTTTTACATCTTGGGCAATAAGGAGTTATCAATATATTTTATTTTTCAGTTCTTGCATTGCTTTGTATATGTTTATCCTTATTTTTTCCAATAAACTCAAGTTCCATTTTTTCTTATGTAGTTAATTCAATACTGGCATATAGGTAAATACAAGACTACATAGTGACCTACATCTCATCATCACAAAAATATATTTAGAAAATACAAAAATAAAACATAAATTTAAGTAATTTTTTTTGTTTGTTTGTTTGTTTTTTACATAGCTTAAGACATAAATTAAATTTAATAATGTACATACATTTTACCAAACTGAATAATTTAATTTAATAGCGGGGACAATTTTTACTCCAAAATCTCAAACATAATATTGATGGGCCTGATCAAGAACTTTTGTTGTAAAATGTTAGTGTGGGGATTTTTTTGGTGTCCACTTGTGGCAGCAGGAGGTGACAGAGCAGGCGGGCCCATGCAGCGTGCACGCAGGGAGCTGTCTGGGCAGAACACCTCGGTTTTCAGGGTGGGGTTTTACTCAGCTGCCAAACTACAGTCAATTCATGTAGGGAGAACCGAAAGTTCCTGGGAATCCTCTTCAAAATAGAGCTCAAGATGTTGTCATGAGAACAAAACTATTGGTATATTATGGCAATCCTATTATGACATTGATGTGTCACTGATGTGTCATGATATCAATATTCCTAAAATTCAGATTACATCATCAGTTGTTCAAAGTCATTATTAATTGTCTGAAATGCAGATTAATGACTGGAAAAATCGTATTTCTGGCAAAAATGCGTGTGGACGCTACATGTTGACCTAAAACTGGTAAATGCACTTGATGAATTGGAGAAATGTGAGGCAGAGGGCTAGAGAATTAATGAGCTACCAATGTACAGTAAGTTGACACGTAACAGTCTAAATGGCTAGAAGCTAAATTTTAATACCATCAAAAGTGAAAGATTAAAATAATAGACTGAAAACTGAAATTTGAGAAGACAGACGAGAGAGAGACGAATGGATAAAAGGAGAAGATGACAAAGAAAGGAGAAGTGAGGACGTCTTATGTTACGTAAAAGACATTAAAGAAATTCACAGGTCACAGCAGCACCATAGAAGGCAAGATCAAGGGGAAAAACAAATAATATAATACCAAATAAATCCCAGAAAAAAACTTAATAGTTTAAAATTACAGAAGGTAGAAATGAGAAACATACAATGTTGCTAATAATAAACAGGATAACTATACAGCATCCAGACCAATTGTTTCATTTGTTATACTGTCTTAAGGGGCAACATTTTTTTTTTCTCTTCTGAATCAGAAGTCACAGGCTCCCAATGTTTCCAAAACATTCTATGCTGCTACAGTTTATACTTATACCTTTCCCCCTTACCTGTCTATGTGGTTGTACCAGTATTAAAGGCATTTAAGCATTTATTTTTTAATTTTCAACCCCTCCAAAAACAAAACTAAATCCATAAAACACACACAAAGAAACATTATATGCTTTAAGAAGGAAACTGCAGACTCACTAGCGAGGCGCGCTACCTCTGTATTTTATTTTGAAAGAGGTATCAGGAAGTCGTGTTCCCCCTTTTTCGCAGCGTGACGGAGCCGCCTCAGGAGACTTCGGCTCCGTTTGGAGAAACAGCACCCGGCTGCATGGTGAAGAACCGTGTCACCATTTTACCTTTTTCTGGGGACCGGCTGTATGATTAAGATACAATCTTCAATGAGTAAGCATATCCCAGTAAGTGAAATAATATTTTTTTGAGGCTGCCATTTTGTTTTCGCTTCGGCTCGTGTTTAGAGAAGCAGAACGATGTCGTTGCCAGCTGGCCTTCACGTTTCCTCGGTGAAATCACGGCCTTCTCCTCAGTACCGTGATTAAAACCCCCTGGCACTTAATAATAATGTGCTTAACTCACGTGGATCCGACACAAATAAGATGATATCGTATTTCCGATCGTTTCAGCGTAAAAAAGCCAGCTTCTGTTTGTTCGTCGTCACAGGTTGGACGTGGTTGTCGGATGTGCGGCTCGGGGGGATCCCGGCTAGTCAATCGCAAGTTTCTGCCGGAAAGACGTCGAATTTTTACGCGAAATGAGCCAAAAATGTTAATGTTTTCTTCTTTTGTTATTTCCACGTTAAATGCTTTGGTGTTGCTTGAACGAGGCGTCGTGTTTGTCACCTGAAAGCCCCGAGCCGATTGTCCCCGCCGTAGCTCTTGACAGCAGGCCGCTCACGTTGGATGATGGCGCCCAGGCTGTCCTGGCACAAAGGACGCTTCAAAGCTTTGTAATATCATTCAACTTGTCACTTGTGTAAATGACCCTTTTTTTCCTTTTATCCCAATATTTATGTTTTCATAGCACACGCCCTTTGCCGTTTAAACGTTTAATTTTATCCACCTTGCCCCGTTTTTTTTTTTTTTCTCCACCAGCCAAATGCCGCTCTCCAGCCGGTAAATTCCGGATTAACAAAGCATACTTGGACAGCTTAGCTTTAGCATTTGAAGCCTGAGCTGGAGACCTTTTTCCAATAAGAAGGCCTTCGGATGTTTTGCATTTTAAGAGTGTAACGGGCAAACACATGAAATGGCAGTGAGAGTGAGTCAGAGTTATGGCGATGATGACAGAGTGCGTGTTAAAGCCCATCTGGAGGCCTCACGGTGAGCTCAGCTTTTAAAGATGACGGACGTCAGAAATGACACATCTACCCTGTTTTGCATCAGCAGCTGTTGGGTAAAGTTAGATGCTGCTGCACTGCGGTAATTATACTGGCAGGTAGATTTCATCAGTGGTCTGTCCCTCTGTAAAGCCCTTTTAATGATTTATTAAGCGGTATTTTAATCAAAAATGTTAAACCTTCCCTGGTCTGAGATTTTCTCGTAGTTTAACTCCTGTGTGATAGCCGATAAGATAATCAGTCAATTTCATCATTTGTTATTCCGCAGTTCGTTAAATTGTTCGTAATGAAAAAAGTGGGGAAAAAATGCTAATAACGATTTCCCCAGAGGCCAAAGTTTCATTTTTATATTGCTTCTTTGTCCAACCAACGGTCCAAAAAAGCAATTGTTCATTTCAGTTTCCATCTTAAATGACGAAAGCATAAAGTTCTTAAATTTAAGAAGCCAGAACAAGCAAATGTTTGACATTTTTGCTTGAGAAATAACTCTAAAGATTAGCAAAGCAGTAGCATTTAATTTACTTTCATTTCATTAATTAACTAATGGTAAACTAAAAATGTTTGGGTTGTGGATTAGAACATGTCCCCATGGACTTGTGACTTCAATTTGCTTTGCTGCAGATGTAACTTGAATGTAGAGATTATAATTTTGTCAATCAAATCATATTTTACAAAAGTAGCATCGGTGCGTCTGCAAAATGATTGGGTGGACCATATCCTGCAATCAAGATGTTGTTCACTCCACAACCTGACATTAGTGGTGGAGTCAGAGAACAGCAAAACAAAAATATTTTCTGCCCACAATCTTACGTCTGTTATCCATGGGAACCAGTAGCTGTTTTGTCATGTGCCAGCGCCAAATCAGAGGGCACCTCTTTACCATTCTGAGCCTCAACAGAGGTCCTCTGTTTTTGGAATGTGTGTTGTTAAAAACATCTTGTGTCCTCTGTGTCCTGCAGCAGTTCTGTGGTGTTCTGGGTCACACATTTATGGAGTTTCTGAAGGGCAGTGGGGACTACTGCCAGGCTCAGCACGCTGCCTATGCAGACGAGTGAACAGCCAAACTCACCATCGACCCGAAGCACTTGAGCCACAGGAGGGACCTCGGAGAGTCGGGAGGACCGGGACACCTCCCAGAACCAGCGACAACTCGGCCTGGATGGGGTAACTCCACCCGCTGCACACTGCCCTCGTTGGCTTCCGCCTGGCCTGAATCAAGGTGGAACCAGCCTTGTTTTTTTTTTTCTTCATTTTGTTTTATTCCAAAGAAGAGGGGTTTGGAGTTCTCGAATTGTCCACACTCTCGGCTGCTCGCTCCAAATTTCCCCATCTGCCTGTCACCACCTTCGTTTTCGTTTCGCCTCGCCAACCTTGAACGAAGACCGGAGGATTTCTGTTTCTAGAAGCTCGTCGGACGTTTTTTTTTTCACATTCCCTCCGATTTCAGCGCAGTGTTTGCATTAGTGTTTTTGATCTGTGGAAGACTTTTGGGTTTTGTTGTTGGTTTTTTTCTTTTTTGTGTTGTCACGATGGCTCGTATGAACAGACCAGCGCCTGTGGAGATCACCTACAAAAACATGAGGTTCCTCATAACCCATAATCCCACCAATGCCACCCTCAACAAGTTCATTGAGGTGAGCTTCTTTTTACATCTGTGACTTCAGATTATAAAACAGGAGCACAAAGATATTGTGCTTGGAATTATTTTCAAAATTACAGTCATAATGTAAGATTGTGAAAGACTATAGGTCTTCTGATTTGTTTATTTGACAGGGACAATGCACAACTTCAGAGTTAGCGCTCCGTTAAGACAAGAGAAACATTACAATTGCAAAATCACAGTATAAAAGGGGAGAGAGAGAGAGAGAGAGAGAAAAAAATTCACTCAAAACATAGCACTAAGCCAAAACATCAGTCACACCAACTGTAGCTACATTTCAAAACAATAAGACATCACAACAAAAACAACCAAGGTTCATAAAATTAATGTGTTCCTATGTGATGACATGATTGTTTTTCTGATACAGAATTGAATTTGAAGATTGAACTCTGATCATGTGAAATAGCTTTTCTGTTAAGTCTTGCGATGTGTTTTTACAGGAACTGAAGAAATATGGAGTTACCACCGTTGTTAGAGTGTGTGAGGCCACCTATGATGCCACCCTGGTGGTGAAAGAAGGAATCCAAGTTCTTGTGAGTTTATAACTTCAAATCTGTGACTTCTTCATGAGTGTCGATGCATCAAACAAAACTATTTGGCCCCCTTTTTTCCTCCAAGCTTAATGTTACTTTGCTGAACATTACTTCTTTTGTGTTTTTGCTCTCCTTAAAGTGTGTGTTAAAGTATTCCTTCCATTAACCAAATAACAGACTAAGTGAAGTTGTTTAGCTCACAGCTGATCCTCTAATTTTCTGTTGCCAGTATAACGACTTAATCCTGAGGTGTTTTTTGCTTTTTTGTTATATTTTCTTAATTTTGTTCTAATTTCATTTAAAAACCTAAAACGTTTTTTTATTCTATAGTAATCACGTAAATTGAAATATTTCAAGCCTTTTTTTTTTGCTTTAGTTTTGATGATTATATCTATTATAATATTTTGAGATTTTTTTGTATTTTTAAACTGTAGGCTATATTTAACAAAATTTGAATAGTAAATATATGAAGTGTTAAGTTTGTGTATCGAGTCTAGAATTTATTAAATGTTCACTCCCTTTGATAATATTGAAAAATCACAATATTCTAATTTTGAGATACACTAGTATATTAACTGAAGAACACTCAAGACAGTTTCCCAAAGCAAAAGCTCACATTTTAAACCAAAGGATGTCCAGTTTACAGTCATATTAAACTGAATAAAGCAGCATTTCCTTGCATTTTCAAGTGGTTAGAGGATCAGTTGGTGACGATTATGATAATCAATTAACCATTTCCATCTGTTTTCAAGCAAGCAATTGCTGGTTGATCAGTGGAAAAATTTGATCACATTTTAAAGAGATATCACTATTGGATTTCCCCTCCAGCTACAGTTGGTTTCAGCCCTCACACTTTCTAGTTTCCAAAGAATCAAACCGAATTATTTCCCCTCTTTCTCCCTGTGATTTTCCAGGATTGGCCATTTGATGATGGAGCTCCTCCTTCAACCCAGATTGTAGACGACTGGTTGAACCTGCTGAAGCTGAAGTTCAGGGAGGAACCCGGCTGCTGCATTGCTGTCCATTGCGTGGCAGGGCTGGGAAGGTCAGCACCTGCTGTCGGAGATTAAATCGTGCATGAAAATATTTAATATGTTATCTCCGTTGGTCGATGACTTCCTCATGTTTGTACGTCCCCTGATCAGAAACTCTTATTCTGTGAGATAATTGGAAATTAGTTATTAATCCAAGATCAATCATTCCATGCTGCTCTGACGACACCAGATGATAACGATGACAACAGCACAGCTCGTACTGAATTAATTCAGATAGACAACATTTTGTTGTCTAAAACTCAATTAAAAGTCCATCTTAAATCAAAAATCATTTTGAATTGCTTGCTGGTTTTGGATTTAATCGTGTCCCCAGGTATTAGAATCGTATAGTGAGATTTCTTGAATCATAACCCCTATTGTGTCCACTTTAATGTGATTGATGATATGCGTAAGCTCAAGTTTATCATATAAACAAAGGAAAACATAACAAACATAATAGTTGCCTCTTTAGATGTAGGGGTACTTTAATTCATTGGACTAATATACTATAATCGGATGTTTCATCCCTACGGTCACTCATCACAACTGTTGTCTACTGGGTTAACCCGGGCCTGAGCTACAGTCAAGTCTCCTACATGAATAATCAAACGCACAACCTTTTCTGTCTTCGATCTTTTGCATTTAAGTATTAAAAGCAACAACTTATACAAAAATGTCAATACTGTCTACGTTTTGTGTATCTAAAATTAGAGGGTGAAAACTGGATACTGATTATTGTTGCAGGGCGGTACTTGCATGGATTTTCAATGACTTTTCTATGACTTGAAGATGTCACTGACATTGGGTGACAAGAGATCACCCAGGTTGTTTTCGTGCTGTCTGCTTTAAACTGGAGTGAGTTTCAGGAATAGCTCAACATCCGCTCCCTGAACTCTGTAATTTGTTGGCGTCGTCTTAGTCACGCAGCTCTGTTTTACACAAAGAATAATTAGTCGAGCTCAGTCACAAACACATAGGTTAAAAAACTTGAGGGAATTTAAATAAAAGCAGACAAAAGGGTGGATTTGAATCGGTGTAAATAAATTTGTTTTTAATGGACATATAATGTACTTTGTTTTCCTGGCAGAGCTCCTGTTCTGGTCGCACTCGCCTTGATTGAATGTGGGATGAAATATGAAGACGCTGTCCAGTTCATTCGACAGTAAGTTCACATGACACTTCAGGCCCTTTCAGAAGAGAGCTGATATAGCCCTATGGCTTTTCAAATATACATTTAATAAAACTGTTGATATAACTGCAATTATTACATTTGGCAGGCAGTTGGTAAGAAGCTGCAGATGTGTAAATTAAGTTGTAAAATTTAATTGATTTGTGCTCTGTGATGGAACAATTATGAAATGGGGAATATGTCAAACTTAACTAGCCCAACTTGTCTGTTTGTTTGGCTGGTACATGAAGCAGAGTGCGGAGCCTCGATGTCACTGTAAATACTGAGCTATCGGATGAGAGAGACTCAGCAGGAGAGGTGGAGGCCCTGCTTTACAAAAACGTGATTTGTCATCGCTTTAAATGTTTTTAGGTTCCTCACATGTTCACATTTCATGGATTTCATTATATATTTGTAAATATATCAAGTATACTATTACACTTCAGAATATATTGTATATCGTTGTATTAATCTTGATTCTGGAAAGAGAAATTATGAACTTAGTAGTCAGTCATACAGGAAAGTTTGTTACAAAGTGTCACATTGGAGCA
>KV751392.1:146656-228710 GCA_001698575.1 Mola mola
TATCTGAAAAGCTGAGTGTCATCCATATTTCATTTATTTATTTTATGGGCTAAATGTATTTTTGTGTGTTAATTTGGTTTAAAAAATTATGACAAACGTTCATGATTTTGTCTATTTGTTCTTTAATGCTATTTCCACATTTCAAATCAAATATTGTAAGTAATGACATCACAACATGGAAAACTACAGGCAGTCACTGGCAAACTATGTCTGTTGTACATTTTGAAAGGTTAAATAACTTCCACCAGCCAGTGTTTGGAGAGAAGATAAAAATTTATTGAATCATGCTGATGTTACGTCCCGCTGTGTCTCCCAGGAAGCGTCGAGGCGCGTTCAACAGCAAGCAGCTATTCTACCTGGAGAAATATCGTCCAAAGATGCGCCTGCGCTTCAAGGACTCCAACGGCCATCGCAATAACTGCTGCATCCAGTAGAGCCAAAACCTGAGCCACGCCAACTCCCTCCCGCAACAGAAGAGCTCGTTTCAGCCTCCACAGCTTATTACCTGGCAGGCTTGTCTTGTTTTGTTTTGTTTCCTCAGTCATTGTGTTGAAATATTTTACTTGGATATCTTGCCCACTTCCTGCCCTAGATTCAAATTCACATTTCAAACAACAAAGAGTCATGAACCAGTTAACCTTGATTTCTCTTCGTGTGCCCAGAACTAAAATAAAATGTGTATTGTTGTAAAATGTTGAATTAGTTCCTCTCTGAAAATCACATCCCAAAGATTTCGATTGGCCAGTTTACATAGTCTGAGAATGTGCATCTTTAATCCATGCGACCAATTGTGTACGCTGTTCAGTCCTAAGTAAGAAAGAGTGATGCCTTCCTTCAGATCAGATGGGTCCTCCATTAATGCCTTACAATCGAAGTGGATCACAGGCTATCGAGGTGGCAGGTGAATTAAGGAAAGGTGTTTCATTTTTCTACTTGGAACAAAAAAAGCGTTGCCTTTGTCTCATGCAGGAAGTCTCACACTCACTCACGCCCTTTGAATAAAATTTTTTTCATATCAAACGCTTAACTTGAAATATTTGTAAATTGAAAGTCTAGGACCTTGTTTCTCATAAAACCTTCTGTTTACTAATTAACTGTCATGTCCACAATTGGTTTTGTTTTTTCTTCAGTTTCAATTTTATTTGCTTCAAACTGGACTTCCAACATCTGCGATATTTTGTATGCCTTTTTATTTGATGTCTGTAACTTAAGACTTGGATACTTGATGATTTTATGTATTTGAAAATGTGTACTATTATTATTAGGTTGGCTATTTATACTATCAATGGATGTGTGATTTAGTACCGTGAGAGACAAAGTTGTACCTGTTCACCTACTTGTGAGAGTACATTAAATGATACACTGAAAAATGACAATCGAACCGGCTAATGGATGTTTTTTTTTTTTGTTATTATTTTCATTGGTTACTTGGTATTATACTTCATAATCAGAAATTTAAAAAATAAAAAATAAAATCATGGTCCACTTAGAAAAAGATATTCAACTGCATCTTATCACCTTCTAAGTGTCCATATTTTTTGTCGACAAATTTATGAGGACAGCTCTCCAAATAAAATGGTGAAGCGTGACCAAACCAAAACATGGAAGTGACAGGATTTCACCACATTCTGGGCACATTTTCCATCTTCAGACACACTTTGTGTACTGCATTAGAGGGAACAGGAGCTGGCTGCGGCTGTCAGACGTGGGCTTGTAGTGGCAGAACACATTCAGACATTGATAAAATACATTTTAATTCATCATAGGGATGTACATTATTGGACACCCGTAGATAGAGAAATAACTATCCCTGCAAATTCCAAAGCCTGCTAAGGATTCTCCGAGGCCCAGCACTGGGCCCTGACATTCTTTTGAGAATTCCTGTTTGATACAATAAGAGAGGTAGCTAATATTCAAAAGGTGTTGTATTTTGGCAAGATTGTGAATGAGCAGGTCGTCCAATGAAAACTTCAAAGATTTTTATCACTGAAATCACAGAATTGTAGATGACGTTTTCTCATTTTTACCTCCATACACTCATCCGCATGTGCTCTCCATTAATTCCACTTGCGTGGTTAATCTTTTTGTCTGTGAAACAGTAAAAAGAAATGCTCATCACAAGGCCCCACCTTAAAATTTCTTTCTCCCTCATTTTTTATAAGTAAACGATAAAGAAAAACTGCAAACTCCTATTTAAGAAGCTGGAACCAACAAATGTTTTACATTTTTGAATGAAAAAAATGCAAAGTCATAATATTTTGCAACAAATGTACCTTTGATTGACAAATTGACTATTTGCTGCAACTCTACACACGGCAGAGCTAGAAATAATATGTAAACATTGCTACCATCCTGTTAAAAAAATGAAGTCAAAAGCAGATCAGGACACCAGACAGTGGTTAGTTAAATTAACCTTAGTTTATTTTGTGTGAAGCCAAGGAGGAGGAGGAGTGTCACAGAATGAGTCAAACGGTGCTCAGACTGCTGCCCCCTTGTGGTCATTTTTTAGGGATGCCACCTGACACGATGATCTCCTGAATGTGATTCAAGCATCATTTTCAGTTTCATTGTAGAGAAATTCTGAGATATCCGTCCCCTGAAACTGACACAATCGAACAGATTTCTTGTCCTTTTTATTTTGTCTGATGATTGTCTGATGATGATTTGTCTGTTAATTTTAAAAACAATTTGTAGCCATGATTTCTAATCATTTCTGAAATATCTAAATTTAAATTTATTTGTGAGCTAATTAAGTGAGATTGCACAGGCAAGTTGAGCCACTCTAAAATGTTATTGTGTGTTGGTTTCACATTTAATGTACTGATCATTGCAGGCTCCATTGTTGAACTTTGTTGTGCATATTTTAGAAGTCCAAAATACATCTTTGGCAGAATTCAATATTTTATGATGAACTGGCAAGAAATCGATTTTATTGTTATTTTATTACGTTCTATCTGTGATATTTTTCTTAATAATTTTTGAAAAGACTTAATTTGCATTTAATATTTGGCTGGCTTCTTTCAAAAAAACTAGTACAATGCTTTGACAGCAGGACTGCCAGGTTTGGTTTGTAGGAAGAAGTGCAAGATTTTATCAAAATTTGTTTTATTTCCTTCTTTGTACAACCCGAAGATGTCATGTTGAACCTTGATATAATAAATAAGAAGTCATATAAAACCACCAGAGAGGTTTTTACACATTGCTGCCCTCCAACCACAAAAACAGCAGAGAAATCATCAAAAATATCCTAGATTGAGAGGAAAAGGCGCAGAGGAAGATGTAGAAGGATAAACAAGATAACAAAATGCACGTCTTCCATCGGTATAATTTTGCGTATTGACACATTTACATAAACATACAGACAAAAGTCAAACTTGCCTCGGTGTGGCTTGAATAGGGCTGTTAGATTTTCACATATTCAGTTTCTTCATTTCAGAAAATCTTACAGTACAAAGATGGCGAAATTGAGGTAAAATAACAATTTTACGTAAAGGAGTTTTAAAAGGTGTGCAGTGTGCTGTTCAGTTTCCACTTTCATGCCACTTCATAACCACAAAAATGGCTTCAAGACAACAAAATTGCTTTCCAAATGAGAGAACCAAATTTTTAAAAAGTGACAAAACCTAAAATGGACAAAGTTTTCCATGGAGTTCTCCTCCAGTCTCTCAGTTTCCCGCTCCAGCCACTTCTCACATGTCACTGGGACCCTTCATGCTGGTGTCCTTCGCAGAAACAGGCGACGCTACCATCGGCAGGACGCACTGCGACGACTCACAGTAACCGTTCAGACCGGGGGGGCCGGGAGGCCCCGGAACGCCAGGTGTACCTGCAACGCCACGGGGGCCCCTTTCTCCATCACGACCGTCTTTGCCATAAGCCGGTCGACCGGGTTCGCCTAAAAGAAGAATTCCACAAACAAGAATTTAGAAACTGACAGTGTCGGCCCCGCAGAGTTGCCCATGAGCACATGTCTTCTTTCACAAACTGTCCTTAATCTGAAAAATACATTTTCAGTCATGTTTAGTATCAGTCACTCCATCTCAATATGTTTTCAATCCAACTCATTGGTTACATTCGCCTGCGCGAAATACTCCTGGTCTTGCCCCTATTCTGAATAAGACAACGTTCTTCTTAAGCTGTTTATAAATAAAATAAGTGACAGATCACCCCCCACATCAAAAACAAAAGTTTTCTTGTTAGTGTTTCTCTGTTCTCCGTCATATGAAGAGAGAAACTTTTTTGCAGGATTATTACAGATTTGGTGCTCCATGTTATATATGTTACATGCTGTTCATTTAGATGCACCAAGGTCGGAAAGTGAGGAAATGTTTCCTAAGTTAATTTACCTGGCAGACCGGGGACACCTTGCGCTCCTTTGGGTCCTCTCTCTGTGGGCCCTCTGTCCCCTTTGTCACCTGTGTCACCTGCAGAGAGCATCACACAGCGTGGATATTACCCTCTTTAACCAAAGGTCAAGGGTGCAAATCTCACCTGTTCCTTTACTCACTTTAACATGAACCTGATTGGTTCTTTCGTGGTGTGTAAAACGGATCGGTTCTGTTTGAACGGGCCACGTGATAAGCTCACTGTCGGGTCAGACTCAGAACTGTCCCCCTTCCTATGACGGTGTGGTTCCATGTTATATAGGCTTTACAGTACATCACCCTAATACAGTTTGTGGGGCCGCCAACTTGTAACACCTAAAATCATTGTGAAGAATTGTGTATCAAGCACAGCAAATGAGACTCGAGGCCTTTGATCTATGACTTCTACAATTAAAGAGGTGTCATTTTTCTCTGAATCTGCCATTTCACTTTACTTTAGATTTTCCTTTGAAGCAAAATGCAAATGCATTTATAGACGCATCTGCCCATCTCCTGGTGGTGGGCTGCAGTATAGGTCAGCCAGTAAAGGGCACTGGTCCATGTAAACACTCAACATACGCATCAAATACATTTTTCCCTAAGATGGTTTCTGACATTCTTATAGTCACATGTGAACATGGTCGGAGAGACGAGAATCCGAATCTCACCTTTGGGTCCTTTGCGACCTATTGTCCCAGGCGGACCCTTCAGACCGGGGAGTCCCCGTGAGCCTGTGTGCCCGGTGAAACCGTTCTCTCCAGAGGGGCCTGGGGGTCCAGGCGGGCCGGGAGGACCGGGTAGCCCAGCGATGCCTGATTCAGGCCGGCTGAGGCTGGCTGCTAGCTGAGCCAGCTGCTCTGTGACACAGGATGACAGTTTTATTTATAAGATGCCACTTCAGTCCAGAGCAACTTTAATGGCTTCTTTGACTTGTGATGAAAATTCTATATAAGAAACTATCACCTGAATAAGGACTGATCATCAATATGTAAATTAAAGGTCGAAGGTACCGGACACACTCAGTGATTTTGGTAAGAAGATGACAAACACTTACCTTGCATAACTCTCATGCAGACTTGTTTGATGTGAGTATCAGTTGGTGATTTTCCCTGAACAAAACACAGATCGTAGATGTTGATGAGCATTTGTTCTCAGCAAATCATCGGCCAGGGATGAAGTAACACTCGACCAGAACTCGTTCAAAATAAGGACGACTGTCCTTGAGTGCAGAAGTAGCAGCTCGGAGGCAGCAGAAAACCTAAAATATCTCACCGCTGGTCCCTGCCCCCCCGGCAAGCCTGGTAACCCCATGTCCCCCTGCATGCCTCGCGGTCCTGGCTCGCCCAGCTTGCCCAGTTTGCCTTGCTGCCCTCGGCCGCCCTCAGGTCCTTTGCTTCCCGTCTCTCCTGGCGGTCCTGTCTGCAAGCAGGCGGACGCTTGGACATTTAGCACATTTGGCATATAGCACACACCCGAGTACAAAGTCAGAGGTGGAGAGACAAATCTAAACTTAATTCTTCAGTGTGACTGTAATGGGACAGAGGAGCAGCAAAATCACTCTTTAATTACCTTTTGATATCGGATAAAACCTTGAACCTCATCATTTCTAAAGCAAACTGACAAATTTAGTGAACTTTGTATTGACTGGCGAAGTCATTTGGATGTTTGGAGTTCATAAAAATACGAGCCCTGAAAATGGGAAAAACATTTGAAATTCAATTCGATATGGCGGACTTCCTGTTGAATTTAAGTCATGGCACCACGGGACTTTTCGTATGCTTTGGGATGTTGCACATTTCAACCAGTTTTTACAGTTCAGCATCAAAAGGACAATGTGGACTGCTTTGTTAAAAATTTCTAGGGGGTGCTGTGGACTTATTTTGGCACACCCATGGGAATGACCACTGTCAGAACCTCTGGGCTGGACTCTTATCAGTCTTGGTAAATGTAATCTAATCACACTGTGTACAGTGGAGTTTAAGCAATTTTTGCAGTGATATTCAAACATTGTCACACAACGACACGGAAGCCCGTTAGAAAGCTCACAATATTAACAGCAATGAATCATCAACTACTTACGCCTTTCCTACCAAAGTTTAAGCTTAAAACTGGGGTTTATAACTTGTGCCAATTGAGCATGGTACTTATATCGGCTTTTCACCATCTATGGGGATGTGCACACACACATGTGCCTTTGCAGAATAGCCAACAGGAACGCTCTGTGTCTGAAGTGACCCGTGACTGGCTGAAAAGTACAGGTAGATTTTTGCAAAGCCTCAATACACAGCCCAGAGGAAGTTCAGAAGTCTAATCTTTCTTTTTTCAAATGTTTGAATTTCAATATTCTTAAAGATTATTATGGAATTTTTGGCCAATGACACTAAAATAAATTACATGTCCCAGCTTTAATCTGGTGAAACACCTAGGAAGAGTATTTCAAAGTGTAAAATCTATGATTCTCTCTTGCCAGTAGGTAGGGGCTTGATTATCATTGAAAACATGTCACCAGTGTCACCTGGAAGGGTTGAAGCCCAGATAATCATCATACATGTGAATTTTTGCCTACATTGGACCATATATTCTTAAGAACGTTAAAATTTGTCATGCTTCCAAGGCCAGACTGTGCAGCAAAACTCTGGACAATTTCTGATTGTATATAGCTTTCCGCTGTCCTGACCAAATTTGAAGTCAATTGGATAAAGTCAGTACTCGAGTTAATTATGCCAAGAAACAAAGAAGGACCTTAGCAAATCTTCAGACATGATGCTTTGTTGAGGTCAACATACCGATCCTTTTTCTCCCTGTTCTCCTTCATCACCCTGTAAAGGAAAAGACATAAACAAATGTCTGATAGTCGTTTACAAAAATAATTTATATTCATGCCTTTGGTTTCTCCCTGACAAATTCTGCTGTCTGACTGGAAGTCAAGAGCTGGTTTTTAATTAGTTGATAACTCACCAAATCTCCGCGCTCTCCTGGTGTTCCTTCAGAACCTGAAGGTCCCTAAAATAGAGGGACATGGCAGATTTTTGGACCTTTACTGTGCTCCAGTTCAACACTGGCTACTCTCAACAGTATGTAAAATATTACACGACATGAATCATACCTGTTCTCCTTTTGGGCCATCGAGACCAACAGCACCCTGAGGAAAACAAAAACAATATTTGATTATCAAAAACTGTTTAAAGAACTACACCTGTTGGGCTGTTTTTGGACTCTTTTTCATGTGTAACTTTAGTCTTGATTTGATCCCGATTCCGCTGATTCGTGGAGTAAACCATTTTTACCTCCTCACTTTGGACTTGACACTGACTTATATTTGATATTTAGAATCCCTGTTTCATTCTTTAATATAGGGATATACTGTAGAAGAATGGAAAAGTCATTTCCATTTTTAGCTACACAATACACAAGCGCTTAAATAAACAAGAAACTGAACAAGAGACTCCCTTCGTTATTTTCCCTCATATGTTTGACTTGTGTCCAATTATCTCCTCTCTCCTCATATATTTGATGGTCCAGTGTGTAGAATTTAAGATTGTATATTTTAAAATGTTTAATATAATCTAAAATATGTGTTTAACCACCTTAAAACCCATATGCAGTTTTAGGATAATCGATTCACGATTACATGGGAACGGGTCTCCCTTCTACTGAGAGCGCCATCTTGCGCCACTTTGTAACTATGGTAGCCGAGAAAGGACAAAAAGGCTTGAAAGACACGTTTTGGGATTGTATATCGTAGCGACATTAGAATACATCCAACAAAGAAGACTCACCCTAGTAAAAGGCGACGAAGAAGAAGAAGAAGGAATACAAGGAGTTTTTAGTCAGCAGTCTGCTGGAAGTTTGTCCCAAGTTTGTTAACCATAGCCACCATAGTTCTCTTATGTGCTTAGAGAGGGCGGGGGCAACGAGGCAATGCTCTGTTGATTGCAATTTATTACTTCACCAATAGATGCCACTAATTTTCCACATACTGAATCTGAAGGTCTTCTGCCAGATTGTCCCGTTTCCACTTTGTCTTTAGCTTACATGTTTTGGGGATTCTGGATTTTTCCTTTATACCTTTGATTTGTTTGCTCGTTTTGAACTTACTGTTGGTTTGGACCAGTTTCTGCCTTTCCATGAATAACTTTGCTTCTCCTTCAGTAAACACAACTAAACAGAATCTGCTCTATCTGCTTGTCTGCACCTTCTGACACGTGATCGAACTGTTGATGAGAAAGGAACCTAGTCTTCGTTCATGTGCGCTCAGTTACAGCAGTTTAATTTAGATCTTTTTTTCCCAATTTCTTTGCTTACATTTCAGTTTACTTTATTTGGCTCTTTAAAATACTCTAGATGTTTCAGACAGACCACAGTAAACACTGTCTGAAGTGAAAATCAGTCAAATCAGTCAAATTAAGTCAACACGTTTGTATTAATTGCACCAGAAAGCCTCCAGTCAGTTAAATTAAAACTTGATGCTGTTGAATCAATCAGGTTTATTTTGAGTACTAAATCTTCAAAGTAGTTTTGTAAACAGAGTTGAAAATTCACTGCACACATACAGTTGATGACTGATTATGAATTTAGACTATACATAACTCCCGTTGTAATAAATTCACAACATTTCCAAAAATCTTTGTAATATCAGGATGGAAGGTATTGTTTAATGTGTCATTTTGATCTTCTTACCCTGTCGCCTGTCTGTCCACGGTAACCAGCAGGACCAGGAAGTCCAGGAAGACCTGGATCACCTTTACTTCCCTGTTAAACACACACACACACACACACACACACACACACATAGACACGCACATAACAAAAATTTCAAATACACAGTACATACACACATATGCACTCTCAGAACACAAGACAGACTGTGTGATGCTTATAAAAGTTACCCCTTCTTAATCTGACCACAGGATAAAATAAAAACATTTGGCTGAGGCTGGATGGTCAAATTTACGCCCCCCTGCCCAAAAAAAAAGCCATCCACCGTTGCATGTTTCTGGGTGGATGTGGTGTACAGTGGGACGACGGGTTGCAGGCATTCCTTGGGAACAGAGAGCTCTTTCAGGGCGTCCCGGTTTCTTTTCCTGCCTTGAACCCTGCAGAAAAACCCCTTGGGTGTTCAGATTTCGCTAACAAGGAGCCATTCATGCCCGCTCACTGGTAGATTAGAGACTAAACTGCAGGGGCTGACGTTCACAAACTTAATAAAAGCACGGCAAAAGGCTTGGGTTCCTAGATACAAGGTTTCTCTTGGTGAATGATCCTCGTGTTGAATAATATGTTAGGATAGAAAGTATTTATGAACACTGATTGCTCGCTTTGTATTTCAGGGCCCTGAACTCTTTATTTGATAGACTTGAGGTTTGCAGCAGCACAGATCAGGCCTGGGCTCAGCACAAATCTAGGAGATGATGTCACATTTTCACCTTGGTCGAACCTCTTCAAAATGTGTTCTATAAATTACCCTAATCTGTTTTTCTCTCAGTTTCAAGAAGGCAGTTCACCTTCTGTAGTGCTGTTTAACCATCTAGATATTTTTGGTGTGAGTTACTCAGTTTTGGAGATATCGGCTTTAGAGAGGTCTGTCTTCTCTCCGAAAGCGTACATCAACTCACGGACAAGAGGCTCATGATTGAGAGGGTGCAGGACGTAAACATTAATGGCGTCCTTCTTGGCTGAGCTCTAATTTTGCTAGTTTAGTCAGCAGCGGTAGATGGTAGCTATTCTTTTGTTCATGAGATGTGGTAAGAATATAGTTCTTATATGAATATAGTCTGATCTTGAGTTACCGTCTCACGATTTCTGGAAAGATAAAACTTTTATTGATTTTTTTCAAACGTATTTCTTTTCTTTTCCCTTCTTCTTTTTTTTGCACTTTGATCAGCATTTGTGAAGCTTCCACATTTCTGAAATATCTTCAGAACTAAAACAGTATATTTTTTGGTACTGTAAGCACCACAAAACCTTGTCTTGAGTTTGTGTAGTTCATAAAAATTCATTTTTCTTCTGCCTTTTTATTTCGATATAATATAAACCTCAATATAACATGAAAATGCACAAATTAACTCCAAGGAGTACCACAGGGTTCTGTACTGGGGCCATAACTTTCTCTCTCAGAGCACCAGATTAGTACTTTACACTAATATTACACAATAGTTTAGCAAATCAGATGTACCGACATGACATTTAGTTTAAAGTATTCACCTGTGACCGATGATTTACTCCTGTATGTTTGACACTATTCTATACCAATTGACATCTATCTTTTATCATCTGCATGCTGTAAAAAAGATTTTCCAGTTAAGGAAATGCAAGCTAATTTATTTATGCCTGTGACAAGCAAAATGTGAATTACTTTAAAAGTTTAATAGTAAATTCTAGCAGTTAATTAAAGAGAAAACAGGAAGATTGATTTTATGTTTGTTTTTCTCCCTTTTAAATTCTTACATGTAATATTAACTTTATTAAGTCTTTTTTTTGTTGACCGTTGTGTTGTTTGGTGAATTACCCGGGCTCCTGGTGATCCTGGAGGCCCATTGGGCCCTCTCTCTCCTCGGTCACCCTAAAAGAGAGAAAAGACATTAAAAGAAGTTAATTCTGGTCAGAAAACATACATATTTGCAGATCAAAGCACAGAAGGGATATTTTGCATTCAGAACTGTTGATCAATAATTTTAGTTTAGAATCTTTCACTGTGTTCAAAATTCTTAATTAAATGTGTTTAAATTATTTTGCAAATCTGAGCAAAAAAAAAATAAATCATACAACATTGTCTTTATGGCTTTTTTTTCTGGCGATTTGTGTTTTTCATGTGAACTTTTGGAAGCTGAATTTTCTCCCGGACAGTCGGAGACATCAGCATGTGTAGTTTATCATGTTAGATAAGATAGTGGAATCTGGAGACCTGTACTATAAACTTTGCCTGAGCAGAGAAGGACAGGGGTTCTCAAAGTCAAGAATGGATCCGCAACCAGATGAATGAGGGATACTATGTCATGAGATGTCATGTCAAATATAGTTTACAGCTAAATATTTACACATTTAGTCATCTTTTGTTCGGTAACACGTGTTAATAACTGAAATGACTCCTCCTCAGGCAGCCTCGATGAATTATTGCTATTTGTGTTGTCACTTTTTAAACCATATCCAGTTCGGCTCCCGCGACTATAAATAACATCACAAAACAATTAACCTGGAGTGGAGTTGACTTATTGATCGTGGACGACACTCCAAGACACTCAAATGTACCTTTGTGTCACTACCTGTCAAAACTGCTTTAACTATATGTCCTGGGTCACAAAACCACAATAAACCACAGTACTGTGCAAAAGTCTTAGGTCACCAGCAGCTTTGTTGTTTTAGCTATGGTATAATGTTCAAATATATATTGAATTCTCAGCTTCTACAACCAGAAAACAAAGAAGTATGTAGCATTAAAAAACAAAAATAATCAAGCCAAACAGCTTCTGTGGGCTGAAGGGTCAATTATTTAGTATGGCAGCATGTGTTGAACTCTGTTGGGCAGATGAAATTTACTGCACAAATTAAAAACTTCTTATTCCTTATTTGAGCTCCATTTCAATGTTTTTTGTGTTGCGCATTACATACACATCTTGTACTTGAGTGTTTAACTCATTGGAAGCTCTCTAATATATAAAAACAACTTCACATCCCATCATCCCATTCAAAATGCCAAATATCACAGAATTTGTATCTGTAATGTATGTAATTTTATATCAGCAAGGTCACTCTCAAAGGGAACTCAGCAAACAGGACACCCAAGATATGGTACTCAGGCTGTTATAAAGAAATGTGAAGAGTCAGGAGAGGTCAAGCACTCAAAAGGAGTGGAAAATCTGATGTTTCTTAGAGCTTCTTCTTTGACAAACCAGAAGATATCCAGCAAGGACCTGGCTCAGCATCTGGCACCTTCATCATTCATGCCGTTCCTTCTGGAAAATCCTGATTTTGTGATTGGAGGTTTATTTTCAAGCATGGTAGTGATCACCAGCACACTGGCAAGGCAGAGAAATCATATCTGGAGAGAAAAATAGCTGATAAAACCTTGGCAATCATGGACTGGCCTCCACAGAGTCCAGACCTGAATATTATAGGGGCAATATGTGATCAGATCACCTGGACAGAGAGAGAAATAAGAGAGAGCTTAAATCTAAAGAACTTGGTGAGGTGCTGGAAGAAGCCTGGTGAGTGCAAAAACAGGTCATTCCATGAATTTTCCTTGTAGAAGCCATTTTGTTCTGAAAATTGTTTTTGTTTTTTTTATATTGTGTACATATTTTATGATTGTTTGAACACATTGAGACTGAGAAATAAATATATATCGTCATTAAAATGGTCATTTTGCTAAAACAGTAAAGCAGATGGCCCAAGATTTTTGCACAGTACTGTCCATTTCATATCATTCAGATGGCTTTAGGGTTCATTTCATCTAAACTTCAGAACTTCTGTCTCCCTCTCTTGCCAGTGACAGTAGTAGTACAAACTGTGGACCTAATGCATTAAGCTCTGACTATGTTGTTGTCTGTATCCCATATGGAAGCTTTTTTTTACTGGGGTTGCTCCCCAATCCTACTTATTGCAGCCAATCTACCAGTGCAGAGGAGTCGACCCCCACATCAGTTTACTCTAATTGATGTTAATTTATATGAAAAAGAAGTGCAGGTGACTCACTGTTCCTCCTCTGGGTCCGACAGGTCCCACCTCTCCCTGCTCGCCACGCTCGCCCTGGAAACAAATAAATACAAATAATTATTAATGGTTCCAAACCAACTGTCTTACTGTCTTACTACAAGACAAACTTTCTTTGCTTTCTTCAGAACAATTAAAACGAAAAGACTAAAGTGTGTTTGGCTGGTGGTTTAACGTGCTTTACGTACTTAATGTGAGGCTTTTAGTTTAATGCATTCTAAATGGATGGTGTCAAATTGCTTCAGACTCACTTGTTTCCCTGGATTCCCCATCAGTCCAACAACTCCTGGATCACCCGTAACCCCCTGGTTACAAAGAGAACAGTAGATTTCACTAAGAAAGCTATACTGAGGAAATGGCCACCAGTAACAGTGGGTGTAACAGACATATCTGTCATAATAATGTCACTAACTGCGGATCGTACCTTTGCACCACTGACACCCTTCTGACCATAAGCACCGGGTAAACCCTGCATAAAGAAAATCATCCAAAACCTGAGCTCAAAAGTGCTAATGTCACATTGTTAATGTTGAATAAGGGATACTTTTGGGTCAGATGTAACACTTACAGGAAGTCCTTGTGGGCCACCATCACCAGGAGCCCCACTTTTGCCTGAAAGACCCTTAAAACGGCAAAAACAAGAGCACTGAGAGAACATATATCGCTGCACAGGCCCAACAATCCCTCTTTCGTATGGGACAGCTTCCTAAAATGTCATTAAGACCCCGCATTCACTGACAGGGGAAAAATGTACATCAGTAGAAAATAATGCGATTCAAAAAGTTACGCTTTCATACTCTATATTCATTACAAGTAAAATAATATTCTGAGTTACTATTTTTTTTACAGAATATGTGAATATGAAATGCTCATTTTCTTAAATGACTGATGAAAAATTATAATATTTTTTGAGATGCAATAGTATTATTTTACATTATAGCTATTATAGCCATTGATTTATTTTTTGTTCTTAAATAGTGAAGATAGCTCAAAAAAAAAAAATACCAGTTGGTATCAGTTGAAATTTTGAAGAAGTATTTTGAATTTTTACCTTTCAAGGTCAAATTTATTTTGGGATGAAATCTTTCCACAGTCTATATGTGGTGTTCGGAGGCAAGTTAGTGGCAAAGTGGTTGAGTTTTGGTCAAGATTGTTTGAAATTTGTTAATAATTGTTAATAAACAGGAATTTGGGGATTTTTTTTTTCCTGACCTTGACCTTTGACCTATAAAACCCAAAGTTTATTCATTTATGGCTGCTGCCAACTAGAACTCTCAGAAAACAAAATACAGTCAATTAAAAATAAAATTATGAAAGATTGTAGACAGGTAACAGACGCTAACAGACAAACAAATCGAACTGAAATGCCACCTGGTCAGATGTAACCATCAGGAGGTGGCGCTAAAGGGCACAAGTTCTGTGTAATCTACATAGTCAGATTTCAGATGTTTTAGTTATTACCACAGCTGGCAGAAATGGCTGGAATCATTTTCATGTAATAACACCACTGTAAACAGCTGTTACCCTGGATCCTGGCAACCCAGGTATTCCCTCGCGGCCGTCTGGACCGGGGAGGCCCTGTTGAAAAGAAAGACGAGATATTCACCCGAAAGATTAACAATTATATTTCTTACTTCACTATATTTATTCGAAAGCTTCAGTGCTACAGTGAGAGGAAAAGTGTAAAGCCTGTTTTTTAAGAAAAATGTAATACTTCACCAAAATGAATGATTAGAGAAAATAAATTTGTCTTATAACCCATCAGCCTGATCAAATCATTACAAAACTCTATGCACTTTATATCAATCTACTGTAGCTCTTCCTCCTGAACAGAAAATGTCAAAAAAAAAAAATACAGATCAACCACAACAACAAAAACAGTGCTATTCCTTTAATACTGTGTATTTTGCTAATTCTTATGTACTTTTACTGGATTTTTCATGCATGACTTAAAGGCATTAAGAGCAGGTACGACTGGAAAGCAGTTGATATGTTAGTATGGAGAGGAGTAATTGATAAGATGAAGCAGTGCTCACAGGCCCTCCTTTTGGTCCGGGTACTCCTCTGATTCCAAGTGGACCTTGATCCCCCTATGAAATGAAGAGAAGCTTGATTTAAAAAAAAAAAAAAAATGGGAAGGAGCAACAAAAAAAACCAACAAAATAGTGTAATCATGAAATGAATAAGCAGAATTTAAAACACTGGTCTAAGTCAGTAGTTGTTGTTTATGGTGTGATTTACAATCTTACCTGTGGTCCTGCGGGGCCGATCTCACCTATAGCTCCTCTTTGACCTGGATCACCCTGCAAAATGCTTTCAGTTATTTTTATGGATTTTTCTTAAAAATAACGAGGGGGGGGTCCAAAAGAGGTGACACTATACTCACTGGGCCTCCCTGGATTCCCCGAAGACCTGGATCACCTGGTTTTCCACGAGGTCCCTGTTTGAGATGAGAGAATATTGTTGTGGTCATTTTTTATTATTTTATTTTCCCACAAAAATTTTTCAATATTCTTAAATATAGACAAGAACTCAGTGTTGTCCCATCAACTGACTGATTGAGTTGGCTGATTAATGCTTTTTAAGACATGCATCAGACCTGAATTTGTTTTGTTGACGTTAAATTGTGTTTTTGTCACGTGTTGTTAGGTTTAAATTAGCTTTTATTTAGAAATGTCTTTGTTGGAAATTTGAAAGACTTGCTCAAGTCTCCATTCCTGTTTGGCATCAAGTACAAATCATAAATGACAGAACTTTGAGATTTTAGTTTGGCTCATGTCCTGTTCCACAAACATGGAGAGGGGGCAGGGTTTTATGACTTATACTGCAGCAATTGAGATGACAATTACAAGCCGTTTAACATATTAAACATAATTTATATGTGAATCCATAAAACTCTTACCCTGTCACCTCTGGAGCCCAATATTCCTGGGAGGCCTCTTAGTCCACCTGGCCCCTAAAATTACTCAGCGGGTAGAGAAAAATAAACGGAAATGTCCCATGTTAATGTGTTTGATTCTGACAAGTCATCCCAATTGACACAGACTCTATATGGAGGGAAATTTCAAAAAGAGGAAAGTGGAATATTTTACTGGTAGTCCTTGAGCTCCAACTTCACCCTGTGGTCCTTGCTCACCCTCCACTCCCTGTAGGAGAACACAACTTGGTTATGTGAATGAAATGTGGAAATAATTTAAAGCCATCTTTCCACCATTATTTACTCTTGTAAAAAGTTATATTATGGGTTATAAGAAAATGCCTTCAAATAAAACATTTTAATCTTAATGAGCATCGTGTTGTTTTATTCCGCACACTTAACAAGGATGTTACCTTATGTCCTTGTCTTCCAGGCTCACCCGATTCACCTTTAACTCCTTTGTGGCCCTACAGGCAGGATCAAAAAATTAAATGTATCTAAAAATACCTTACATCAGTTAATTTCGCCGAGTCAAAATGATCTTACATCTAACAACATCTTACTTTCATGCCGGGGAGACCAGGATGTCCGGACAGTCCAGCGGGACAGGCGTTGGGACACTGAAAAACACAGCAGCCTATTTGAGGTCATGGAAGGTCCCCGCCACTAGGGGGCTCCACTGATAGTGACCCCGTGATCAAGCTAGTAGGAGAAATGAACATGTTTTTCTAACATGTTTTTGAAACTGTCTTTCGTGTGGCGGGGATGACATTGTTACGGTTAAATGTACCAAATTCATTGTCGTATCATGGCAAGAATAACGGGAATTTTCTTTTGATGTAAAATGGTTGACTGCATTTTCTCGCCTGTCAGATGTTGGAGCTTTCTATGATCACTTGAATGCACCGGTCTGTATTTCAACACAAGGTACAGTTCACTTAAAAATCATATATATGGTTTTCCTCTTACCTGTAGAGCAATTTCTGAATAAAATATATAAATATTTGCAGTGTAATGGAATATAGCTCCAAAATTCACACCAAAGTGATCTAGACTAATAAGGGAAAAATACATACCTTAAACACAAACATAAACTTTACCCTTAAAGCATGAACTCTAAAAACATCAACTTCTTCTTGTGGTACATTTGAGGTTGTCATCCATGTTTCTCGATAAAATATGAACGTCGTATTAAGTGTTTTATGTTCTGGTTTCTTGGATATGTATACAGTATATACACAGTATGAGCTGTTTTCAGAAGGAAAAAGCAGATTTGGAAAAAAAGGATTTGTAAATGAATCAACTTTTGTGATCAAACTTACCAGGTCCTCGCCTTGATACACGCCTGGAGGACCCTGGAGGAAAAAAAAAAAATTTGTGATTGAGCTCAAATAAACATTAAACCATTCTGATCTTTCTGTTAACGTGCAAGAAACACATATATCCCCTTCCCTTGCACGTTGATAAACCTAATGTCTCATAGTGTCACCAGTAGTAACCAGTGCTGACATTGTTGAACTGTTAATATTTACCCGTTGCCCAACGGCGCCAGGAGGACCCACTTGACCTCTTCTGCCTCTCGCTCCCTGTGAGAGAAGTGTGTTACGTCAACAGCAGTTTCTTAAAAGTTTGGCAGCATCAAGACGTACTCTTAAAGCGGGATGTCACTAAAAACACTCACAGGGGGTCCAGCTTTGCCCAGTTCACCTGGGAGCCCATCTGTACCAGGGATACCCTGTTAGAACAAGAAACATGGCTGACTGTGTCACATTAAACATGAGAGGAGTTGTGTTTGCTTTTCTCGGGCAGTTATATCAGCGATTTGAAAAGGAAGGAATGGCTGTAAATTGAAATCAGAAGTTGTTAACAGACTAAAAAACAAACCTAAACTTTTGATGAACACTGAATAAAATGCATATTTTGCACATTGTAAATAAAAATGCTAGTGTAACTTAACAACAGCGGTAACCTGTTGTGTGTGACCCCAGGTGGCTGAAGGTGTATATTCTGCTACTTTATGTTCTTGTTTAAGGAAACATGTATACCTGCATGGACATCTCTGTATTTGTGTGCAGTCTCCCTGCTGTGGTCATGGCAACAATATCAGTGAACTGTGTCTAACTCACCACTACCAATGTGAACTGAAAATGCTCCCACTAACTAAAAGTATCATGAACACGGTGCGATGATGGAGGTACTCACATCAAGCCCGTCGGGTCCTACACCCTGTGAGAGAGAAATCATGGTAGATAGAATTAGACTGAATCCGACTGATCAGTAGAAATCACAAAACATACAACTGTGTTGTTAGTGCCCAAACAGGAATGTAAGTGCAGCACAGTGCTGTCCATTTCTTATATGTTATTATTTGTGCAGACAAGGGCACCATCTTTGTGTAGTTGAGGTCAAACGTGATACTTTGAACAATATATCAGCAAACAACCACTTGTCACTTAAAGATATAGTGATGCAAGGGGACGTGTCTGAAATTCCATGCTTACGTGCTATTTACTGTTTATACTGTTTTTCCCTTGAAATGTTATAGTATGCAGGGATAGGAAACTACAATGGCATACATATCCCACAATGCAAAGCAGTAGTGACAAGAGCAACATGGACAATGGTGGAAGTCAACCAACGATAACACCTTATTTCAGTGTGAAATTTAAAGTGTAACTCTAATCACATTGTTCTGCATGGCGCAGGTTAGATGATGAAGTTAGTCCATCTTGCTCAGGTTAATTAAGAGGCTGTCATTTGTAACTTTGTCATGTTCACAGTCAGGTAGAGGTCAGGTTGGCGTTGGTTTCCACCGGTTATATGGCTCTCAGGAAATGAGGTGACAATTCAGTGTGCAGCACATAGTACGATTTTGGTTGCAATGATGGTTTTATAAACAGAGAACGACGTCAGCATTTTAGGCCTTAAATGGGTTATAAAGTAACCAAAACTTGAGTCATATTTTATCAACACTACCTAAATTAAAAGTGTGATCTGAGATTTGTATGTCGTATGTACAGTAGTCAGATTATTTTTTTTCTTTTATGTATCTCAAAATCTTAGCAGAACAATATTTCCTCCAAACAAGGACTGTGGTGTTGGTACTGCCCGGGTTAGATGGGGAAGGTCTAAGGTGTTGTATTTCCAAACCGAACGACTAAAGTTACATTCATATTAATATGTCTACTTACAGGCTCACCAGGAAGTCCCGGGGACCCAGGATCTCCCTGAAACCAAACAAGAGCAGAAAATCAGAAAAACCTCAGAAGGAAACAGGGAGAAGAAAGTTTTGATCTGCTGATGAAAAAGATTTGTCCAACAGCACTGCAGACAGAGAGGGAAGTTTAGCACGGCCATTTCAACAGAAAGACCATGTCAATAATATATATTCACTTTATAATTAATGCATAATAAACTTACTTTGGGCCCTTGTGGGCCTCCTGGACCTGGATCTCCAGGAGGTCCAACCGGTCCCTACAAAGACATACACACACACACACAGACAGACAAAGAAAACTGAACACATCATGAAGAAAAGAAATTCTTAAGACACTTTCACACACACTTAAAACTGGTGAAACACGTTCAAGTCATTGTAGAGTTAATGAAACCAAGGCCAACGTTGATAAAGTTCTACACTTCATGAACTTCTCATTTAGACTTGGCCTTCAGGGGCTGAATTAGTATTTTGAAGCATTTTCTAACCCAACAGAGGATCAAAACAATGTAACATCTCGCAAACTTAACATGAGGGTAAAGGTCATTGTCCACCAGAAATGGCTTATTGGAGTCTCAGCCTTGATCACCTTTACAGTCATATCAGCGCCTTAAAGATATCGTCCGTTTGTCACAGCTCTTATTTTAAGCTTCTGTTTCTGTCGGCTCCAAGACTCATTTTAGATTTAGTTGAAATACACAACAAAGTCAGATGGAGCAGGAAAGATTCGGTTTAGATTTTAAATGACCTGTCAATCAGTCTGTCAATCAGATTAATAATTGACAACTATTTTATTCCCAGGATTATTTGGGGGGGGGTTTGATGGTAAATGAAGAGTCTTTGGGTTTTTGACAACTGGTTGGATGAGTGTTTTTCACTATGTTTTGACAATTTATCGGGTAAATGAGAAATTGATTGAAATAATTGTCAGATTAATCAATGATTAAACTAAGTAGCTCTGGTCATGTTGCAGCTGCATAATGCTGAGTGCGAAGAACTAACCAATGTGTCACAGTAGTCTGGAAAACTGTCAGTCACTCATGATGAGTTAATGAAATAAAGCAAAAAACCAAAAATAAATGAAAGAAAAAACAAGAAATCAATCAGTCTATGGTGCAGGTCAGGTTCAGTCAGATTTGGTCTTAAAGAACAGGCCCAGCCACATTCTTGTGTATTTTTCACATTGCATGAACATAAACATAACATAAACCTGTTTACACCGTCATGTTTTTGGGGAAAAAATACTGTCCCCCATAAAATTAATCATTCCTTTTTAAGGGGAAGACTCAAGGATAGTTTTAAAGTTTACACCTTCACAAATACTCACAGCATGTACAATCATAGATCATTTCAATATTTGCTCTCTGTTTTCTGTTTTGACTTACATAATGAAGATTGCACCCGTATGAAAATTCTGGGCAAACAATTCCAGTATTTAAAATAATGATATGATCGATAACCAATATTGATACCCTTTTGTGACAGAGAACTAAAGAAATCCTCTGTATAGTAAAAATAACTGAACTAAACCTCTAGAATGTCAAGCCCCTCCCTCACAAGTCTTCAGGATCAGTTCTACGTTTTTCTATTGAGAAGACCCAGGCAGTCTGAATCAACGGGGGATTGAAGAATGAAGGCAGAAATCTCGTTTATTTTTATCATGATGTGTGTCGTAGTACATAAAATCATCCATGGACATGATAACAAGGTCACAAACTTGATTTTCATCAGAGGGGGTCTTTAAAGCTACAGTCAGCTGTAGGACGGCAGATGTAGCCAAATGCAAAATTGATCACACTGGTACTGTATATGACACCGTATACCAATCAACTACATCCACATTGGCTGATACCAATATTGAGCCAATAAATCTGTGCTTCCCTGTGCCAGAGGCCTCTTAAACCAGACAATATGCTGACTGCCCCCACAGTGGACCTGTTATCCTCCTGCGCTGCATCGTGGCCCGTGCTACTGTTACTTTGCAAACTTCTCCCTCTCCAGCTCTTCTTTGATTCCTCAAAGCATGATTGTTTCAAACGTTGGTGCAATTTAAACTTTTCCACATGAATCCGCTGCTCTGTTCGCGGCATCGTCCGCAGCGCAGACAGCAACCACACTGACTCCATTCTGCTCCGCCTCTCCTGGCGTACAACCTATGCCCCCCGCTCACCCCTCGCACAAAAAGACCCCTGTTTCTTTCAGGAGGCTCCCTTAAATAACCAGATTGATTTATTTAGCTTTTTTTCCCCCCTCATTTACTTTGTGGAAGCCAAGACAAACTGCTCACACAGCAGCAGATCTGAATAGCTCAGATCTTACAGGGATTCAATACATCCTCCTGTTGGAGAGTTTCACCTTTCCTCCGCTGGACCAGAGGAGCTACAAGATCCAAAAACCCAATCCCTGGTTATTTTTGCAGCATTTCCTAAAATGACGAGCCCTTCGACCGGCTGTGAAACTGATAGACACTCACATCTGCGCCTGGAAGGCCTGCGGCTCCAGGAACTCCGTCTCTGCCGTTGTCACCATCGGGGCCCTGGAAGCAAATGTTCAGCCAACGTTAACGCTGTTGGTTTGAATCTCAAAGTCAGCATGAGAGGAATCCACTCACCGGTCCTCCGTTCACTGTGGAGTCCTCTCCTCTGTCGCCCTGAGGATACAAGAACATGTTTTCAGAATCAGACCCTTTGTCTGGTGCAGAGTTTATATGTGGGTATAAAAAGCTGGAAGTTATTCTACCCTGGCATATGCTTAATTCTACAATTTAGTCTCACACACGTGTCCTTCAGAGTAATTGATCAGGATATCAGACAATCAGGATATTCATCAACAGAAGTGTTGAGATTTTTTGAGGGGCATCTTGAACTCATGAGGTCAGTATTTCTACAATCCTGACTATTATCCATTTTTTGTATATTCAGGACCATTTTTACCGTTATTCAGGGCAGGTAAAACATAAAAAACCCCACACTGCGCAGTTTTTGAAAATGCCACATTAGTTAGTTTTTACCTCCAAAATTTGCATTGCAATGCGTTGTTCTGACAGCTGCTGCCTTTTCCCCTTCACGTGTAAAACACTGAAACCTGCGTCACTGAGCTGATTAACCCAGAGATGAGCTGACCCACATCTGCGAGAAGAAATGACTCACATCAATGCCGTCCACTCCGGGTACGCCTGCTGCTCCGGGTGGCCCTACGGGGCCTTGGGGACCAACTGGGCCCCTCTGAAGAACAAACACAAAAATCGTAATTTTTTATCTAAACTTCATCCAGTGTGGCTGATGCTGCTGCTGCTGCTGGTGCAACTCACACAGAGTCTCATTGTTCAGGGTGATGTGAGGGCAAATGTCGTGAAACTGAACCTGGATTGCTATTATCGTGCCATTACACCACCTGAGTGACGGCGTGTGTTCACATTACCCCGGCTGTCTGGACCTTATTGGTGCCATATGTGCAAACTGGGACCAACGGACCACAGTTTGAATCCAAATTCACCCAACATTCACATGCCTCAAACTAATTATAAATAGCTTAGACAATAACAATAAACACATTGTGAGGCACTAAACCCTTAAAATCTTTAAAGTACACTTGAGTCCCTAAAAAATGTTACAGGAAGTCAGAGAGATTTAATTAAAGGGCATTGAAGTGTGTTTATCTCAACATAGTAACATACACGTACTCAAATAGAGAGAAAAGCTAAAATGACAATAAACATAGAATGTAAATAACGTGGACATGCCAGTAGGAATATAAAACATGACACCATAAAAGATTCAAAATCGTAAAAAAACATAGCTAAGATTTAAAATCATACGGACATGTCAGATTTTCTATATACACTATAAAAGCACTATATGAATGCCTCTCTGAGCACCTATGGAAACAGTGCAGGAATATTTTCATGTTTCCTCTCCAGAAGAGGACGAGTGACTCTTACTCACCTGAGCTGAGCAAATGAGGACAATTTGGAGTAAAATCACCAGCAAAGGCTCTCTGCACATCCTGGAGAGAGCCATGGTCGTCCCAGGAAGACGCAGAGAGTGCCTTTATTCCCAGATAAGATGTGACCCACGGACGGTCCACCTGTCCGGCTCCCCCCGACTGAAACCCCAGCGCCTGCTGGAAGGGGAGGATGTCGCAGAGTCCTGATTATTCATGAGAAGCTGAGGCTGTGCAGCAGGAGGAGGGGGCCTGCTCCGCTCCGACTGGGTGGGCTCTTCTTATGAAATAAGGTTTGCCAGCACAGAGGATGTTAACCATGACTGAGAAACTGTTTTTGGTCTTGTCCTCTAACTGGCTTCAGGGTTTTGACCTTTTTGTCCAAATGGTAAAATTAGGTTATTTGAAATGTCCAGTCATCTTTATTGTTAAGACAACTTTAAATATTTATGGTGGAAGAAGTTCAACAAATATTTATTCAGTTAAACTACTTGAAACTTGAATAAGTAAAAGCTCTGCACTTAAATCATTTTCAGTAAAATGTACTTAGGGGTGTAAATCTCCCCTTGCATCACTTTACAATATGATAATGATTCTTTGGACAACGATATCCAAGATTTTCAGATTTTTCACCTTTGATTCGATTCAGGTCCCTACAATTGATATCCGACAGTATTATACAATATTATGCACCCAATTAGCATAATCATTTCCATTTTAAGTTAGAAAAATTCATTTTGATATGAATTGACATTTTTATTGCTGAAATGTTTCAGACATTTAAATGACAATCTTTTTAATAAATGTAAAAAAATGTTTTACATTCTACAAAAAAGCAGAAGTTTTCTGTAAACAGTCCCTTATGTTAAACTTGCCACTGTCTGCTGCCTTCTAGCATTGCTTGGAAGCGGATGATGTGGTAGTTTTAAGATAAATGCATATCTTAAGCACAGCAATATAGACAAATTATGAAACTTTAAATTGATTCGATTAAGTCGTTAGTCAACAAATCCATAGATCAATCTTGATCGATAGTCTTCATCACTGCTTACAGGGTTGCAGGGAGCTGCAACCTATCCAGGCATTACTAGGGAAGGCACGGTAGGCCTACACCCCGGACACGTTGCCAGCTCACCGCAGGGCTGACATGTAGAGACAAACATTCATTGTATACATCATACTGTGTATTAAATTCTGAAAACAAAAGTCTTTCCATGATATTCTGTTTTTGATGATGCAATAGCACATATTGTATACACATGCACGTACATACCCATCCATATATACTTGTACATGTATACACAGACACACACACACACACACACACACATACTGCATATATACATAAATAAACATTTAACAGTATGGGAGTAAATGTAACAAGTATACAAACCCTGAATTTAAGATTACGCAGAAATGAAAAGCAATTAAAACAGATTAGGGCACAGGGAGAACATGCAGACTCCAGAACCCCCTAACAGGCTGGGAACTGAACCCCTCTGGTCATCGGGTGACACTAACTGACAGTATTGTTGATTATTGGGAGCGCTTCACAAGAAGTGGTCTGAGGCTGGTCATTGCATCAAGAGCCACCACACACAGAAAAAAAACTACAACTGTTGCGTCTTACCGGGTGTGAGGAGAAAAATAGCTCTTTTCAGACGAAAGTACATTCATTAATTTGCAAGTCAAGGTCCTAGAGTCTCGAGGAAGAGTGTAGAGTTACAGAATCCAAGGTGTGTGAAGTCTTTCCACAGTCTTTGATGACTTGATGTCATGTCATCTGCTGCTGTAGATCATTGTGTTTTATCAAGTCCTACACTGCTTCTACCAGGAGATTTAGAGCAGCTTCCATGCACTGACAAGCTTTATGGAGATGCCGATTTCTTTTTCCAGCAGGACTTAGTACCTGCAAACAGTGTACCAAATGGTTTTCTGAGCATGATATTAATGTGCTTGGGTGATCCTACTGTCTTGACCTGAACCTCATTGAAAATCTATTGAGAAATGTCAGGAGGAAGAGGAGAAACACCAGACCCATAAATACAGATGAGCCGAAGGCAACTATCAAGACAACTTTGGCTTCAATAACACCTCAGAGCCACAGGCCGGTCAACTCTGTGGCACACCACATTGATGGCGTAATGGACTACTTTTTATAATATTTTTATTATTTATTTAGATAAATTATTTTATTAACTCTTCCTCCGGTGGGTGTCAGAACCTACCCTCCTCATGCTATTACACTCCTTTCCGACAGGCGGCGATAGAAGGCTCGGTTGTGAACAGTTAATGAGAATGACGAAGAAGGAAAGAACAGGAAGTTTGTTGAAGAGGAAAGCAGGCGTCTTTTTTAAAAGCTCGTTAACGGCTGTTGTCTTGGTGCCGTGCCGATGAAGGTGTAAATAGGAACACACGAGTACTACTGATGATCGTAACCGGTAATATTACGGTGATGAACGCGGTGTAACAGCGGACCGGTCCGCGTTCCGGTGAGAAACGACCCCGTCAAACGTCTTTTAATAACGTTGTTTTACAGCTAAGTGTAGACTAGCTCACACCTATTCCTCTGTGTATTTGAGAAAGTACCACTAATGCGGAACTCGCTTCCAAAATCTGGCACTTAAGAATTGGCTAACTTATTAACAACTATTAAACTACAGTACAATTTTTTAAGAGACCTTTGTGGAATTTCGCTATGCAAGCTGGTAAATTCGGCTTGGACAGGAGCTACATTTAGCTATTTTTAATAGGTTTAAACAGAAGTGTTTACATTGCTCTTATAATATTAAAATACTTAAACGTCAATTTCGGTTGAGGTAACGTAGCTGTTTTTAATTTTAGTCGACAGCTTTTGAAGAAATATTGTATCGCACCTGTAATAAGACTCCCTTTTTCTTCCACACGTGTTTTTAAATTTTTGTATTTTATATTCTGATGTGTTTTTCCCAAAGGGATTTTGTTGTGTCGTTGACTTGAAACAGGGGAATTATGGACAACCTTGAGTTCACAGAAGAGGAAATTCAAGAACAACTGGAGGTCCTGGGGTACAAAAACATACCAAAACACAGGCTGCGACAATTCAAGAAAGGTTAATCTGAAATGTCCATGCTTCTTCCCCCTCTGATTATTACCATATTGGTGTTTTTCACTTTTAATTAATAGTTTGTTTGGGGTCCTTAGTCTTTATATTGTGCATTTAAAAGGAATATATCTTAAAGTACTTAAATAGTAAAGAATTATCACTCCTGCAAGAAAAGATGGACATGATTTCCATGTTTTAAGTCATCATAAATGATCGCAGCTATTCTTTGTGCAATGACAGATCTTGATGAGCTGATTAAACATGGAGATTTGAAGCATTTGACCTCACCAGCTCAGATAAGCACCGCCAAATTTCGGACTGCCATGTCTCAGCCGAGTCCTCCAGCCTACATCAAAGAGAAAGGTCAGCTCGTATCGCACTTCGGGATGATAACTGTATTTTCTTTAGAACGCGTTCTCTGAAAGCACAAATTCTGATTTTTCAGAAATTGGTAAATCCTGTTCTTGTTTTTTCCTCAGTTAGTCCGTGCTATTTTGAAGACCGTGGTGAAGGGTTTTTTCTACATGCCAGAGAAGTAGACCATGGTAGACAGGTGAGTTTGTTGACATCATGATGTGCATGGGATTTTTTTTGTGGTGAAATGATGATGATGATAGGATTTGATCACACTCTAGCTTGAAGCAGTTTAATCATGAATCCAGAAGAAATTTAAATGTAGCATTTATGAATCATAAGACATAAAACATTCCTTTCAGGTGTTTTAGGAATAAGTTAATAATGCAAATGGTGAATAAAGATCCATCATTAAGAAAGTTCCTCAAAATGAAGTGCTTCACTTGGGATTATTTGGAAAAGTCAGATCCATCATCATTTATGAGGAGGGTTGTTGAAAAGACAAACAATATAAAAATGTAGAGAAATAATTACGGAAACGTTTCTTTAACAGGATTGGTTCATTCTGATTGTGATTGATTCCAGGTGTTCACCACCTGTCAGAACAGAGACTATGAACGGCAGCAGAGATACGGCCGTGACACGTACGCTCAACACTCAGTGGCTCCCAAGCTCCCACTGCTGTCAGATGCTCCCAGCAGGCTGCAGGTGGAGCCGGATCCTGATGACACCCTCCACCACCGGCTCACTGACAACTATACATCCTCTCCTGACACCCATGGAAGATGTTTCATCAAGAGAAAAGTCCTGAGGTAGCTTAGAGAAAATCATGGTGACCGTCCATTGAGATGATATTTTTAATTCATCCATCTGTTCAATTCATGTGTTCGTCAACTTTCAACTAAGCGTATTATTTCAGCTATGACAACTAGAGCTGAATGAAATATTTCGTAAGACAGTCATAGAAAGGTGTAAGTTCTACTGACTCATCAAGTGTCTGAGATGAAATCTGATCTGAAATTGTTCAAAATACTGCAGTCCTCATTTAACACATGCCTATTCAGAACAGGGCAGATGTCTGGCTTCTGGTTATGCTCCTAAAGATATATTTTGCAGTCAACAATGTAGAGTTACCAAAATAAGAGATTAGACAAAAGATTAACCGACAATTTGTTAGTTTTAATCCCTTTAATGATGATAATAAAAACAGTTCCCTTGTCAGATGCTTAATTGTGAGAATATTGGACCTTAAGTTTATCACTGTATGTCAGAGCAACTCTTTATCCAAGCTCTAGAACTATTATTCAATTAATGTTTATGTTGGGCTTTCTTTTAAAATGTGCACTACTGACGATAGGGCTTTGCACAATAAATGATAATGATAAAAAAGTCATGACCAAGTCATGTGCTTTCTTTATAGCACATGTACATTATGATACAGTTGCTGGAAGTGTGCATCTTTAAAGATCATCAGTAATCACAAAGACGGGTCACTGTAATAATGAGTCACAGTAGTCACAATAATGTGAAATCGTAAGTTACCTAGAGCTGCAACTGATTATTTTAATTATTGATTAATCTGTCTGATATGTTCATGATTAATCCTGACAATTAAGAGGCTGCCATCATCAAATTTTTAATAATGGAGCTTGAATCAAGACTGAACTCAATTATCAAATGTGGATTAATTTTCTTTTAATTGACTAACGATTATTTGTTGCAGGTCCACAGTTGTCTTATTGGTTTTGGATGGATAGAATTTGTTTGTTTTCTGTTAGTTATACAGATTTTTCGGGTGTAATTACTAAAATTAGTTAAGGTTCTGTTGAATTTAGTGTAGCAGAGCCTCCCCAGTGAGCCAACATTCACAAAGGCAGCCACTTGACTGTATCTGACCTGAATGGATATTGGATGCTCTTGATCTTCAGGCCGTCAGGCGGCACTGAATTGAAAACAGGCAGGATTCTGTACTGGAAATCACTGCATGGCCTCAGGAAAACTTCCAGAAATCAATGTCTGTGCACACAGTTTGCCGTGCAATCCACAATTGCAATACAAAGATGTATCATGCAAAGAAGAAGCCATACGTGAACACAAACCAGAAATGCTGCTGTCTTCTTTGGGCCACAGCTCATTTAAAATGGACTGAGGCAAATTGGAAAGCTCTCGGTGGTCATATTAATCAAAATTTGAAATTTTTTTTGGAAGCCATGAATGCCGTGTCCTGCAGACTAAAGAGGGGAGGGACCAGCCAGCTTATTATCAGCGCACAGTTCAAAAGCCTGCATGTCTGATGGTATGGGCTCGCATGAGTGCCTATGGCCTGGGCAGCTTTAACATTTGAGGTTTTAGAACAACTTATGCTCCCATCCAGACAATGTCTCTTTCAGGGAGGGCCTTACAAATTTCAGCAAGACTATAAGCCACCTTTCCTCGCAGTACAAGAGTCCGGGTGCTGAACTGGCTTGCCTGCAGTCCACACCTTTCACCAATAGGAAACATTTGGCGCATCATGAAACGAAAAATCCAACAAAAGACCCAGGACCGTTAAGCAGCTAGAATCCCAGCTAGTATGAGATTTGCAAATCATTGCATTCTACGTTTTTATTTACATTATGCAGAGCGTCCCAACTCTTTTGGAATTGAGGTTGTAGATTCATATTAAAATGTATTTGCTCAGTGACAGCACATTCTTTCAGAGGTGATTTGATGCATAAAAATAACAGCAACTTTCTTTAAAAGAAAAAACATAGCAATTAACGTATTTCATCATCATTGCTGTCATAATGTTCTGTGCAAGTGGAACCTTTCAACATTTAACAATAATACTGTTTTTTAACACTTACAGGAAACATAATGGACAAACTCTTATTTGTGATGAATCTGTCTACAGTGAAGACTCAGGTAATGTCCTCTAAAAAACCCGATCATCTATTTACCTTCTTTGTTCTATAATAATGATTTGCAGAACCTAATTTACAAAGTATTTCACAGACACACAATCTACAGATGATAAATAGATCTGTAGAATATTATCATTACTACTTTTAGGTATTAAAATATATTGAAGTGATCAGCATATATAGGCAATTATATCATTATATTTAAATTGAATACTCAAAAGACTGACCCAATATGTGAAACTCAGAGATCCAATATATCAAAATAATTCTGTCTTATGTTAGAGGATTCTGCTGAAAAAATTTAGTAAATTATGTGCATTTTCATGTAAATCACAAAGTACAAAAATTCCATTCTAGTCTTTATTGTCCCACAAGAAGAATTTTTTTACACAACAAAAAAACCTTAAATAAAGCAATGCACAGAGACAATACTGAGGTTTCCTCCTTGCCAACTTAAGTTCAACAAGTTCCACTCACTTTTCTTAATACTGAAAACCAGCTCTGGGATAAAATGTCAGAATCTAACGATTATTGTTAGATTGTTAGAATCAAATGAGCATAAAGGCACGGTGTAATTCCTCCGGTCACCAGCAGCTAGAGCTGTTTTGGCTTTGAGGGGAGGTGAAGCTCCTGGAGGGCAGCTTAATCCTCTTAGCTGTCTTCTTAAGCCCTCAGCCCCCACAGAACACACACCTCACCATGTACAAAATGTATAACGCTCAGTGTGACGAAGAGAGTGATGATGAGAAGAGTTCTCTCAACTCCTCTTTTTGGTCTGATGGAGAGCGTGAGGAAGATGACGAGGAGGAGAAGGAGATTGAGCGATTGATCGTTGAGGAACCCTCCAAACCTGTAGAGGAACCTCCCCATGAGATATCAGAGGAGGAGAAGCCTGCAGTGAGTGTGTTTAGCATGAGCAGGGAGAGTTCAGAAGGTGGAAGTGGGGAGGATGATGGTGATGAGGGGGAAGATGGTGAAGAAGGCTATAGCAGCAGTTTAGATAGTCCTGCTCCGAGTCTAATGACCTCGGGCTATGGCACCTACCGGCCAGAGGAGCCAGAAGGAGCAGACTACAGAGACGAACAGTTTGATCAGGACAGTCGGGGAGATCTGTCCGAGGTGAGAGATGACGAAAACGACGACCATTCACTGTGCAGCTTTGCCGGGTTTGACGATGAACCCCTTGAGCCGGACAACAGCGAGACTCACCTTCTGAGCGTGTTGACAGACTCTGAGCCTGAAACTTCTGTGCCTCCTTGTGGAGAGGATGAAGAATGGGAGGAGGTGGACATCACACACATGAATGGAGAAGATAAAGATAAAGATCGGGCACGGGATGAGAAATTTAAAGATGGTGGGTGCAAAAATGATGCAACAAAGGTAACATTAGAAAAGCAACGGCACGTTGCTGTCAGTGAAGATCCAGCCATGGTGGATGATGAGAATCTGGAGGGTGACACTGTTGGAGAAGAAGTGCAGCAACCTAGTGTGGAAAAGGAGGACGCAGCGGAGTTTGAGGATTTAAACGAGTCCTCAAGCAACAATGATGTCAAGTTTATCGACTCCACAGTGGATTTTACCCAGATGACATACGAGAAGATGTGTGAGTGGGAAGGAAACCTCAGAGCGAACAAGGGTAAAGCCTTTCCTGTTTGACTTTTATCTGTTCACAGTGTTCATATGAGGTCGTTGAAAATGATTTTTTTATCCTACAATCACATCAAAATGTATTTTTAAAAGATGCTGAGATTCTGTAAACGTGGATCAAAGGTTCAGTGGATCGACTAATCAACTCTGCTTCCGAAGGATTCGGCATGTTCAACTATTTGAAATTTATTTTCATCCGGCTTAGACAGTTTTAGAATTCATTACATCTCTAAACTTCACTAATTTCTTATTTTTCATTGGATTTGGTGGAACTTTGTACTGAACATCCATGAAACCCAAAAGATACTCAGTAACATGCACCAAAATCCTAAGTGAGTAGTTAATGGACGCTGGTAGGAGGTAACCAGCAGTACAGGAGCACAACAGTCTAGATTATTGGAGAGCAAGGATCAGCACTGTATTTAGGATTGTCAAACAACATAAAATGTTTTTAGAAAAATGTCATAGTTCCCTATGCTCCACACCTCATAATTCTAAAAACTAATATATACAGTATATAGAAGTGTGGTAGAACAGCACAAGTAGACAAGTATTTCTTGTCAGAGGGCAGCATATACTCATCAGATAGATGAAATGTTCATGGCCATGAATGTTTCCATGAGTCTTGTCATGAGCCACGGCTGCTGGATAATCAGGGGTGGTTATGGAGTGTGTGTGTTGTCTCTTCAGGACTCTGTGCAGGCACCTCATTTCAATCAAAAACCTTTTACAGAGTTTCTCGAGATTCTTTAAGACGTACAAGTTGTCCGTGAGCTTTGTACGGTGTGTCGGGGTGGAGACATGTGATGACCAGGAGCTGTTTTCACCTCCCCTTTTCTCAAAATAACAGTCAGCTCTGGTTTTACTGAGGTTGAGCTGCAGGTTGCTGTGTGTGAACTACTCTGAACAGCATAAAAGTCTTCCTTTTGTTAAGTCAAATCCAAAAAATGTGATTAATGTTATTCAGTTTCAGAAAGCCCTCTGGAGGAGCGACTAGCTGATCTTCATTTATCCACGTCAGCTCAACACGAGACAGAGAGCGAAGATGAAACGAGTCAGAGCGACACCCAGAGTTCAGAGACAGAGGGAATCTCCACTAGTGCCTTTGAGTCCTACATCCGAGGCATGGTGGGTAATGAGGTGTTAGACGTGCTTCTGCTGCTTGGGTTCCATTTTAAAAAACATATCAGTGAAGTTCCTGTTTGGTTAGAGAGGATGACATGTCTTTGGTTTGTTTTACTTTACAGACTAAAGCTCAAAGTGATGCTGACATCAGGCCCAAACACAAATCCTGTAAGTCAGCAGTGACCAGCAAATCACGTGATTGTTCTGATGACACCGAAATGTCTTCTAATTTATCACACAAATGTTTGTTTCAGTCATCCGGCCAGTGATCAGTCAGCAAACCACAAAGAAAACAGACCCAGTGGCCAAGTAAGTTTAAATTATCCCACATTTATTCCCTTTAGATTCATACTGATGGTTGTCACGTGCTTTTCTCATCTCTGCAGGTATTTCCAGTATAAGCAGCTCTGGGACATGTTTAAACTTCCTGGGGAGAGGGACAGGAGAGCTCTCCGCCTAGAGATAAAGGTATGTAAACACATCGTCAGGAATAAAATATTTAAAGTTCGTTACCCAGTGCTTTCTCTTGGTGAAATCCCCAAATTCCTTGCAATTGTGTGTAGAGAAATGTTGTTCTTAAGCAATGGGCTATGTTTTTATTTTTTCCACACATTTCCATGATTAGCATTGTTCTGGTTGCATTCCTCACTTATCTGCGACTGGTTGTTAGCTGAGCAGGCTCACACGAAGAAAAGTACAGTGTCTGTGCACGCAGCGTTGGTTGTTGAATAGCTTGTTTTATATGCAAGTGACCAGTCAAATGTAGAGTTTGTTGAAAATGTCCCGTTACTTTTTTTTTTTTTTTCCATTCAGGAACGACTTGCTTACCAGCCTCCACCTGTAAGTATTTTCCCCAGAGCTGCTCTATGAAACGTGTTTGAATCAAGTTTAATGTAACGATGCAGTCTGGCTCTTTTCAAAAACAAAGGGAGTCTCACATTATTGTTCCACACAAGCACGTTCATATGGCATTTAAGCTAAAAAATAAAGTGTGGGTTTTTTTTTTCTTACTATTTGCTACCAGTAACACTTGTTATTGTAGCTTTAAAATAGTACAGGTTTTATACGCCACACTCTCGCACTGTGTGTGTGTGTGCGCGTGCGCGGAGGGTCAGTTTGTGGGCCTGCCGTGTTTGGTCAAAAGATGTGAGACTGTAAAACAAGTGAAGAAAGTCACACTCCTTCCACTTTTAGTATGAAAGAACGCTTTGTACATGATGTCATGATATCCATCTGCCGTGTGTCTACTCAGTGTCCACATTTGAAATATCCAGAAACTGTCAGAAAGCAGAACAGTTTCTCACTGGATAGGCAGGATCACTCGATGGTACAGTTGCAATGATATATTCTAATTATTTTGAGCTTGAAACTTCTGTTTACATATATTGAGTAGAGCCTGGCCGATATTATTGACCAATATTGGCCCATCACTGATATTAGTATCGGCAGATATGCTACCAGTATCGGCCAGTATCAAAAAGTTTTGGTTTTGGGGCGAACTCACGCTGGGCCATCTGGGCTGTGCCCAAGCATGTTTGACTCACAAAGTCAGGTTTGTTGACTAGTGTGAGGGCTCTACTGTGCTCAGGCATGGTTTCCTTGGCTCTGACACGGTTACTCATACATGAGCACAAGCACGGATTTGCAACTTGGACATGACACATAATGGAATGCTTCTCTCGTCTCCTGCTGCCTCCACAAAAATCCTACCTGTGCAGCCTGCTTAACTGGCAATGGCTGCATTGCCTAATCAATAAATCTGTGAGCTTGCCATATCTGAACAAAAACACTCCCCAAAAGCCACAAAATCAGTAAAGATGCAGTCGCGTTCTCACTGTGATGATTTAACCATGTTAAAAGTCCCTAGAGTTTGGAGGATAACATAACGGTAACTAGAGTGTCTTATTTTGTTGCAGCCGAAACCTCGGAGAGTTTACGTCCCGAATACGTACATCGTGCCAACAGAGAAGAAGCGCTCGGCTCTCCGCTGGGAGATCAGGAACGACTTGGCCAACGGTCTCCTTCCGTACAAATTCAACTACAGATTTTAGACCTTTTTTTTTTTTTTTTTTTTTTTTAAAAATAGGGTAAAATAGGGTCTGTTATTTATTGACTTTTTTAAATGTATTAAACACAAAAAAAAACATGTCTTGCTGAAGTCAGTGAATTCTCTACATTGTGTGTATTCTATGGGAAATCAGAGTAGGGCAGTTTGAACGGGTACAGAGGTGTGTAACGCTGGTCGTGCCACAGCAGCTTTTCCTCCAGAAACTTGACTGTTTGCAGCGTGAGGACGACCGCTTCGTGTTTCAGCAGGCTGTGGACGTTCAGACCTGAGGGAGGAGAGAAAAACGTCAAAGATCCACAAGAGTTTGTGTCGTTTAGATATGAAATGTTCTGATAGTGAATCCTTTAAAAAAATGTCCTGATCTAATGCAACATGTAAGGTGTCATGTTAGAACAGGTCTGAGACAAAGAGATGGTCTCTGAAGGTCCTGAAAAAATATTAGAACAATCAACTATGTGTCCCAAATGTTTGACAGGTCTTAAATTAAGCAGATCATGAGGTTGGAAATTGCATTAACAGCAAAACTGCTTTTCAAGATTAATTTATATTAATCACTTAACAAAATGAAATCAAAATATTAACAAGGAAGATTGCATTTCTTGGCGAAAACACTTTTGGATGCTGATGAATGAAAAAACTGCTGAAAACATTTGCTGAATTGTTGACATTTAAAATGAAGAGGAAAAAAATCAGGAGCTACAACATAAATGGCTATTGTTTCTTTCTTTGATGTGTTCTATTTAATTATATTTCAGAGATTATTAGCTTTGCAGTTTCCACACTAATAGATGCCAGAAATGAGAAACGCTTTCCAGAAGAGTTCTTAAAGAGGTAAACGTTTTGATATTTGAATGGTTTCAACAAAATGAAAACGAATGAAGGAGCAGTGTGTCCAAAAGAAAAAGGTGGAAGAATAATTTAAAAAACAGGATAAAAATTGACATTAAGATGAACATCATCTCTTCAACAGAACAAAAATTAAATCAACATATCCTAGATACAAGTGCTGCCATCTTCCATCTGTATACACAGCCGATGGTTATAACAGGTTCCGACACTCATTTAATTGATTTTTGAAGCTTGTTGAATTTAAAAGAAATAAATGCTTAAATTTGGAACTCTGGGTAAAACAAACAAAAAAAAATCTAAATAGGAAATCTGAATGCTTTAAGCCACCAGCTGGTGCCTGCCAAAATTTGTGTATCAATGGAGGTAGATTGAAGTACAGAATGTTAGTTAGATATCGTAGCTCCACTAGATAACAGAGTGTCAGGTTTTATTTGGCTGTAAAGACCTGAAATTGATCTTAAATTGCAGGATAATGGCTTTAAAAAGGCTAAAAATTAACTAGATGAGAGCTGGAGAAAAGCTTCACTGTCGATGATGCGCTTTTCATGGCTGTCACCTTCACTTATAGAGGATCATAAAATGTCATAAATGACATTAATACTTGTAAGAAAACAAAACCTGCATGTTTCTGCCAGTTAACGTAAAATAGTAAGTAAAAAAAAAAATAGTAAAATAGTTACTGACCGATGGCTGGAATAATGTTCACCCTCTTCAGACCTGCTGTTGCCTGGAGGATGTTTTCAGGGATCTCTTCAGCTCTGGAAGCAACAGAAACTGTGTCAGTGCTGAGTGAACTGCAGAGGAAATCAAAGGTATCTGGCTGTTCTTACTCACACGTCGACTATAAGGATGGACTCTCCCCAGTGTCTGTGCTTGATGAGGTCCAGCAGGAACTTGGAGTCGGGTGTGGGGATGTTCAGCGAGTCTACAATGTGAAGGTAGTCCTGGGAGAACAAGCAACACTCAGTCATGTACCAATCAGAAACTACATTTTTCTTATAATTGTGTATGAATTCTTGAGTTTTGACTTAAAACATTTAGTGAGGTCACAGTTACCTCCCACCCCAAACTAATAAATTCATCTTTTGGCCACGTTTAGCTGTGGTGAGACAAGCCAAGGTGCACTGTCGTGGACAAATATAGAGCCAGGACCAGCACGTGTATGGAAAAGGAGAGTTTCGGTAAATATGAAGAAGTTCCCTCTAAGTGCTCCTGAGCTGCCGTGTTCAGGTGTTATCTCCTATAATTACCTTTTCACATTTAATTACGAGGTTAATTGAACCAGTCGATGCAGATGGCCACCCGCCTAGAGCCAGGGTCTGGTACAGGTTTCTACCTCCTGAAGTTGTTCCTCCCCTCTCTCACTGTGCTGGGCCTCTCTTATAACTAAGATAACTGATAAGAGTTTGGTCTGGACCTGACAAAGTTAGAGACGGTTTGGACATGTGCAGAGGAGGGACAGTGGATATATTAGTAGAAGGATGCTGAAGATTGAGCTACCAGGCAGGAGGCAAGAGGATATTCATGGAGGTGGTGAGAGAGGACATGCAGAGAACAGGGAGAGATGGGGGAGGATGATTCGCTGTGGCGACTCCCAGAAAAGCCAAAAGAGGAAGAAGTAGTTTGGTCTAGACCTGCTCTACATATAGTGTATTGAGATAACTGTGGTTATGAGTTTATGCTATTTAATCAAATTGAAATGATCAAAAGAAATTGTGTTGGCTTATAATTATCTCAAGGAGCGGAGGATATGTTTCTGCGGTTTCAGCCATTTATTTGTTAATTTTATTTATTTATTTTTTAACAGGAAAATTGAAAAAGCTACGGGCAGATTTGGGTGAAATTTTCAAGAGGCGGGAAATGGCCAAATTAGATGTTGGTGGTGATCTGGATCATTTGCCATTGTTGGATAAGACCAATTTCAAACATGTCACAGAATCAACAGCCTTGGCTGTGAGTTTTAGCTGATTACGTAATAATAGAAGTGTCCATGTTGTCACTTTATACAAATTTTTGTGTAATTTTTTATGTACTTTCACAGAATGTTGCCCTAAACCTGTGATATTTGATTTAAGCTGACCCCCACAAGCATCACAGAGCTGCAGGTCCAGGTGATTTTTCAGCAGTCGATTACCTGGGCCACCTTGGCGCTCAGAGCCACCTTGAGTCCCTGCACTCGGACCTTCATGGGCAGCATGTAGTAATAACTGGTCGGGCCTCTGGGTCCGTGAGACACGCCCCCTGAGAAGAGCACAGCCATCACTCACTCCAGATCAAATGACTTAACGATTACATCACGGTGATCAGTCGGGAAACAGGCAGTGCATAAATATGATAAAAACCAGAAGGACTCACCTCCACTCCATATCGGTGATCTGATGCTGCTGTGACGCGCTCTTCCACTTCCTTTCTGTCGCCATGGTTTCCTACCGCCACCTCTGACCTCTGACCTGACCTTTGTGTGGGCGTGGCTCTGCAACAAAAAAAAATGGCAATTTGTCAGGGGAGTAATTTCCCTTCTGTTGTGTTGTGTTGTGATGATTGTTACTACCTAAAATGATGCCAATGATCAGTCAGACGCAGAATGTTTCTTGAAACCAGGCTGGATTAGTTCACAGAGCTTTTGTTTAGCCTGCTTTGATACCAGTTTAGATTCTAACATTTTACAATTACAGAGCGGATCCAGGAAAACTGTAGTACAAGTGTTTCCCACATGACAACCACTATGGTACAGAATCAAAGTGTAAAAACAAATTCTTATCACAGTTTTTTCAGGGTCTGCTGATTTTATTGTCATTTCTGCCAGTAAATGAAACGTTTGGGGGTTTTTAACTATTCGTTGGAGTAAAGGAGCAATTTGTGATGAGCACTTTTCACTGTTCTTTGAGAAAGAGTTTATATATTATTATGTCATATATTATATATCATGGAGTAAATGATTAATTGTGAAAATCCTCTTCAGATGCATCGATGATTAGTACAGATAGATTCAAACCAACTCAACTGATCACTTTATTTTCTGTGCTGATTCTATAACGTTGGTATAAAACTGTGGAGCAGCAGAAGGGCCGTGGATACAGTTTACAAATGAAGTAAATGCCATATTATCAATTATCACGTTGTCGTGTGAAGCTCTGCAGCATTTACAATCAGCTCTGGTGAGAAAAATGGCGTCTTCATCTGCTGCTGATAACATTGAATGAAAGGGATAGCTCACCCAAAAATTTAAACTCTGTCCTGAAATGGCTTCGCTCAGACCTGACGTGCAAATAAATATATTTTTTTACTTCACTGTTGCTGCAGATCCACAGCATTTTATTTTCCACAGTCCCACATGAATTAAATAAGGTCTTTTCAAATCATTTAGTTGCTTCTTGGATTACTTCAGGAAAACTGGATGAAGACAGGTTTTTTTTTCCTCATTTGTTCGGACAAATGCTGCAATTTTATTTTGCTGTGAATCTCCAGATGTTTGATGAACCAACATAAACTTCACCTGAATAGTGTGGAAGTGAGCAGATTGAAACTTAATTTTGATTTTTGGCCGCACTGTTCCTTTAAGAGAACAGAACAGAACATCACTGATAGCATAAATGAGTGAACTTACAATTCTTTTAAAATTCCTCTGCCATGTTTCCACCGCATGGAGAATGTCGAGCCTGCGAGGAGACACAGAAACACGTAAACTATTGTGTCTGGACTGTTTTCAATAGAGCGACAGTCTCTGAAGCCAACAGCTAAGACCTGAGGCCACGACTGGGGATAATCTCCTGACAAATAGGCAACATCTGTCTGTCAAAGCTTTGAAACATGAACTCAGCTTCACCTTGGAGGCACCGCGAAGACGTCCGGGTGGAGATGAGCTAAACCCAGCGGCGAGCTGTCCTGCCCCTCCAGAGTCTCCACCCACGTCTGTACGGGGCTCAGGTGAGCAGGAACGGCCGCGTCGCACTTCCTGAGGACGGGCAGGGGGCAGTCTGCTGGGGGAGGAGGACGCTCTGCAGGAGCAGACCAGACAGCTTGAATGCGTCAGTCAACATGATAAAAATGAGAGATCTTCTCTACGGTGTCAAAGTTTCCCTTCTTTTCCTCCTTGATGAGATGATGGTCTGACGGCCTAAATAGCTAAAACTCTGTAAAGGCATGTTGTTAGATAAAAGGTTACAAACTCAACTCAAAAGCTCAAGTGGGACAGAAAAAACTAGATGAAAATTATATTTATATTTTAGGACACAAAGTTTGACTCACTTAATCTGGAAGGATCCACGAGGTTTGTGGGCAGCAGCAGATTGGGAGGCAAAACGCTCTCACCAGAGAACGACGAAGCCAGCTGAGGAGGAAAGTCTGGGTGAATAAAGCTGTTTTATATGTTAAAATTCATGTTCTTTTAAGCACTCGTGCGATACAGTGAATCTTACAAAAACAGAATACTGTGCAAAATTCAATTTTTCATTATTAAATTTTAAAAAATTAACTGTCATATAGTCAAAACACATTAAGTGAAATATTCCAATATTTCAAGGTGTTTTTTCTTCTCTTTTTAGCTTTTAACTTGAAAAAATAAAAATTATTATACAAGACTTTTTGATGAATGATAGGTTTGCTTTTATTTCTAAAAAAAATTTCAAAATTAAAATTTGTATTTTTTAAAGTTTTCTTACTTAAGTTTTTAATTTACAGAAAATAGAATTTGGATGTGATCTCATAAATTTACCATGAAAAATGTATTTGTGACTGAAGCAAGGTAAGATTTTTTTTTTTTTAAATTTGAGAACGTAATTTTTATAGAATCAGTTTTCTTTGCTGAGCACTTAACTGTAATTTGCACAACACTTCTAACTGACAAAGCGATTTAAAGGGGAATGAAAATAATCTTTCTTGCTACTTTCCTTGTTTATTTTCTTGATTTCTGGGTTATCATTATTAACATGCATTACATTTGGAAGTCAACGGTCTAAGATGAATGTTTATCATCAGTATCTTGAATTGACAGAGACATTGTTTTGCTGGTTAAACGCAAAGCTACAGATTCACGGTGACTTCCCGTCAAAGTGAATATGATGGAACTACGCGCACTGGTTCAGTGTCTCACCCTCGCAACGACTCCTCTGCCACAAATCACCAAAGAACGACGAAACATTTCAGTTCGCTATGATTTCACTCACACACGCGCTAAATCTCTTCTTAGTTTGTTTATCTACACATTCTAAACGGAACTAAAGCGTTTCTGCCTGAAAGGTCGTGGTGGTTTTTCTTGCGGTGTGTAGTCGCGTTTTGATGACGTAACAAGCCACGAGCAGGGAGCTGTTCTTTGCAGTTAATTGGCGTGACCTAGTGGTTGGAGGTGGAACTGCTCCCCTTCGCTGCAGAAATTTTAGACCGATCTTTTATATTTGAAATAATTGTAAACTGCTTTGCTTGAATATGTCAGGCTACTTTCTGTTTGACTACATTTCAGAGGGAAATATATTTTACAATTTGGAATTTTTACAATTATCAATAGTCTCTAGTGTTAAAAAATCAACAGTTTGTGAAAGAAGAGCTGTAATGATTGTTTGACCAGTTTTGATAATTGGTCGATTCATTTTTCCCGCAAAAATGGCTCCTGCTTACGCATGAAGATTTGCTTATTTTCTTGTTATTATAATTGTAACGTATTTGTACAATTTTAGGGTTTACTTTTTTGATTTGACTAGTTGATGCACTCTTGAATGTGTGGATGCCTCTAATTGTTTCTCCTGCTAGAGAAGGAAATCTAATAAAGAGTGACTTCATATCAACTTTGATGATTTCTGCGAAATTTGACCAACTGTAAATGAAATCGGAGCCTCTATAATATACTATCACTGTGTTATTCTTAAAATATAAATCATGCTTAAACACTACCCGACAAGGCGCTTTGCTTTGTCATGTAAACCAGAGACTGAATGCTGAGTTGTCACGTGTCTTTATTTGTAATTATTAGTTTTGAAATGTTCCAAATTTAAAATAGCATTTCATCTTACAAAGAAAACCATTATCGACAAGAAAATGTAAATTTGACAAAATATCTGTTCCTTTTTCACAATAAAGAGGCAGAATGTGTAATAGGAAACAAATACTGTACATAATTTTCATTTTTATTTTGTATACAATATAACAACTTGATATATATTGTGTCAGCAATTTTGATAAAGTCATCATCTCTTTAAAATGGCCTAATGCATTTAATATAGTTTAGTATTAGATATCATCGTTTATTATATTATTGCTGATAAATGTTGAGGTGGAAAATTAACTATAAAAATTATATATTAACTAAGTACATCCCCAAAGAATAAAAAATACAGTACTTGTTTCAGAAGTATATACATACATTATATACAAACATATGACCTGTTTTGGATATAAAACAAGTGAGCTTAGAATCTTTGAAAGTACCCCAATATCCAGACATTGCCTTCATTAAATTCATCACCAATATTAATCAGGAGGTATTGTATGCTACAAACATAGTACAATATAACCATATGTGCAAAAGTTTGAATTTACATTTAAAACAAGTGCAAGAAGTCTGCATTTACGTCATCACAATGCAGTCGTTATATATATAGGAAAAAAAATGAATGAGGCAGAAAGAAACATTTCAAAGTACATTAACATAAATCATACAATAAACTACAACAGCTGGAGTCACAATAAATAAACCAAGTATTAGAACACTTAACGAAATATATAAAACCTCTTGTGAATAAATCAGTTGTTTGACACCTATACGAGGTTGGATAAAAAGATTGGCAACCCTTTAAGGTCATTTTCATTCGGAACTTCAAGTTCCACATTTGTTGCATGAAATTCAGCCCCCCCTAGTGTGTTATATTTGTGGTTTGGTGTTTTTTGATTTTGCACTTCGGTGGGAAAAACAGTAACAAAGTATGCATCTGTACTGTCGGGTACCCTTATTGAATCTTGAGTAGAATGTGGTAAACGTGCATTAGGTGCTGGCTTTTTTGTTTTCCTTGGCTTTGCATATATGGCAAAGTCACTGCTCTGTCCGGTGTCCCTCATACCAATATTAACACCAGGTGGGGAGACCTCCTGGTTATGTGATGCCTGGACATCAATTTTTGAGCCTCTGGCTCTAAGCACAGGATCCTTTCCAGTGAAGTCGTCAATGTTGAGATCTGAACGGTAGAAATCAATATGGGGGTCGAAATGAGCATCTACCACAGGAAAGCTGGACCTTGCATTTGTCCTAGATGCCTTTTTTTTACTGTGTTCAATTTTAACATCTCCATCTACATCCAGTGCAGGCATTTTCATGTTGACCCCTGTGACATCTGATCTACGATTCTTAAAAGAAGGTCCTTGGAAATTTAGTGGAGGACCATCAACATTGAGATCTGGATTTTTTGGATGCAGCTGTGGATTCCGCATCGTCACTTTTGGCATGGGATCCATGTCCGGAGCATTGATATTTGGACCTGTGATATTCCCTTTCAACTGTGGTTGTTTCATGTTCAGTTTTGCATTTGGAGGAGAAATGTCGAGATTTGTCTGTCTCAAGGCGGCTCCAAAATCAATATCGGACCCTGCCCTATTAAGATCTGGGCCCCCAAAGTGAGGAAGCTTGAAAGAAGTGAGTTTAAATTTTCTGTTGGCCAAATCAAGATCAGTCTGTGGACCCTGGAGGTTTCCTGAGGGAGAATGTATGTCAAAATCTGGGCCTTTCATTTCTCCTTTGACTTGACTGAAGTTCATGTTAGGTTGTCCTATGTTACCACTCATTTCTAGATCAGGACGTTTTGCATTCGGGTCTAGCTTGGGTCCTTTAATTCTAGAATCAGGCAAATTAAACGCTGGCATGCTTATAGCGGGACCTTTAAGTTTAGGTTCTGAAATATTAATTTCTGGTGTTTTTATCTTTGGTCCAGAGACACTGAAATCTTTTGCATTTAAACTCGACATTTTTAATTTTTCATTTGGACCATTAACATCAATAGTCAGGTCAGGCAGGTCAACACTGAGACCTTTTGGCGTCTTGATTTTGTGCTTATTGATTTTTGCATCAGGGAAACCAATATTTACATCTGGGGTATTCATATCTATATTGGGAGCTTTAAGAGCCGTGTTTGGTAAGTCCATCGTAGGGGTATCGAGTCCCCCTTTTATCTTTGGAGCTTTGAGACGCATGTCTGGATTTTTCAGGTCTGAATTAATGTTCACATTTGGTCCTTTGGGTAGTTTGGCATTAAGATCTGGTGAACTGAAGTCAAAGTCTGGGCCATCTACCTTTGGAATAGAAAACCCTACATCAGGCATTTTCAAATGTGGCTTTTTAAATTTTCCTGTTGGGCTGCCAAAATCCAAGTCTGGCATTTCAAAGCCAGGTTTTGAACCTTGGAGGTTGAGATCAGGTGCATTGATGTTGATATCTGGGCCATCAAAATTACCATCAGGTCCCTTTACATTTCGTAGGTTAAGTTTAGGCATTTTCAGTTTTGGCATTTTCAATTTTGCTTTGGGTGAACCAATGTTGACATCTGGAGTGTTCACATTTAATTTTGGAGCTTTAAGGTCAATGTTAGGCAAGTCCATATCAGGAGAATCAATTTCACCCTTTATGTTTGGTGATTTCAGACTTAAATCAGGGGAATTTAGATCTGTATTGAAGTCCATGTGTCCCTTTGGTAATGTACCTGAAAGATTGAATTTAGGAAATTGAAATCTGCCTGAGGGAGCTTCAGCATCCAAGTCTGGAACATGAAGCTCTGCATTTGGTTTTGTCAATGTTGGCATTTTCACTTTACCTGATGGCATGTTGGGGTTGAGTTTTGGGGTATCAAAGTCCAATTTAGGGCTTTTAAGGTTAACATTTGGCATGTTAATAGTTGGCGTCTTTATTCCACCGCCAATGTTAGGACCAGAGGTATCAAAGTCAGGTGATTTGAGGTTTATTTTAGGGCCATTTACTGTAGGTGCATTAAGATCAAAATCTGATCTATTAAAGTTTCCATCAATTTCAGGTCCTTTTAGGCTCGGCAGGGTAAATCTAGGCATTTTTAATTTTGGTATTTTTAGTTTTGCCTTGGGTGAACCAAGGTCGACATCCGGAGTGCCCCCATCTAATTTAGGAGATTTAAGACCAATATTTGGAAAATCCAATTCAGGGGCATTGAGATCAATTTTGGGCATATTTACAGTTGGTGCATTTATACCTCCCCTGAAGTCAGGACTAGAGATATCTAGGTTAGGTGAATTGAGGTCCAAGTTAGGGGCATCTAACTTCGGAGTAGAACGACCAAAATCAGGCCAATTCAAGTTTGGTTTTTTGAATTTTCCAGATGGACTTTTTATATCAACATCTGGCATTTCAAAATCAGCTTTGGAATCTTTAAGGTTCATCTTAGGTACATTTACATCAACATCTGGAGCATTTAAATTTCCATCCATCTCTGGGCCTTTAAGACCCGGAAGGCTAAATTTAGGCAATTTTAATTTAGGCATTTTAAATTTAGTCTTCGGTGAACCAATGCTAACATCTGGAGTATTCAAATCTAACTTAGGAGGTTTAAGGTCCATGTTAGGCAAGTCCAAGTCAGGGGCATCAATTCCACCCTTTGTCTCTAGAGGTTTCAGACTCATATGTGGTGACTTAAGATCTGCATCCAAGTCCAAATTTGGTACTTTTGTTGTACCTGCAAGGTTAAAATTGGGCAATTTCAATTTACCCGAGGGAGGGCTAATACCCCAGTCCGAAGCACGAAGCTCAGGCATTTTCACTTTACTTGAAGGCATGTCTCTATCAAGTTTTGGGGTGGTGAAGTCCAGTTTTGGCCTTTTGAGATCAACTTTGGGCATGTTTATGTCTGGCGCATTCATATCACCACTGAATTTGGGACCAGAAATATCTAGGTCAGGTGATTTGACATCCAGATTAGGGACATCTAACTTTGGACTAGAGATCCCCAAGTTCAAGTTTGGCTTCTTTAATTTTCCTGATGGCCCAGTAATATCCACATCTGGCATTTCAAAATCAGCTTTCGGACGTCTGAGATTAAGATTGGCTGTATTAATATCCATGTCTGGACCATCAAAACTTCCATCAATCTCAGGTCCTTTTAAGCTTGGAAGACCACCAATATTAGGCATCTTTAATTTAGGCTTCCGTAATTTTGCTTTAGGTGAATCAATGTTGATACTTGGAGCATTCACTTCTAATTTGGGAGCTTTAAGGTCCATATTTGGTAAATCCAAGCCAAGGGTATTAATTCCACTCTTTATCTCGGGAGGTTTCAGACTCAAATCCGGTGATTTAAGATCTGCATTCAGGTCCAGATTCGGTCCTTTTGGTGTACCTGCAAAGTTGAATTTGGGCAATTTCAATTTACCCGAGGAAGGGTTAACATGCCAGTCTGGCGCATGAAGCTCTGGCATTTTAAATTTCCTTGATGGCATCTCTAAATCAAGTTTTGAGGTGGTGACGTCCAGATTTGGACTTTTGAGATCAACTTTGGGCACATTTATGTCTGGTGTATTTAAACCACCACTGACATTAGGACCAGAGATATTTAGATCAGGTGATTTGATGTCCAGATCTGGGTGATGTAAGTTTGGACCAGAAAGCCCCAAGTCAGGCAAATTCAAGTTTGGCATCTTGAATTTTCCTGATGGCCCAGCAACATTAACGTCTGGAATTTCTAAATCAGCATGAGGACCTTTGGGATTGACACTGGGAACCTTAATATTCATGTCTGGACCATCTAAATTTTCATTCATCTCAGGTCCTTTTAAGTTTGGAAGACTAAATTTACGAAACTTTAATTTGGGCAATTTAAATTTTGTCTTTGGTGAACCCATGCTGACATTTGGAGTTTTCACATCTAATTTTGGTGCTTTAAAGCCCATGTTTGGTAAGTCCAAGTCAGGGGGATCAATTCCACCCTTTAGTTCTGGAGCTTCCAGACCCACATCTGGTGACTTAAGATCTGCATCCAGGTCCATATTTGGTCCTTTGGGTAATGTACCCGAAAGACCAAATTTAGGCAATTTCAATTTACCTGAAGGAGAATGAATATCCCAGTCCGGAGTATTAAGTTCTGGCATTTTCCATTTCCCTGATGGTATGTCTAAGTCACGTTTTGAGGTATTGAGGTCGATTTTGGGACTTTTAAGATCAACTTTGGGTATATTTATCCCCGGGGCATTTTTATCACCACTGAGACTGGGACCAGAGATATTTATTTCAGGTGATTTGAGGTCGAGGTTAGAACCATTTAACTGTGGACATGAAAGTCCCAAATTAGTTAGGTTCAAGTTTGGGTTCTTTAATTTTCCAGATGGCCCGGTAATATCAACATCTGGCATTTCAAAATCAGTGCTAGGACCTTTTAATTTGAAACCGGGTGCATTGATATCTGGACCATTGCAACTGCCATCAATCTCAGGTCCTTTTAGACTTGGAAGGGCAAACTTAGGCATCTTTAGTTTGGGCATCTTTAATTTTGTCTTGGGTGAACCAATGTTGAATTTTGGAGTGTTTACATCTAACTTTTTAGTTTTAAGGTCCATGTTTGGTAAGTTAAAGTCAGGGGCATCAATGCCACCTTTTATCTTTGGAGTTTTAAGACTTAAACCTGGTGCTTTTAGATCCAAATTTGGCCCCTCAGGCATGGTGCCTGAAAGATCAAATTTAGACCTTTGAAATTTGCTTGAGGGAGCACCGATATGCATGTCAGGAGAATCTGGACCGGAAAGTTTACTAAGGTCCATCTCAGGCAAATTTATATTTGGGGAAGTAATAGCCCCCTTAAATTTGGATTCTGAAAGATCAATGTCTGGAGTCTCTAGCTCACCATCAAGCCCTTTCAACTTTGGGGCAGAGATGCCAAGATCTGGCATCGTAAAACTAGGCATCTTATTTTTTTCTGAGGGACACATGATATCAGCATCAGGCATTTTCAGTTTAGAACTTGGGCCTTTGAGATTGCCTGATGATGCATCAATGTTAAACTCTGGCTCAGACAAATCTAGGTTAAGACCACCCACTGGCAGGTTTAGATGGCTGTTTAGAGATGCATCTATGTCAATGTTTGCTCCTTTAGGACCTGACACGTCTAACCTAGGTAGTTCAGGTGTTTTCATACTTGCATTGATATCCACATCTTTTTTCTTTGGTAATGTACCAAAGAGTTTAAATTTAGGCATTTTAAGCTTTCCAGAGGGAGCATCTGCATCAATGTCCATTTTACCAGAAGGCATATTAAGATCCACATTAGGGCTATTAAAGTTTTGATTTGGGCCATTGAGATCAATACCAGGCAAATCAACACTTCCTTTAAACTTTGGAGCAGTTAAATCAATGTCTGGAGTTTTTGGACCTTTAACTTTAGGCCCAGATAGCCCAAAGTCAGTCATTTTGAGATTTCCAGATGGGTTTCCAATATCCACACCATTTGAGGGTAGATTCAAGTCTATATTTGTGCCTGCAAGCCCAGCTTTGAGATCTGGTGATGGTAAATCAAATTTAGGCATTGTAAACTTAGGAGCCTTGTATTTTCCAGATGGACCTTTAACACCAACTGATGGAGTATCATCAGTTAAATTTGGTCCTTTTAATTCAGCTTTTGGTAGATCTATATTTGGACCATGAATCTTACCCTTATGTTTTCGTCTTTCAAGATTCAAGTCAGGCACTTCACTTTTGCCTGTGGTCTCAAATTTAGGTAGACTAAATTTGCCAGAGGGAGCATCCAGATCCATCCCATTAACATCAAGCTGTGATACATCAATACCTGGCATTTCCTGGGACCTTCCAGAAAGCTTTGGTAAATGTGTGTAACTGGAGAGATCGTCCACATTTAGATCTGGGGGTTTCAGTCTCTTTGAATATTTCAAACTGAGTTTTCCTGAAGGCACGTCTGGCGTTCCAACATCTGATGCATTTTCTGAACCATTATAGAAAGGTCCAGAGAGGTCCATGTTTGGCAGTTTGAATTTTGGCATTTTTAGTTCTTTGTTTGTTCCTTCAGTGTCTGCTTTGGGAACACCTATGTGTAAAGATGGATCACTGATGTTTTTACCATTAACACTTATCCCCATGTTAGGATTAGTACGATCTGAACCTTTTACATCCATCCCAACTTCGGGTGCTCTTAAAGTGCCATTGCAATCCAGCCCAATATGAGCTCTTTCAGGATTCTGCATTTTCAAGTTCGCCAATGAATTGTCAGTGTTTGTCAGTTCTATACCAGTTGCAGTACTGACATTTTGACCCTCTGGTAATCTTCCAGACAAATGAAAATCTGGACCATTAAACTGGGGACTTCTAGCACCAGCTTTCAGTCTTGGAACCTGAGCTCCTATAAGAGCAGTGTCATTTGAGCCGAGTCCTAATGGTGGAAGGTTCAGATTAGTACCATATGTTAATTCTCCAGCTTCATCAGATTGTGGATCACTATTAATGTCTGTGCATGAGGTCCTTGTTTTCATAAGTCCAAAGTCAACTCCGAGGAGAGGTAACCCCATGTCGTGTTTTAGGTTGACCTTGGATGATGCCGGAACTAGTGGTTTGGAGGTAACCTCCCCACTCACAGACTTCTGTTCCCCAGGCAAGTCACTTCTCATAAACTTCTTGATTTTGGCATTGTAGAGTTTGCTGTAGGAATCCTTCAGCATCTAGAAATATAAAACACAAACTGGTGATTGAAATGTTATAAATGAATAAAATGGTTAGAATACAGTGGATGGCGAATCATTGACAATCAATGTACTGTAAATTGTAGAACAAAAATAATACTATTAATTGAACATTATAAAAGCATGAACTTTAATGTTAAAATACATGTATTCCACCTACTGTCTCAAGACTGTTAGTACACTGATCCAGATTCCCAACACTTTTGCTCCGGCTGGTCCTTGTGAGGACTTGGATCTTGTCATTAAAAGGCTCCATCAGCTTCAGCACATGTAGCACCTCCTCTTTTGAAAGTTGCTCAAAATTGATGGTTGCCCCCAAAATTTCATCCCCTGAAAAATAAAACAGAATGTAAATTGAGTTGACACAGGTGTACTGTATTGGACTGTCTACTGAAATGCTGAAAATTGAATCAGTTCCAGATAGATTACCAGATTCACGGAAATCTACAAATGTGCGAAAATGAAGATCCGGCCTGTAAAGGTTTTTGCGCCATCACTCTGACACAAAGAATCTAATGGTTCTAAAATACAGACGATTTTGATAGGGCTATATAAGGTGTTGAAATTAACAACTGCACATTGTATGTACAGAAAGTCAACAGTGCAGGGATGTCTCTTATATTCAGAGAGGTTAAAGTTGTTATTTTTGAAAATGGTACAAAATGGTTTTTGAAATGAAAGTGATGTTGCAGAAACCTCATGGCAATAAGGCTCCAAAAGTGTAATGTGATGGAAAATGACCCTCACTAAAGTGGATTTGGCCTCACAATAGCAGGCAGTGTGATTCAGGTGAAAGCAAAGTGTGTTGAATGTGGTGAATCCTGTCACAACCAAATTTTCTTTCCATTTTTTGATCACGTTTTGATTCTTGTTTTTTTCATTTGCCATTAAAAAGATGGCTCTTAAAATCTTTGACAATGAGACATGGGCCTTAAGTTAAAAAAAATGTTGAGAACTCCTGATCTGAAAGGTTAACACAACCTCAGATTTAAAGACACATTCTGAAGCCCGATTGTCCCCCTTCCCCACTCCCCTGCACTGGCCTGCACTCACACTGCTCTAAGCACAGCCGTGCCTGACCCCGATTACACCTTGGTAATTATGTCATCACATTGGGAGAGCGTGACTGCAACGTTACTGAGTTTGTGACTTATTCTGAGTCTTTTTGGTCACTTACGGCACACTCACATTTCCCAATTTATCGATCATGCAATGCACCAATTCATTTTTGCAGATACAACAACAGACAAGGGGGGCATTCAGTTACATTGTCTTGTGTGTGTAATTCATGCGTGCTTGCAATCGAAGTACACCATCTTCAACCGTGCCAGGACCAAGGAAGCGTGCCGTGCTTGAACTCACACTAGTCAAAAAAGCCGGACTTTTGAGAGTCTTGTCGCCTTTTGTGAGTGTGCCCTAAGGCAAATCAATAATTGTTTCATTGAATTTGATGTGTTCTTGTGGGAAAATAGTTCAGACCAAAGCTAAGCTACTTTTAGACCTTGCTTGCTAAAACAGAAAACAAAGCTTCAGTAGCAAGTGAAGAGTTATACCTTCCCTCAGTCCCTGAGTGTCTGAGGTACTGGCTACGATCAGCGCCCCATCCTCTGATCGCTCCAGGGTCAAGGCCTCAGAGAGACTCCTCCCCCTGCGGTGAGTCGGCTGCAAGACATTTAACAAAGCAGTTAAAACAGAAAGATGGAAATTTGAGTATTAGAGGAATGTTTGAAATTGAAAACACCGAACTAATACAATATGTTAATGGTTCATACCATGATCCTTGTGTTTCTGTCACAGTGGCATCGAAAAATCTTCTTTCAATGAACCTACTGGAGAAAATGTTGAGTAAATAGCTTTATCTGTCATAGTAACACTGCATACAGCGGCTGTTTACAGTACTGTAACATACAGAGCAGATTTTTGGATTTAGTCTATAAGATACTAAAGATTCTAAAACAAGAAAGCGAGAACAGTGGTTGAACAAGAAAATTACAGCAAATAGATTATAAAAAAGTTGTACCTGTCAAATCAGTTTGAACCACTGAGGTGAAGGAAGATTATGTAAGGAATTTGTGTATGTATGTATGGATGACCTGACTGATAATTTGGTTGTTGACCATCCATACAGATGATTTTAAAGAATGAACTTCCATATGAAATGTAGTTTGATAGAAAATAAACCCATAATGCTGCAATGTTTCTCCACAGGTTGAGAATTTAATCAATCAATGACAGAAGAAGTCAAGAAAAGCAACAGAAAAAGTGAAAATGCCTGTGGATGCTGATTGCTGAAATAAAACTGCTGAAAGCATTTGCAAAATTGCAGAAATGCAATGGCCAGAGAGGTAGAAATTAGGTCTTAAATGGCTTTTATGTTTCATAAAAGACTTGACCCATCATCAAAGAAAATCACAGGTCACAGCAGCACTACAGAAGACAGTCAGGGGGAGAAGGAAGAATAGAGTTAAAGGACAGAAAAAGCAAATTATTTAAAAGTATAAAAGCTAAATAAAAGAAAAATATCAACAAATATGTCCTTAAAGAACTGAACATTTGGATAGTTGAATGGTTTTAATAGGTGCAAAAATGTAGAAGGTGCAGCGTGACAAAATGTATGGAATAAAAAAAATAAAGAAAATATGAAAAATAATATTATTATAATTATTGATTAATTAAAAAAAAAAACTCAGACAACTGTATTATGGGAATCACTTGTCTTATATTTTCATATAAGAATAAATAAATGCTAAAGGAATAGTAAGCCTTTGTAAACCAAAATTTAGACAGTGGAAATAAAATTACATCTGTGCATTTTTAAAATATAAAAACAATGTTTAAACAGCATTTTTTCCAATTTAAAGTTAGCTTTACTGTCATTACAGTTAGAATTATTGTAGATCCAATAGAAATGTGCTAGTCAATTCTCATTTAAGCTCTTACAGACAAGTTTAATTACTGATAATTTATAACATTTAGGGCCCACTCACACTTGGCCCAGTTGTTCGGCCCACAATCCGGACTTTGTGCTGGGGCGCGGCCCAGATAGCCCAGTGTGAGTGCGCCCTCGGTGCGTCACAGTTCTAAAAGTAACACTGAGGTTACTCCACAGGTGTATCTCTCAGGTATTTGAGTAATGGCCTTGGAGCTCTTTGGCATGTGGGCCAAATTGAGAAAAACCAGGAACAGGTTTATCAGGAGCGCTGCGAACAAGTGTTCTGTTGCAGGGAGTTTCCTTTTTTGGAAGCGCACTATGTTAAAAGTAACCACACCCATCAATTCATGGTACCGAAATTCTGGCGACACCGACAGACCTCCGGTGACGAAAGAGGGAGAAGTCGCAACATATGAAGATATAGGCAACCGTCTTATTATTGGCGGACGTTTTTTTTTCTGTTTTGTATTTTGAAAATGTCAAACATGCAGGTTAATTACTAGACGTTTAAAAGAATTATTATATCTTATCAAAATGATATGTGGTTCATCTCTGTGATTAGTTTCTTCTTTTCCAGCTCTATTACACTGACTGATAGTATGAGATCAGGTTGTAGTTTGCCGATGGGATGGATGAGTGAGATCAGTGATAAAATAAGTGAGTGTTTGTATACATGGCATATGGAGATGAATGAGACGGAGAACTGAAGCACAATGTGTGCATTTCTAATGTGATATTCTATCATTTCTGACATAAGGTTAATATTTTTTCTCTATCCTTTTTTCATGTGCTTCTTTTCCTTTCGTTTGTTGATGTTGCTCATCATTTTCTCACTATGGCATTCCAAAAATTAAAAATTTACAAAGAACGAACGTGCAAAACTCCACACGCCAAAATTTACTTAGGTAAACTAAGATTTAAAAAAATATTTGGTGGCTTGAAGAAATGCAAAATTCACATTTTATTCATAATTCATAATTTATAAGATTCTAAAACCAGACAAATGCAGAATCAGTGTTCCATTACAGTGACAAATACATTGTGATCGGGCGATAAGGACTAAATTTATACTTAAAGACTTATCAATGGATTATCTCAGCAACAAAGTGACGTTGACCAAAGAATTGAGGGACCACATGGCAAAATGAAAGCATCCCCCTTAAAGTGGAACTACAGTCAAACACAAATATAACATGTGCCGGGATATGTTCTGGTAAAAGCTCAGTCAGCACTGACTCAGATTGTCCAAACTGTGAACCATGAAATCTTTCATCCACATGATGACACCAAGGAGATGCAAAGTTTGATCCACCATAAACATCAATACAAGGCAGTAAAATGCTTCTAAATCCCGAGGATCTTTAACATCCATAAAACCCCATTTCCAGCTGGAATCACATAGTAACATCGATCACATTCCTCTGCTCACATGGACTCCCCATGCGCGTGTGAAGCAGCTGATTTACTGCTTGAGAAGTTACACATTAAACATCTGACGGCTGAGCCAAAGTCCACATGGCAGCAGAGGTGAGAGAAGACCCCCGACAGGAGCTGGAACAGTGTCAGAGACTCCCAGTTGGTTTTGTCTCACAAACAATAATAAACAGGGAGCCGAGTCGAGAGGTGGACACCAGCATGACATGGATCTTATAAACCGGCTTTTTAAAACAAACAAAAAACGTGCAATAAAGAGGAATAAAGGATTTCTTAGAGACAAACTGTTCGCTGTTTCATTAAAACAAAAACAGACTTTGAGAAAGGAACCGCCCAAGTGACGTCGCCCACATCCCAAACCTGCTGCGTTAACCGAACCCAAACCTCGTGGATGGGACTGACCTGCGTGTCCTGGCGGGTCCAGCGGGGTTGTGGTTTGGGCTGTGGGAGACCTGGACCTTCAGCCCAGGCTGTTTGCTCCGTGCGCTGTGACTGAAGATGGGTGCGCCAGTCAGGTGGACGCATACCCGACCTGAGGCAGACAAACAGGTTCCACCTTCAACGTCTCGCCTCCATCTGAACTGTCAACACACACCAGCACATGCATGCACACGCACGCATGCTCACGCACGGCCTGACGCAAACACAGCTTCAGTCTCTGGGAGGTCAACACATCTGCTCCCACATGCACACGCACCTCCATGTGCATTCACTAGTCCCTCACCCGAACCATCAGAACTAAATGCCCAGACCCAAGTCTTAACCCTGGAGCAGCCCCTCATTGTTGTCCTTATTCTGCTCCTAAAAGAATTTTGGTTTTGGTTTTCACTGTGCAGAAAGTGCACACACAAACACAGAGGTATCTCTGTGTTTGTGAGGACGCCCTCAAGTTTGACCCAGACCTAAACCCAGTTCTAACCTAATACTTTAAACAAAGTCTTAACCTTCAGAAGGGCTTTAAATTTGTGGAATGTCCTCATAAGGACTGTCGTTCCTAATAAAGTCAGTATTTATTCCTCAATAGGTAACAAAAACATGCACACACACACACACACACACACACACACACACAGTCTAAACCAGCCAAATTGGAAAAAACAAACAAACAAGAAAACACAAATCAAACCCACCCTTGACAACGTGATGTGTTTGTTCACATGAGAGAAATGCTGATACGTGCCAAGGGAGTGGCAGGCATTCACTGTGTGAGTCACTCCAATTACTGCCACAAAGACTGCGACAGTGAAAAGAAAACCGAGAGCTCAGACACATTTGTCATTACATAATCTGTCAAGCTGACCAAAAACCCAAGAACAGCTCGGTTCTCAGGCAGCCTGGTGAAACGAAACAGGTGCGACAACATTACTCGTTACAAATTAGCCAGATTTGTTCTCCGCACTGTATAGTAAGTATCTCACGAAGGGAAGAAGAAACAAAATGGCAATAAAATGATGTTAAGTTTGTCATCACATCGAATATGCAAAAGCTCAAGTTTGATTTTAGTAGCTCTGAATCATTCAGCACAACAATGCATGTACATTCAAAACAGAAGGTTTGATCTGTTAATTGTTGGATTTAAAACATTATTGCATTCATTTGAGCAAAAACATGACAATTTGCTACTTTTCTGAAATATTTTCTAAGTGATTTTGGTCACTTACGGATGTCAAGCTGGGCAAGTTTTACCAGGCAAATGATTGATCACCAAAATACACAAATGTACAATAAAAACTAGAAGAATTGCATTTCCCAGCAAAAAAAGAAAATCTCTTTTTATTCAAACTTGTGTCAACATTTTCATTTTCGAATAACTGTAGTGACGAATTCTTGGGTTGTAATTTGATGAAGTGGGGGACAATTTTTTTGTGGGGTGACGAGTATGAAACCAGTGGTTATTCTGGGGTGGCACAGTCAACATTACATATCCGTAGTATCTCTCACATGCAAGTAAGGGGCTGTTCTATAAAGTACAACACATAAGTGTACTTGAGGATATTTGGAATACATACAGAGTGTTAGAATAGATCAAATAATACTCAGTGTATTCAACATTTTACTCTTTTCCCTGCAGGTACAATAAAGCATACAGGAAGTGTGTGCAAAACTTACTAATGAGTTATTAAATACAGAATATGTTAACAGTATCAAATAAACTTACCAAACCTTTTTCTGAAATAATCCTCACAGTTTATTGTCATGACAGATGTGTCCACAGCAAAAAACTGCAGTGCAGTTTATTTCAATGGAGCTTATCCCATAGCAGTTGAATCTTGCAGTAGACGAACATGCGTTCATGGAGCACTCCAGTGTTTCTGGTGTATATATTTATGTTTATTTTGGAGACAAAGAATAAAATTAGAAAGAAACGATTGATCTTAAGAAAAATCAATGCAGAGTCTCTCTCAAATACATGCTGTGAGTAATGACAGAAGATAGGACAGTATTTTGGGCTTGATATTATTAGAAACCTTTTTTGTATTTTTTGTTTGGTTAAGTCATTTTTTTTTTTTTAAATCGTAAACATAAAAGCAAGATTAGAAAATTACAAAACAAGTGTCTGACCTTGTGATCTATTGTAAAAATATGATAATGATACATTTTATACACAGATATACTGAAACACTGTATGTATATGGCTCACAACATTCATAAAAAATAGCACTGTGCTTTTTTTGTTTTCTGAAGATATCAGTCAAGAATCATGTTTTCAAAAGAAACTGCAGGGGACCAAACAACTTCGCTGAGGTACACCAACACTTCATCTTTGTTATAGAGAAAAAAATTAGTTCAGTAGATGATTCATGAGAATGATTAAGGCTATTCATTTAATCAAAACACAGCTAAAATTTATGGAGGACCACAACTGTGTCAGGAGTAATATTAAAGGATTTCCTAAATTACATTAGTAAATAGCTAATGCAACAAAAACGAGAATTAATAAACATGTTTGCGTTTTAATTTCCAATCTAGATGTGATTACACACTAATTTACAATTTTGAGTATTGATGGGCAATAAAAAGGATTAGAAAAAGAACTTACAAATGAAATATTATTCCATTAATACATAGTTAATATTACAAATGGATTTACAAATTATTTTTTAAATTAGTCAATCAATGCAGCATTTAAAAGCACATTAATGAACTTACCATTTGACATCTAAACTTAAAGGTGTTTTTGAAAAATGCCCTTTTAAAAAAGACACAGTACAATGGAATTAAGAATGAAGATTTTAATCAGGCATTTACAAGTGTAATTCCTTTTTCCATTTGCAGGCTGCTTTTCTTTTCTTATCCTTTAACTTCTCCTTCAAGCCTCCCATTTACCCTTTAGGTGACATTTAGGGGCCGTGTGGTGAAAATTAGTGAACCGATGCAAATTGGCCATGTAAGAATCTCTCTGATTGGCTGTCACCTGGCAGCTCATACGAATGTGTGGCCTGTCCCTGTCTTGTAATGCTGTGGGATTATTTCACTCATACTCTGAATCAGCACAACATCTTTGGACGGTTTCCAGGACTCAGCAGTGTCCAACCTGTGAGTCAGTGTAATATAACATGAGGACGACACTAATTGATGAAGAAGGAGACTGTTTGACAGTTCTGTGAGCTCTCTCCTCTCTGCAGATAACTGCCTTTGTATTATACTGATTTAGCTGTGCTTTTAAATGCTGCGTTTATTGACTGTTATGAAAAATGATTTGTAAATATTTTTAATATTAACTATATACTGATGGAATAATTTATTTGTAAGTTCTTTTTATCATTCCTCTTTATTGTGCTTTAAAAAAATAAAATAAGTAATTGGTTTGAAATCACATCTATTATACATTAATAAATTAAATTGCAAACGTTTATAAATTCTCATTTTTATTGTAGAATTAGCTATTAATTGAGGAAATCCTTTAATATTACTCCTGTGACACTTGTGGTCCTCCATAAAAATGACACCAACTGTGGTTTTACTAAACTAGATCTTATACGAGTGTTAATTGGTCTCGAGTGTGTTCTTTTTCAAGTAACCCAAACGATGCCTGCACACCAATGATTTTTGTAGATGAGCTGTTAATTTATTGGATATGCCCCAGATACAAACTTCACAGGAATGGGAAGGAATTTTAATAATCATTGGAGCTGTATTTAATCTATAACAGTTCTAACAGTTCAGGTAACTGTACCTAACCCAAGTTATTCCCAGGAGGGGGATGAAAATCTTTCCAACCTCCAAAAGTCTCAATTATATACACAAAAAAATCTTAATTTAAACCTTAATTAACATACAAAAGCTTTAAAATAAACACAGTACAGTAGAAAATTAATGCCCATCATTCACATTAGACCATTGTGTCAGATTACAAAATCCCTGACTGCAACTAAGGCTACATTCAGACTACATGAATTTCAGTCATTGGATTGCTCAGCAGTTCACACTATGACTTGCTCTCTTTAATCAAGAGTCTCGCAGTCATTTTCAGTTTAAAACTACACAACAAACTGGTGACAAGAGTCAAACACTCCACAAAGTACCCATTTAGTCCATCCTCCTGGTTCAATCTGGTCACAAAAACACACAAAGTTTCATGGGAAATGATGCGCGAGAGGCAAATAATTCCACAGGCATTTCAGGATGCACATCTGACAAAAACAGTTTACAAACACAGGGAACGAATAAACTCTGACATCAAGCTGTCTAAAGATCAATTCACAACTGTCATTCTCATGTTTAAATTCTTGTTCTTAAAGATAGAGGTATGGTAAAGCAACAGCTGGACTTCCTCGCTTGTATAGGTACAGGAACGTTTAAATATTATACACCAAAATAAGGATTTTGTGAGTTCATCAAAAATGATGACAATCCGGGGATTAAACAAAACAAGACAGTCAATCATAGACTCTCTCAGAGGGAACCCTCTTTACAAACAAAGTGATTAAGGATCGCTCCTGTTCTGCTTTTTTTTCTCCCACGAGTAAACCCTCTTTACATAAAAAAAAAAAAAAAAAAAAAACCTCAATAAATCCCCCAAAAGAAAATTAAATCGATAGATTAAGAAAAACAAATAAACAAAAACAAGGGATTTAATACATGAGGTCTGGAGCAAAATCATTGATGAAAAGAAACTAAATGTCAGAACATCATCCCTGGAGAAATCCACCTTTTCCCTGCTCTGACGCTGCTATTCTAATTTTAAAGGTTTTCATTTAGTTTCAGTGTGTGAAGCAGGATGATGCTGAAAAGGCACCGAGTTCACATCCAACCTTTCCAGGACAAAATATAGAAATAACTCTTCTACAGTGTCTTTTTATCATCTCACTCTGCTGTCTGTCCAACCAGCCTGTGGAAGACGGAGTGGTCAGATTGGCAGAGAGCAGCCGGGCTGTCAAACTCCACCATCTTCCCAGCGTGCATCACCAGCACCCGATCACTGTCCATTATGGTGTTGATCCTGATGACAAAAAACAACAACAAGTGAAAAAGTAAAACCTTTTCCAACTGAAGAAATATGTGATATTAGACATTGAAAAGTGACAGAAATGCATCAGGAAACCTTTACCTGTGTGCAATAGTGAGGACTGTCTTGTCCTGAAACTTCTCTCTGATGGTTTGTTGCAGCAGTTTGTCCGTCTTCGGATCCACGCTCGCCGTGGCCTCGTCGATACAGAGGAGCTGCATGGTGGGAGAGCAGCTTTTCATCTTCTACTGCTCTGATTCTGACCTCACACATTATTATTCACACAGAAGTTACAGCAGCGTAGGGACCACTGACAATGCTGGAGAGATAGAGGCTGTTCATACTGTAGACCTGAATATTTTCTACTTTTCATATGTGGTATCGGATCCTGAAGACTTTTAGCAAAATGGTCTCAGTCAAACCTTCGACTGGATGTAAAGACAGACGACATGAGAGCATCCACAAATTGTGCAGATGGGACATAGGCCAAACTAAAAAAAAACTGAAATAAACAAATCAAATAAATTTTTCCCAAAGATGGCTTCTGTTGTTTTAGGTATTTTATATTGTGCTGATATATGTTCAAGTGCACATTTTTCTGATTAGTGTGGTTTCAAACCCTTATCTGTTCTATAAAAAGGAGGTTGAAACACCTTGTTTACGTAACACAATAATCCACTGATACTGTTTAATGTTATTTCTACCGTCTGTTGTTAATTATTAATTCTCTGATAATTATAGCTGAACTACAAAAAAAAATATTGATAATGCCCACCAAACATTTCTTACTGCTGCTGGGGCTGCTTCACATTAAAGGAACTGTTCACTCAAAAATTCAGTCACCACAGGAGTGCGATACCTCAGTGTTTAACGGCTATCCTGGGACCTCGTTTCACCGACAACAGAAATCTCTCTCTCAAAGTTTATCTCATATACAGACGCCAGCACATTTGAGATTGTGTTTCCACTTCTACACTTTTATCTTAGCAGCTCCAGTAAAACTTTTGCCACAAAAAAGGGTGTAAACAGAGTCTTTTCAAATTAATTCCTCAGCTTCTGGGTTGTTTTACTCTCTCTGCTCTTTTGCTGTGAAGCTCCACAAATATTTTGTGGACAAGAAACTTTAATCAACATGAAGGTTACTGAATTTCTATTTTTGGTGAACTGTTCCTTTAAAATCATTTGATGGGTGCTATTCAAACGGATGATTATCAAGCCAAAAATGCCTCAACAAAACAGGGCATATGTTGAGAGGATCAGTTTGAAAAACTGCAGGAAGTGACGAAGGAATTGTCGTTTTCTTTGATCAGATCTGAACTGCTGTGGAGCAACCTGGTGTCCCGAGGAACCAATCTACATTGAAGTTGCAATAACCTGGCGGACGTCTAACCTTGGCCTGGGTCAGCAGAGCTCTGGCCAGACACAGCAGCTGTCTCTGTCCCACAGACAAGGATTTTCCTCTCTCTCCAACCTCAGCATCCAGACCACCTGACACACACACACAAACACAAAAGACATTAGATGGTCAGTGATACATCATTGGCAGCTTTTTGGATAAAACCAGAGCAAGTATAAACATGGACACAGAGAGCGACTGAGAAGCTGAGTGTAGGGGCTCCAGTGCCTGACTCCTAATGCCTAATTGCTGAGTGCTCTGTTCTCCAAAAATACACTGCAAAACATGATCAAAACTCCTAGTAGACAGCCAGCAGCTATATGTCACTCATAGCAACAACACACTTAATAATGCAACGCTTAAGACTTAATTTACAAAGAATCTGTGCAGGTTTTAACTGTTTTTTTTTGTTTGTTTTTTTAAATGGCCTCCAATCGTGTTTAGTTCTACAAAATAAAATTGGGTTGATTAACATGGTGCTTTGCTTTGGAAGCCAGCCTAAACTGCAGTTTTTGGCACTTCCCCATTCATTTTTCAGCCTCAAAGGCTGCCAGATTAAACTTTGCAAAGTTTCATTTTAAACCTTTAACAAAACAGAACAAAATTAACTGCAAAGGAGACATACTTTTAAACCAGAACAAAACTGCACAACCTCTTTTTCTTAGTCCTGCTCTTTTCTTTCAGACTGCCAAGATAAATACATTAGAGAGAGGAGGAAGAAGAAGATACCTATAATATGGTTTTCTGTAGGACAAAAGATAGGTTTATGGATAATCAACAGAGTGGTTGTTTGAGGAGGTTCTCAGTCATCCAGGTTGAAGTTTGCACCACTGGTGGGGAACAGTCCTCATCACATCCAAACCTCCATAGACTTTGCCAACAAGGTCCGAAAAGTAAAACTAGCTCCGGACGAAACTGTGGTATCTTTTGATGTCCAGTCTCTGTTTACCTGTATTCTCACAACTGCAGCTGTGGAAATGGTAAGGATGCTACTACTACAAGACAGCTCCCTTAACAACAGAACCAACTTCACTACTGACCAAATTGGTTCCTTGTTAGATCTTTGACTTACGACCACATATTTCAAATTAAACGACGGCTTCTACAGACAAAAGCATGGTTGTGCAATGGGTTCCTCAGTGTCACCCATTATTACCAACCTCTACATGGGATAAGGGGAAAACAAAGTTTTGTCCACCTTCAAAGGAACAACATCTAGCCACTGGTTTAGGTAACGTGGATGACACCTGGGTTACAATCGAAACCCAATAAGTAGAGGCCTTCTCAGAACATATCAACTTAGTGGACAACAACATCAAATTCACCAGGGAGGACACTAAAGAAGGCAGGGTACCATTATTGGACTGTGCTGTGCAGCTGGAGGAGGACGAGAGCCTAAACATTGAGATAAACCGGAAACCACACAGACTAGTACCTACTTTCTGATTTTCGCACCACCCACTGGAACACAAACTTGGTCTGTGATCAGAACCCTAAGTCACAGGGCTGAAAATGTTCCTTCAAATACAAAAGGGAAAGAAAAGGAACATCCTAAGGACAAAATACCAATATGCTGTCCAAAGCAGTGAGGAATGTTCTAACCAGCTCATCAGGAGAAGATACTGGGGAGACAAATAAGTTGTTGATTTACTCCGTGGTGAAGCCTAACTGTTCAGATTTTCTGAAAGGACAATCCTTTTCTCAGAAGCTGTAAAGGAGCATAAACAACTACTAAACATGTGCCCAGACAGGATTGATGAAGGGTGCAGTAAATTAAAGGACTCTGAGTCAGCTTTAAAGGAGACACACCTTGGTGAAAAAAAGCATTGCTATGCTCATCTAGTGCTAACTGTCATCCCATCTAAACTCTCATTTCATTTCTGACCTCCACATCATTCCTCACCATTTTCATCTCATCTGTCTCAGTCTCTCACCCATTCTGCTGACAACAGAGCTTAGGTGGCACTGGTCAAGGACGTCTAGCAGCTGCTGGTCCAGGTGTCGCCCGCATGGGTCCAGATTCTCTCTGATTGTCCCGCTGAACAGAAAGATGTCCTGAGGAATAATGGCCAATCTGGACCTGCAGAGGGCGCCAACACCACATGCAATGTTGTCTGGTTAGTTAGCGACCGCTTTTGTTGAAAATTTTCAGTTATGTACATCAGTCTTATAAAGCAGTGTTTGGAAAAATGATCTTTCTTCGTATTCAAATAGGAAAAGATGCACTCAATGAACAGAAAAATAGAATGTGTAAAGAATCTGTATCACTATAGCTGTGGATAACCTTTCTCCGAACGCACTAACAATTCAGGCATACCTGAGCTGAGCGAGGCCCACGGTGCTGATGTCCAACTCGTCCAGGAGAATCTGACCCTGGTTCAGTTCCACCATACGGAAGAGAGCCAGGAACAGGGTGGACTTGCCAGAGCCGGTGCGTCCCACGATGCCCACCTTCTCCCCAGGTCGCACAACAAAGCTCACCCCATCCAGAGCGTTGGGAAGACCATCCCTGTAGGACAGCACCACATCGCGGAACTCCAACCGGCCCCGCTCGGGCCATGCCGGGTGCAGCTGATGGTGGAACCGGAAGAGAGGAGAGATGGATCAATAGTGACAAGGGAGAGACATTAACATAGTAGATTTTATACTTATTGTTGATGTTGGTTTTAAGCTGCACTCTATTTTCTATATTCTCCATATTTATAACATTAAAACAGCCACATAAGCAACACAAAATGAAAAGCCCTAGTTTAATTAGTTTTCAGACTATGGGTGAGACATCTCTAGGGGCCAGAAAATTTGCCTCTCATCCAAGTCAGTTCATCTATGGATTCAAATGACTTTTTGCTACATTTAAAGAATTTCTGTCAAAGCTGTTCTGAGACATCACTTTCACAAACAGAAAGCGAAATGCCTCTGGCCACCACTCTTCTCAGCATGGAGGCATCGAAACTGGCCCTTCGGCTCGGAATTCCTTATTCCCCAGAAGATCCCCTGTGTTCTGCTGCTGCTGTAGATCTGTCAATATCAGGATCAGCTGATCTAACCTGTGTGTTCTGGTCCTGTGGCTCTGTGGGAAGGCCAGTGGAGTACTCCTCGGTTCTCTCCACACTCACCAGCTGCATCTCAGTCTGGGTGAAGCTGAATATGAGGCCGGACAGCAGCATGGTGATGGACAGGGAGTAGGATAGGGACAGACCAACCAGGCCTGACAGGGATGACACAGTCAGCAGAACATAATATGACGCTGATAAATGTTGGCGTACAGACACTATTTGGCTCTGGACTCACCTGGATCGACAGAACTATACTGGTGTTGGATGACAGCAATCACCCCAAGGCCACTAATCACAGCAACACCTATGAGCTGCAGGCGGATGTCCAGCCACTGCATGGCGGCCTTGCTCAGGAACAGGCAGCGTTGATTCAGCTCCAGACGTCTGGCATTCTCCTCTTCAAACCTGTAATGACAAAACTGAGTCTTCACTCTGATAGGTGGAGATGATTTTATGATTAATTGTGAAGAAGGCGCCAAATATAAAACTGTCAGTTGCAGAACTACAAACAAAAGCAACACAACTACTAACAACTCACGTAGGAACACAGCATATAAAACAAGAAAAGAGAAAATGCATGAAAACTAATGGAAGATTTCTTTCCTGTCCCTCACCAGGGACAGCTGCCGCTCGCCCGGATGGTTCCGAGTCCGGTCAATGTCTCAGAGAAGTGCGAGTAGACAGGCGACAGACTGATGCTGCACAGGCGCTTCAGCTCCCGAGATGTGTGTCGGTAGAAGTCCTGTGTGCGGTAGTAGAACAGAGCCAGTGGAAGCATGGGCACTAGGACCCAGGGAAGGCCATAGCTTATCACTACCAGCATGCCGAGCAGGTTGAATAAGGTGGCGAGCAGAATGTTGAGGATGAAGGGCAGGCTGTCATCCACACTGTAAAGGTCCGAAGAGAAACGGTTGAGAACACGGCCCATAGGGGTGGTGTCGAAGAAGGTCACTGTGGCCTATGGGGGAAGTGCACAGGAAGTTTGGTAACTTGTAGGTAAAGATGTGAAGAATTTAATTTTGAAGCTGTTCCTTACAGTACAGTTACAATTAATCCCATTACCATTACTGACTACAGAGAAAAAGACCTGAATCTGCAGTTTCCCTCTGATCTACAGAGATTTTGTAGCATCTTTCAGCTCATTGTTTTGGTTTTACTGTGCTGAACTGTCTGGTTTAGCATTATGACATGTGATTTCTAGAGGTGCAAAAAGGTGTAGTTTTCCTTCATACAGAAGAAAGCAGTCTATTTTCTTGCCTCCAGTCTTTATGCCAAGTTAAGCAAAGATAACTGTCTTCAGTCTGTATTCAAATGTATTCCCCAATATCAAACTATTCCTATGCACCGAATCCTCAGTAGCATTACAATAGAAATGATTATGGGTGTAATGTACCACCACGCTGGCTAACCTCAGGGCCTGACAGAAAACAGTGGCACTGTGTTAAGCAATTTGACTTTTTAGAAACATAATAAACAGATATTTAGCTGAAGTAACAGTTATTTTCTAAAATGTCCTTTCGGAGCTCCGGTACTTGTTGTACTATTTACTGCTGTATTAGCATCAAGACGAGGCAAAGATAAATTTGTGGCTTCAACAAAAGTGTTTTCAACAGGCACCCAAAATAAAACCAGACTGTTCCAGCAGCACAGTTTTCATCACCTGCCTACAAATGTGGAGTCCAAAATAATGTGGCTGAAAAACTGGCCTTTTCCATGGTAACAGTATGCAAACCTTGAATTTTAAGAGAGTAAAAGATCTGTGAACACCTCCCTGTTACACCTCAAATGATTGAGAGGACGACCTGAAATTCCCTCAAGGTATAATGGGGGCTTGAAATATTACGGTCAAGCAGTTTGGCCATTATATTAAAGGTCATTTGAGGCTAAGGGAAGACCTCTTTCAATAACATCCAGTAAATAGCTCATCAAAGCTCTCTAACCTCCATCTACTGCTGCCAAAGATAACGAACAGTCTGCTCGGCTAACAGTTACTTGGGGGGAATCACAGTTCAGATGACACACCTTAAGGACCCGGTCCAGAAGTCTGTTGTGGATGGCTGTGGCAGCGCAGATGGTTCCAAAGGCAAAGAGGAAGGCTCGGACGGCGGTGAAGAGGGTGTTTCCCACAGCGATGGAGCTGTAAACCGTCAGGTAGAACTTGACATCGGAACTCAGGTTGTTGGAGGAAAGCATTTGCACAGACGAGGACAGAGGAGACCTGGGTGGGCAGATGTGAATGCTTATAAAGTTTCAATTGAAAAGGCTGCACAAAGTAAAACGTCCAGTTTATTAACCCGATTAGCTCACTTTAATTACCCTCAAACAACAGTCTTATTTTAAAACCACTAGTTTTTTTTTCTTTATCCACACAGTGCTGAATTAAATGGACTACGTGTGTGATCTGATGGACTGATAGACACCTTTATTAATTCCAAACTTGGAAATTTTTACTCTTAAACACACTGATTATTATATTTGGATAATATGAACTAATAATTGCATCTTTATGTAAAATAAGTCACAGTAATATAAGTTCAAATCAATGTCTGAAACTGTTTGATATAAATCTTGAAACTTGAACATATCTAGCACAAAACCTAATCTCTCACAACTTACATTAACCCCCCTGGTGAGAAGAGCAGCAGGTGAGGTGAGCTGAGGGCCCCAGAGGAAGAACCATTTGTTGTTGAGGAATTGTTGTTTTTCAGCTCTGAGATCCAGTGGGACAGCCACCAGTCCGAAACATTCTTAGAGGCTGAATCACAAGCAAAATAGCAAAACGTCAGTTTGTCATTTAACAGGAAGTTTTAATTTTGCTGCTTATTTAGATGAACTGAAAAAATCGGATGACAAAATGAGAAAGTCTGAAGATGGTTAATTGTGCTGAATAGACCACACTCAGTTGTGATGACATACAACAAAAATGAATCTCACCAAGTCATTTATGTAGCCTGCAATGATACTAATTACGGAAAGTTACCACCTGGCAGTCGGTTATATATCTCTGTGAGGCACACAAAGCGGATGGTGAGGGTACAGCGGTGGGTCGAGATGAAGGGCTGAGGTGGATTTTGTGGTAGTGTGCTTGTTAGCTATCTTTCTTATTTCAAATGTTTAGGTACATGTTTTTTAATAAACTTTGGATTACAGAGCTAAGTAATTGTATGGGGGTAAAACGTGTTTAAAATGAACACAAATAAATATGGGAATTAGATTAGACAAACTTTTAAATAAATATAGTGAAAGGGTGATTGATGGTATTATTTGATGAACATGAATATTGGCAAAACCGATTAAGTCGAGCAGATCTTTATGGGAACAGGAGGTCTCTTTGCTTTGTTTGGCATTTAGGGAGAGGAAGTAAAGAGTTATAGAAGCAGTACGGTGCAGATCAGCAAAAGATTAGACTGAATTTATAACACAGGAGCCTGTTTGGGAAGCTAAAGAGCAGGTTGTTGTTTCTAATAACCTTTTCACCCTATACCAAGACATCACAATATGTAAGCTCACAGCAACATTTGACCTCCAAAATTTAACCAATATACTCTTGTGTCCAAATGTAGGATTGTAACTTTGACAAAAACCCCTCAATGCACTCTTGAGATATTGTGCTTACATGATTTCAAGTCACAGTAACCTTGACCTTTGACTTCTGACCCCCAAAATCTAATCAGGTCATTACTGAGTCAGAGCGGTTATTTGTGCAAAGTGTAACGAATATCCCGTTTTTAAATAGTGTGTTCATTAGAAAGGTTGTTGTCGGAAGGACTTAAAACCAGAAAATACAAAGTCTCTGGCACTGGCTGTCGCTGGCAGAGGCATAAAAATGTGGTGAGGTGATTAATACAAGTTTTACATCATTCACCTTTAAATAAATATCAAAAATAAGCACTGCATTGCTGATTATTTCAGTCTACTTATTTGTATGGACACAAATGAATGCTTGAGTTCAGAATGAACAAAACTGGAAAAAAAAAAAAAAAAGGAGGATACAACATTTCAGCTGTGGCGTGAAAATAGCCATTAGGTCTTCACACCACCTTCTGCTCAGCATCATCAGATCACGGTCAGAAGACCGAGCAGTCGGTCCAAACCTTGCATGAGGAGAAGAGACATCAGTATGGAAGCGGCCAGCAATCCGCCCACAGCGGTCCAGTATGTCTGGTAAACTCTCCATGCCAGCCCGCCCGCCTGCTTCTGCTCCGCCCCCAGCAGATCGGAGTCGTCATCCACATGAGGATCAGAGCTCGGAGACAGCTCCTCTTTCTCTTGCACCATGCCATCTGGGTAAAAACATGTGAAAATAATGTGTGTGTGTTTTTTTTTAAAGCTAAACCATAATGAGTAAATGGTGAATAGCAGGCTCAGAGGCAACAAAGTACTGGACAATGTGCACAGAATTCCTGAAGTAAAAGAAGAAAGTTTGTTTTTTTGATTTTTCAAAACATAAAAAGTATTTATAACAAAGAAAAAGCCATTAATCCTCTTTTATTTCTATTCAAGAGTCTACCTTTTCTACCTGAAGAGCAAAAGTCCACAGTATGACCTGCAGATCAAGCAGGAGGAGAAGAGTAGAAGGTTTATCTTGTGGGCTGCACTGATGTTTACAAAAAGTTTTGATTCGTTGAGTTTAGGGCTGCAAGACCATTTTTTAATCAGTTAATCCACAATAGTACTTTCACGATGAATTGATTAATAAATTAGTCTACAAAAACTCTACAAGATTTTTTTAAAAAATTTTCAAATTGCATTTAACAATTTCATCCAGCCCAAAGTGAAATTTTCAAATTGCTTCTTTTATCCAACCAACAGCCCAAAGACTCTTCATTTACTATCATGGAGGACAAAGAAAAGCAGCAAATCCTGCTATTTTCGACACTTGAACAAGCAAATGTTGGACATATTTGCTTGATTAATGATTAATGATAGTTGACAACAAATCAACAAATTGTTTAACTGATTAACTGTTTAAGTTCTGGTTTTATTTGTGATATTTTGATTTATTTGAGTCGGGACCAAAGTGATGAAAACAATACATCATACCTTTCTCTTTCACGTTGTGGTTGTTCTTCAATTTTTTCGGTACTGCCTCGACCAAAGGAAGGATTTCTGCTGGTGTGCCTGTTTAGCAGCAATTGTACACAAAAAAACATTTTTCAAAAATATTGTGAATATTGAGTCTCTCTTGAACCTAATTTAACCAAATAAAATGTCTAACACTGTTGAAACTGAGTTACAGATGCTATAGCTATGCGTTCTGTACTTCAGGAACTAATTTAGTAAGGCACATAGAGATGCTGTTATTTGTTTCCTCTTCAATGTATTCTGTTTCTGTTTTACTTTTGAAATGTAAAAGTGGCCAATATGTTGTATAATGAAAGAAGCTAAACAGAAATATATAGAAACGAGGAAATAAAGATCATTAGTAAAGTATAAAAACTTCCTGTTTTGTGCCATGAAGACAGTACATTTCTGTAAATGGAATACTAATGGAGTAAGCGTGTGTATATTATGACCTTGTATCACAGAGAGAGTCACCATAGGTGGCTCCACAGCATGAAAACAGCTAGAACTCAAATTGGAAATGGAAGTAGCCTTTGAGAGATTTAACTAATGGGTCTCTCTGTACTTTTATTTTAATGCTGAAATGTCCAAATGCTAGATTTTTACCTGTAACTTAGTTTTCATACTGCCTATTTTTCATACAGCAGAACAGCAAGATAGTGTTGGGCCTTGAGCTGCAAGTTAAAAGGGAATGTAAACATGGAATTTTATTACATCTTACTCTGTTAATTGAGGATTTACTTCAGCCAAACCAGAGGTAAGAGTCAACCAGGCAGCTGAGCTCATGTAATTTTAGTAAATACAGAAAGTTAAATTCAGAAGGGGTCCAGTTGTATTTTTTTTTGTCAGAAATAAAAATAGGTGTAACAATATTTCCTTTTCAGACATTCTAAGAGTTGTTTTGTTTAGGTATTAGTTCAAGATTTTCTGAAGAAGTAGAAGTAAAAGTAGTACTGCAAGACAGGACAGGTTGGGACTCCAAATTAGTACTCTGATCTCACACGGACATCTGAGATGTTAATTTTTTTTTTTAACATATTAAAACAAAATTATCGTTATTATAGTAAAAAGAATCAGAATATGTTCTGAAATTTAGCAGCCTAAATGACAGAAAATAGATCTAACATGGTGTTTGTAGGAATGTTTTTGGAACTTTCTCGTTCGGGTTTAGCAAAATTAGGGAAATAACTAATTATTCTTTACTGTTGCACAACCACTTGATATTTTCACACATCTGAGCTAGATTTTATTTTCTACCTGTTTTAATGATTGTTCCATTGTCCATGAGGACTACCAGGTCAGCTTTGTCCACCATCTCAATGCGGTGAGTGCAAAGGATCCTGGTCTTTTTCCCGAGCAGCTGCATGATACATTTCCTCATGAGGTGTTCAGCCACATCGGTATCGACTGCTGCCAAGGGATCGTCGAGGAGGTAGATGTCTTTGTCCTGATGCCGTCAGGCGGAAAAATAAAAAGTCACCAGATACATCTAGTTTCAATGTTTTATGGAACATCTAGATGGATGTTCTGCAATCTCAAATCCTCTCAATCCTCAACTTCTTCATTTAAAATATTAAAATACAAAATCTGTCTAAAGATCTACCTTCTGTTTTAGTACGGGAGTATCTAAGCTGCTACAGTATAATCCATGCAACAGAAACCCAGACCCACCATGTAAACAGCTCTGGCGAGGGCCAGTCGAGCCTTCTGGCCTCCACTCAGAGTGACTCCGTTCTCTCCCACCTCTGTCTTGTCACCATTAGGCAAAACCTGAAGACGCATTTTAGAAACATTTTATTATAAATATTAAAATAATGCACAAATGGTATGCAAAATTCAAGGTGTAATCAATTTACTTTGGCCTGAGATTAGTTCAAAAGAAAAAATTGAACCTCTAGTCTCAATGCATAATCACCATTGTTTCACATGTTGATTAAAGAGGGAATTTTGATCAGAGGCTTGATGGTTTGCTGTGAAAAACTGGATGCCACATTCATTTCCTGTTTCTCAATTACTGATAACACTGAGATGCTGGTCCTCGGCTGACTGGCACAAGAACCCGTTTATAGTAACTGCGTGAGTTTACCCAACTACTGTTCTTTGAGGTATTAGTACTTTATTTAAATATTTACTTCTTCTTCACTGCATTTCAGACATAATGACTTTCACATGCCATGCAGCCGTACACAAACTAATTTAATGTAATGTAGGGCATTATCCTGAAATGGACCATTCTGTGTAATAAATGCCAGACTTTTACTTAAGAGTGTATTCCTAAACTGTGGTACTACTGTTTCACTTACGTAAAAGCTCCGAGTACTTACTCCCCTGATTCAAACTTGTTAAAGAGGTTGTTAAAGGCCCTCAAATAATCAGTAATATGGACATGAACATGGGGAGATACTGAGGGTAAGAAATACAAAGACAGGAGGAGACACAAAGCTCATACGTTCAGGTCGTCCGAAAGAGCACAAGCCTCGATCACAGCCTGGTAGAAGGCAGGATCGTAGTCTTTGCCAAACAGGATGTTGTCCCGTACTGATGCATGCTGGATCCACGGCTCCTGAGATGCCAGGCCGAAGCCAGCCTCTCTGTCTGCAACATAAATGACTCCTCTCAGCCTGCACAGACAGGAGGAAAATCAGTGAGCATGCTCTCATACGCAGTTATCCAATCTGTTCTGGACACAACATCAAACAGCTCCTCCTATGACACTCCTATGATGATTTCTTGAATAAATTAAACCTGAAAGAGATATTCTTTCCCATGTTATTAAGATTGTTTTTTGAAGGACAGAAAGTGGTTGAAAAGCATCATCTAATGTATTGAATATGAGCAGAATATTCAATACACACTTGTAAATCAAATTTAGACAATTAAACAAGCGATAATGCCTAGACAGTCGCCTAATATCAGGACATGGGCCCTGGACAATGTGGTGTATAATAAACACCTAAGTATTTTCTAGTCCAGCTGTATGTTCATGTTCTAAATCAATGAATGCTAGACAGGAATTCAATAGAGCATATACCTCCACCAAGGCAACAATCCCCCTGAAATTAAAATTCAAATAGGATGTTTCTGACCGCTGTGTCATCCATTAATTCCCGAAAAGGGACACCTCGTTGGGCATTACTTGAAATTCCCTTCCCTTCTCTGGTAGAATAGGACAACTCACACATCCACAGTGCTACCAATATTCTAACAAATATTATATCATAGCTCAAAAAAACAATATTTTTAGTGAAATTTCAGAAGCATTTTACCTGCTGAGTTCTCCGGTGACAGCAGCCAGTAGGGAACTCTTCCCACAGCCAACCTTCCCCACCACAACAACCAGAGAGCCCTGCACCAGACACAAGTGTTACTCCTCTCGCCTGCCACGCCGACAGAAACGTGAAGAGCTACTTCCAGAAGAATGAAAAGACAAATAATTTAACTTCGAGCAAAAACATTTTCAGGTGCTTGAACATGTGTTGTACATGCAGTGATAATCTGGCTGTCAGTTCAAAACAACTGCAGCTCAATTGAAGGAACATTGCACCCCAAAAATGAAAATTCAGTCATTATTGACTTATCCGCCAGGCAATGGAAAAATTAGGTGAAGTTCCTTATTTAAAACAAAAATTTGAGGCTTTAGAGCAAAACATCTGAAAAAACTGAAGACTATTTTAAATGCGCAAAAAACAAACTGTTAAATTCATAAATAAAGCCATAAAACGTCTCTGTACAGCTTGTCTGGCTTAATTCAAGATCCCAAACTCATTTGAAAGAGCTTATTTACCCCCCTTTCCATTTAAAAGCCAAAATATTCAGTATGGCTGCTAAGCTAAATGTGTCTACAACAGTTTGATTGCAGAAGCTGAAATGTGTGTACATGATCTGGCACATAAGGTCAACAAGAACTGGTGATATCTGCATTTGTGTTTACCTGCTACCTGGAAGCTTTGTTACACTCATCAGAAACAGCTCACTTGAAATTGACCTTGATCAGCAATGCATTTACACACATTCAAGCTTAAAACATGGAGGATTTAAGCTTAAAAAGGAAAGTAAACCTTTAAGTCCCAGATACATCTAGTTTCAATGTTTTATGGAACATCTAGATGGATGTTCTGCAATCTCAAATCCTCTCAATCCTCAACTTCTTCATTTAAAATATTAAAATACAAAATCTGTCTAAAGATCTACCTTCTGTTTTAGTACGGGAGTATCTAAGCTGCTACAGTATAATCCATGCAACAGAAACCCAGACCCACCATGTAAACAGCTCTGGCGAGGGCCAGTCGAGCCTTCTGGCCTCCACTCAGAGTGACTCCGTTCTCTCCCACCTCTGTCTTGTCACCATTAGGCAAAACCTGAAGACGCATTTTAGAAACATTTTATTATAAATATTAAAATAATGCACAAATGGTATGCAAAATTCAAGGTGTAATCAATTTACTTTGGCCTGAGATTAGTTCAAAAGAAAAAATTGAACCTCTAGTCTCAATGCATAATCACCATTGTTTCACATGTTGATTAAAGAGGGAATTTTGATCAGAGGCTTGATGGTTTGCTGTGAAAAACTGGATGCCACATTCATTTCCTGTTTCTCAATTACTGATAACACTGAGATGCTGGTCCTCGGCTGACTGGCACAAGAACCCGTTTATAGTAACTGCGTGAGTTTACCCAACTACTGTTCTTTGAGGTATTAGTACTTTATTTAAATATTTACTTCTTCTTCACTGCATTTCAGACATAATGACTTTCACATGCCATGCAGCCGTACACAAACTAATTTAATGTAATGTAGGGCATTATCCTGAAATGGACCATTCTGTGTAATAAATGCCAGACTTTTACTTAAGAGTGTATTCCTAAACTGTGGTACTACTGTTTCACTTACGTAAAAGCTCCGAGTACTTACTCCCCTGATTCAAACTTGTTAAAGAGGTTGTTAAAGGCCCTCAAATAATCAGTAATATGGACATGAACATGGGGAGATACTGAGGGTAAGAAATACAAAGACAGGAGGAGACACAAAGCTCATACGTTCAGGTCGTCCGAAAGAGCACAAGCCTCGATCACAGCCTGGTAGAAGGCAGGATCGTAGTCTTTGCCAAACAGGATGTTGTCCCGTACTGATGCATGCTGGATCCACGGCTCCTGAGATGCCAGGCCGAAGCCAGCCTCTCTGTCTGCAACATAAATGACTCCTCTCAGCCTGCACAGACAGGAGGAAAATCAGTGAGCATGCTCTCATACGCAGTTATCCAATCTGTTCTGGACACAACATCAAACAGCTCCTCCTATGACACTCCTATGATGATTTCTTGAATAAATTAAACCTGAAAGAGATATTCTTTCCCATGTTATTAAGATTGTTTTTTGAAGGACAGAAAGTGGTTGAAAAGCATCATCTAATGTATTGAATATGAGCAGAATATTCAATACACACTTGTAAATCAAATTTAGACAATTAAACAAGCGATAATGCCTAGACAGTCGCCTAATATCAGGACATGGGCCCTGGACAATGTGGTGTATAATAAACACCTAAGTATTTTCTAGTCCAGCTGTATGTTCATGTTCTAAATCAATGAATGCTAGACAGGAATTCAATAGAGCATATACCTCCACCAAGGCAACAATCCCCCTGAAATTAAAATTCAAATAGGATGTTTCTGACCGCTGTGTCATCCATTAATTCCCGAAAAGGGACACCTCGTTGGGCATTACTTGAAATTCCCTTCCCTTCTCTGGTAGAATAGGACAACTCACACATCCACAGTGCTACCAATATTCTAACAAATATTATATCATAGCTCAAAAAAACAATATTTTTAGTGAAATTTCAGAAGCATTTTACCTGCTGAGTTCTCCGGTGACAGCAGCCAGTAGGGAACTCTTCCCACAGCCAACCTTCCCCACCACAACAACCAGAGAGCCCTGCACCAGACACAAGTGTTACTCCTCTCGCCTGCCACGCCGACGGAAACGTGAAGAGCTACTTCCAGAAGAATGAAAAGACAAATAATTTAACTTCGAGCAAAAACATTTTCAGGTGCTTGAACATGTGTTGTACATGCAGTGATAATCTGGCTGTCAGTTCAAAACAACTGCAGCTCAATTGAAGGAACATTGCACCCCAAAAATGAAAATTCAGTCATTATTGACTTATCCGCCAGGCAATGGAAAAATTAGGTGAAGTTCCTTATTTAAAACAAAAATTTGAGGCTTTAGAGCAAAACATCTGAAAAAACTGAAGACTATTTCAAATGCGCAAAAAACAAACTGTTAAATTCATAAATAAAGCCATAAAACGTCTCTGTACAGCTTGTCTGGCTTAATTCAAGATCCCAAACTCATTTGAAAGAGCTTATTTACCCCCCTTTCCATTTAAAAGCCAAAATATTCAGTATGGCTGCTAAGCTAAATGTGTCTACAACAGTTTGATTGCAGAAGCTGAAATGTGTGTACATGATCTGGCACATAAGGTCAACAAGAACTGGTGATATCTGCATTTGTGTTTACCTGCTACCTGGAAGCTTTGTTACACTCATCAGAAACAGCTCACTTGAAATTGACCTTGATCAGCAATGCATTTACACACATTCAAGCTTAAAACATGGAGGATTTAAGCTTAAAAAGGAAAGTAAACCTTTAAGTCCTGTTAAAAAGAACATAGACATTTACAGTTATTTCTGGTTTTAGAGTAAATCTGATTTAAGTGCGACTTGTAAATTCACTTCTGTGTTCTGGTTCAGCTATAATTCTGCAGCCGTACAGAGAAGAGTGAACATGAAGGTAGAACAGTCATTCACTTCTGTCTGTTAACAGCTGGTTTGTACCTTGGTTATATGTAGATCGAGGCTGTGCAGCAGCAGACTCCCTTTAGCAGCTCCACCCTCAGCTCCTCCCTCTTTGGGACCATCAGGCCCCTGCCAGGAAAATGTCCCCTGGCACAACAAAACCGATGTGTGGCTGTCTTCAGGAGACACTGGGACAGATGTGGAAATCCGTATTATTTTATATAATGATATATAATTGAAGTATTATAAGTGATAACATTACTTTTGTTGTGCGAGAAAATAAGATTAAAGCTTTTAAAGTAATGACACTCAAAGCAAAGGTTGTTTGACACTTATCATTTTGAGCTGTAAATTAAAAGTGTATTAGTTAACATTGATTTAAAAAGAGGAAATTAGCCCTTAAATGCAAATAAGATGATGTCGACTAGCGTAATGCATTTGATGTATCTCAGACTATACAGATACACTTTAATATCTATAATCACGGAATCCATTATTCTCAACATATACTGCATAAAATCTAGAACAATGTCGTTCCCATTAGCCAGCCAAAAAGAACTGATTACCTGGAAGAAATTTGGGATACATGATTTAATCAACTTTTGAAAACAGAAAAAAAAAGGAAATCTCACATGAACTCTAGGGTCTGGACCTTGGAAACATGCTAGTTCTATAAACAATTCTTGATGTTACTTTCAGGCACAGCTGGGATGAGTGTATTGCGTAAAACTAGAAATCCAGAGATAATTAAAATGCTTTGGAAGCTTGAGTGTAATTCATTTTTTTATCTTTCTGTTGAGAATGGTGAGTAAAATCCAGGCGTACCAAGAGCCGTGAATGAAGGTGGTAGGACATATTAATGCTGTTTGTCTTATTTAGCATGTACATTTTAAAAATGTGATGTATAGATGTGTTTAATGCGACAGTAGGGGGTTTAAATGCTCAACAACCCTGCTCCTTCCTCGATAGAAATAACTGAACAGGACCAAATAATTGCTGTGACCTGCTTTGGATCATTGAAATGACACAAAAACACACGCTGAACACCTACACACAAGGTTCAAAGCATCATACCCAGGGCGTAGTACGCCTGCAGGTCCTGGTTGGTCAGTTTGAAGAAGCGTTGGATTCGCTCCAGAGAAACTTTGGCCTCCAGGATGCTATTGAGCACCCAGGGAAACGCATTGAGTGGGACGATCAGCATTCCCACCAGAGCCAGCGTGGTAAACACCTGCAGGGCAGGAGGACAATGACTACTGTGTCTGAACCTCACTGTGTCATACTACAACCTGCAATCAAAAGGAACAGGCTGCAAAAATCCTCAACAAAGTCAATGGAGAACTGATGTTTTTGTTGAAATTTCAAATGAAATTTTGAATTTACAACAAAACTTGATGTAAAGTACCGTTTACGTATATCATGGAGGACGGGCAGTTTAAATTCCAACAAAACAATTGAAAAAAAATGTAATTTAACACCTTTAACCACAGAGAGGACAATAAAATGAAGAGAGATTACTGTTTTGCAGGGATCAGAGACTTGCAGGTTTAATCTAAATACATTTCTGATAACTTTAGTCAAAGAAGCTTGAACCCTCTTTTAGATTTCCATTTGTATTAAAGTTCTGTTTGCTGGTATGTGCCTACATGGCAGGGAGCTAAGCAGAAAGTGGCCCGTGGGTACAGAACAGATCAAGCATCAACAACAGAACTGACATTCAGTCAGACAGAACATAAAGGAGTTGCTGGAGTGGAGGGGAGTTGTAAAATGGTTAGCAGAGGAAACAGGGAGAGTAGGCAGAGCAAAGCAGCAACAAGAGCATGCTTTGTGCGAGATTGACTGAGCTTGACTTCTGTTTGGCTTCTGTCAACACAAATGCTAATTTTTATGCAGCAAACTGCTTATCTTTGTGACACTATTTTAAAAGTAGTAACAATGTCTGTCACTGCTCATAACAATTCTTATTCTGGTGAAAATGTTGTTGCTGCTGCCAGAAATCTAAACTTCCAAAGAGGAGCAATTTAATGAAAACAACAACAACAACTAATGAATCATTATTTCATTAAATCAACTAAAGATTTGTTTTGTTTTTACTTTCCCTCCTGCTCATCAGAAATGTTCTGAGCCAATTTTTGGAAAAGAATACCAACCTTGGCTGCCGTCAGCTGGTGTCCCAGCATCACGTATGTAACGAAGGTGATGATGGAAATGACCACAGGCAGAGCGGCCCAGGTGTACACACACATGGCATCCAAGTACTTGATGGTCTTGAGGTGGGACAGCTCTTCTTTACGACAATCAGCAACTTTTTGAGTAAAATGAGGCTCCCATGTGTAGAACTTGATGACACGAATGCCGAAGAGGATCTCTGTCATTACCTGAGAGGAAAGGTAAAAATAACTCTAGTTTTAGAGCTGCAACTAAAAATTATTTTAATCATAGCTTAATCTGCCAATTATTTTCACTATTGATTGAATAATAATTTATTCTATAAATTGTCACAAAATAATGAAAAATGCTAATCACATTTTTTCCAGAGCCCCACAGTGACATCTTTAAATTGCTTCTTTACTCAAATGAATAGTTTAAAAGCCAAAGACTTTTCATTTACTGTCAGAAATGACAGAAAAAAAAGCGGCAAATCCTGAGATTTAAGAAGCTGGAACCAACAAATGTTTAATAATTTGGCCCATAAACTTGACACTGTGATGACATAAAATTTTTTAAATTGCTTTTCTCAGCTTTATGAAAATTTGACAAAAAAAAACTCTCCATGGATCAAAAACTCTTAATAAATCAAGTCATAATCAACCTTGTTTGCAGTTGGATGGGGCCTGTAAACAGTTCAACGTACATGTTTGGGGAAATGTTTGCCACTCGGCAAAACTGAAAACAAGACTGGGCGTTCTCACCATATCCAGGTTTAAAATGATGCATTCATGATTCTTACTGGCCAGAGATCATTGTGATGTCAAAATGAAGTACACCATTTGGATATAATGGTGTTTGTGTCAAATTGGAATAAAATTCCTCACAGCATCCTGAGATAATCAGAAGGATGAGTTGGACAAGCCAAGAACATAATTCCTCGGGACAATGAATACATTGCAACTTCTCTTTTATATCATATCTGAAATACGGGTTATGCAAGTATGGAGGTATGACGTATGTCTGAGAAGTCAAAGTCAACAGTAATATTATTTGTCCACAAATTCTTTTAGCTTTCCCAACCACAGAATTTATAGGGAACAACAATCTCACCTTAACGCGGCTGTCCTTGCACCTGAACAGCTGCTTGTTGTTGCTAAGGATACGGGAAGCAAGGAACTTGTTGAAGGGAACCAGCAGCAGTGCCACACTCAGCCCTCCGAGGAAAGCCACACCCACTTGCAGGTACAGCAAGTAGAGGGTGATAATGAAACTGAAGGGCAGGCTCCACAGCTCGTGGAAACTGTTGAAAAAGTTGACCACTCGGTCGGTGTCCGTGCTCATCAAGTTCACCAGCTCGCCCAGCGTGAAGCCGGCCAGGCTGCTGCCGCTGACCTGCAGGGCTTTGCCGTAGATAGCCGACACAAGAGCGGCACGTGCTGACAGCGCTATCTTGGAGATCTCAAAAACGAAGATGTTTCGCAAGATGGAACCGAGAAGAGTTGTGGTGAAGAGCCCCAGAGCACACCAGACACCTGTGCTGACTGGAGCTTCCTTTTCCTCCATGAAATTCACCAGACTGCTGAGGAGGAGGGGACCTGCAAAGCTCAACATGTTGATCGTCAACTTCAGCACGCCAAGGATGTAGTATCGCAAACCAAACGCCTTGCGCAGCACCCTCAGCAGTCCTACGTCCCCCTCCAGTTGCAGCGACTCCTCCTGGTAGTGTGAACTCCAGGAGCCACTCTGCAGATTTCTGCTGACTGGCCTGGGCCACTGATCTCGGCCATCGTCGACAGATGCCCCTCGTCGACAGGCATCCCAGCACTGGTGGAAGTATCGACATACCACGCTAGTCCGCAGTTTCCGAGGAAGGTGGTAAACGTCGGCAGGCCTGTCCAACTCCCCTCGCTGCCCTCGTTTGAGGAGAGGAGTCAACCACAGGTAGAAGAGCCTAGAGACACACCTGCTTCCATCCTCGGCCACCATCTCACTGGTATCTGGCTGGGTGCTCTCCCTGATGAGCGGGAATCCGTCCACATCGTTGACATACAATACATATCCAGCATCACCAATGCAGGGAAATGCAAATGCTAGAAGATACATCAGGAGGGGGAGTGTTCTGGCTGAGCCAAGCACAAAACGTGCCATTTTGAGAGGTTCTGTAAGGCTCAGATATTCCTGATTTTCACAGTCGATCATGATGGTGATAATCACATTTGGGACAGACAGAAGGACCAGCAGAAGCAGCACTGGAGGTCCTCTGGTTCTCCTGAAGGCAGTCCTCTGGAGGACCATGATGGCACTGAAGTGGACCAGCCAGGCCAGGATGGCAAAGCAGTCAGCTAGGATGTCCAGGTACATGTCCTGCTGCCGTAGGAGGCTCACCAGGACCACATCTGCAGAAAAGAGCAGCGCAGCGAGCAGAGCCGACACCGACCTGAGCGTCCAACCACAGGGAGCAGAGGTCTGGAGAAGGCTGCATCTATGAAGCAGAAAGATTTTTACTGAAAAGCAGAGAGGTGTAACTGGGAGCAACATCTGCATCGTGCTAACAGGCTTGACCTACCTTGTCAAGCTGAGGTAGCAGGAGGTGAAAATGGCCATCCCTGCATGAGGCAAGGCCCCGAGGATGAGCTGGTTGAAACAGGGGCTGATGAGCCCATTCTGCCACACAGGGAACGGATTCTGCTCATCTGTATGACAGAGGCCCGCTAGCAGTTCTGCCGGCCGAAAGTCCTTCATTCCTCCTTCTATTTCACTGCCGTCATTCTCAAGAATATCTGAAGACAAGAAAAGCAAAACAAGTAACAAGCTGAGAGGAATAACAGGAGATATTAAAAAATACCAGCGATGCTAGTTATTCTTCTAACCATCTCCAGAGATCACGATGCGACGGACCGAGTTTTAAAAACTGTATGTTAGTATGAAAGTCTGGTCAGAGTCGTCTCATGTTTATATTATCACAAATATAATTCTAAAATATTCATATTTCACATTATTTTTGATACCATAGACTTTGAAAAACATTAACAATAATTAAAGTGCATATGTTCAAACTGTATAAAAGTGCAACACAAAAGTATCTTTTCACGTAATAAATAACAAAAAAAAAATAATTGCAGAAAGTTATTATGCTTTTAAAACGTATCCATATCTTTCTGGACTAAGTGGGCTTTAAATAAAAGTGGACATGGCTGATTTAAAAGTTGGCATACTTTCTTCAGTCTAATGAAAAGCTTTAGCAGGAAAATAAATTTATCATTAAATTTAAAAAAGGTACCAGTTAAGTATATTGGCTTTGGCCTTAAAAAGAATACCCAGCCCCTTTTTTTCTTTGAATAACAAAATTGCATCCAAATGTAAAGATATTCTTGATACACCTGTGGTAAAATCCTGTAGATTCTTACGTATTGGATTTAAAGCGTATATTTGTTTTTTCTTTCTGACCAGAAAAGTAGGTTTTCAAACACAACCGACTATCCACATTTAAACACCCTGCAAGAGGAAGTTGGGACAAAAACTTCATACACGTACAAGTAGTCACATGTATAAGACGGTAATTCTTCACAATAAATCCGTTTGGGCGCTCGCGTAGCTGAAAAAACAATTAACTTGCGAAAATGACAGACGCAGATTTGTGACTTTTTTTTCCCGGTGAGTAAACAGTCGGATACAGTGATGTAAACAAATGAGGCTAGCTAACTAGCTTGGCTGACAAAATATCGGTCAGTTTGACTTGTTTAAACGACAGCTGCCATGATAACACATCTGTCGTGTGGATGTCAAGATGAAAAGACGGACCAGCCTGAAATACAACTCAGCAGCACCACTAATAAGCACCACGATAAGAAACCTCTAAATCTCACCGGCTGCCTCACAGCTGACAGCGGGACCGTCTGTCGACTCCTGATGACGCACACCAACGGCATTTCAAAATAAAAGCATTGCTACTGCGTGGCAATAAGCGTGAGGGAATTTCCTTCAGTTTTTAAGAAGTCTCATTACTAGTTCTTTATCTTCACGTTTTAACTAGATTTTCTGATTTATTTCACCATCAAGCAATACTGCTTCCCTGATAAAATTATGATAACTCTGCTTTAATACTGACATTGTGTATTTCAATTATATATAAAATAACATATTAAATCACGTATGATGACCCAATAAAAAGTTTTATTGAGTTCTTTAATATTGAAGTATTCTGTATTACAAGGAATGCTATTTATTTACTTTTTTTTTAATTCTGACCCTAAGTAAATTACTCAATTTATTACTTTTGTTCATTCTGACTCAACATGATAAAAAAAAAAAAACCCACACTGCATTTAATGGGACACATTACTTTGAACAGATGCAATAAAATACCTGTAATTGTAAGTGTAGTCAAAATAAAAACATTTGAACCTTTTTTTGCGTGCAAGGTAAATCTATCTAGAATTGAGCCGAAGATGTGACAAGGGAAGAATAAAATAAGCAGCAAGCAGTTTTGAGTACTTTATTGGGGGGTTGGCTGTAGAAAAGGAGCAACTTTATGTTTTAGCACCTTTATACACATTATAAAATAAATTGCTGGTTCTCTGGGTTCTTCTGATAAACACAACAAAGGGCTACACAACAATATATGACATAAAAGCTTGGAGAAGTTTTTAATTCACTGAAACCAAGAAACAGATATGTTTTTATTTGGAAAATCTTGTTATAATTAATTACAATCAGAACTGAATTTACAAATTGAGGAACCTGGGATTTGAAATCAGTGCACTGTATATTAGCATGTAACATAAGTTAAAAATACAACAGGAATTTTAAAATGCTGTTACCTGGAATTAGAAAGCAGAAAAACAAAACAAAACTAACAACAAAAAACTTTAAATACTGGGTGCAGCTGTCTAAGGCAACTTTAATTCAAATGAAATGA
>KV751392.1:228748-240338 GCA_001698575.1 Mola mola
ATGTCACATTATATCTTTTTTTCCCCTACACACTGTACAAAGCCCGCTTATGTCAGGGTTAGCCAAGCCATCCACAACACCAGGCAGCTTAACTTTTTTTTTAATATACTACATTTACTGTGTCTACCAGACACAAACACTATTTACATATTCAGACATAAAATACAAACATAAATATGAGCGGCTCTGTCTATCCTTCCATTGCAATGGCATCACATGACTTCAGACATATCCTTGTTAAAATAGACCAAATATCTGCCACATAAGCTCTACTCTATCTGTAGCCTCTGCACTTTGAAGTAAATCTGACTCCAGCTTTTTGGCAAAGCAGCTACTGTTGGGATACATTTAGCAAGGCAGACACATTAATTAGACATGTTATGTCACAGAAGTTAGACAATACAGAGGTGAAGCTGCTACCTGCCGTCTGATGGCACCACACTTGTTTGACCGAAAAATCTTATCTATAAATCATATCTTATAAGTCAGTGTGTTTCTGTAAATGAAAGGAACTTCCATAAGTGTTCAAACTTCAAACTGACTCATGGCCTGTTAGCAAAAGATCAGTAACATCATTATATCATAAACTAGATAAACAAACTTGTGAGAATACTGCACAGTAGACCAAATGTTGGTCAACTGTATAACATCAAAAACTTCTCAGGTGTTAATTCAGAATTAAAGCTATGACAGAGCTGGAAAAAGTCATGTACAAAGCAACTGAGTAAAGGCCTGAGAAAGTGTTTTGTTTTTTGTTTTTTTCCATTTCAAGATGTGATTGTCAAATCAGGCCAAACTGGAAATCTGATCATATATACAGCAATGCATTCGCTACACATCATCAAATCAAAATTAGTGTCAGTAAAGCAGAACAAGGTTACCCTGGAACCTAATTATTATTCGTTAGAATGCAAAATGTTAAGTAGGGCTGGGTATTGGATCTGGTACCATTTTTTGATTTCTAGCTTTGAGAAGTACTGACTAAAAACTCAAACTTCTCACGTTAAAAGAATTTTTTATAAACAAAAAGGTTGTTTTTACTTTAAAGAACACTAGCTTTACACAGATCAGGTCTAAAACTGGATGAAAATAAAAACGAGCTAAGAGCACCTCAAAAAGTACAAAATTGTGGCTGTTAAATTTTTCAATCATTCCAAAAAATTACAATTTCATATATTCTATATTAATTACACATAAAGTGAAATATTTCAAGCCTTTTTGCTTTAATTTTGATGCTTATGGCTTATACAATTAAAGTGACATATTCTAATATTTTGAGATATCTTTTAGTTTCTTGAGCTGTAAGCCATAATTAACCAGTCTAGAAAACATCAAATTTTCTGAAATAACTTTTTAAAGATGCACTAGTATATGATAAAAAGAATACCCAATGCTAAATGTAAGCGTACCTGCCTGTTTTTTTAAAAAGGATATTACGAGTGTTAGCAGATTTATCACTAAACTGATCAACTCTTTTTTTTTTTTTTTTTTAATCACTAATACCTCACTGAATTTAATCCTGGAAACAGGAGCCCTCTTTGTATTTCTTTGACATTTAAAAACACACGGATTTGTTTCAGGGTTATTACAAGAACCCATCTGCCCTCAGTAACAGAGGAAGTGAAAAACTTAAAGGTAGAATTAAATTTGAAATTACCCAACAAACGTGAGAGTCAAATTTAAACAGAAAAACACTTGTCATGAATTACAAAACTGCCATTATTTAACTACATAAGAGTATTTTTTTTCCACATCTTTGAAGAACATTTAGATGACTTTCAACCAGGTTAATTGAATCCACAAAATGAAGATGTTACAAACATCTTCTTCCTTGCAGCTGATACAACATCCTGCTTCACATTGACAAATTTACATGATTGATCACAACACAGTGCTTCATCACTTTGGTGGGGCCTCATGTTTAAATGCTCTTACATCTGGTGTTCCCCAAGAATCATTCCTCAGTTCTATATTGTACTCTGACAGACCTTTTACATGGTAGCAATTTTAACATGAAACAGCACTGAAAAGCTTAAGTTCTTCAGAACAGTCCATTTACCCAATTTCCAATCAAAATGGCTGCTGTGAAAATGTTTATTAAATCTCCATGATGTCCCTCTAAAAATGGGAAAGCCCAATTAACTGTGTCACTCTTGGCCTTCAGGAATGTCCTCAATATTGTCAAAAAAAACTGTCTTGATAGTGTTGTCACCATCGACCGACCCAGATCAAAATCGTAACTTAGCTAAGCTTTACCAAGTTCAACTTTGATAGCTCCAGTTTTATTAAAGATGATCAGTCTTGATTTGCTCATTTTAAGCAAACAAAACTAAAAATTGGAATTTTTTTTTCTATCATTTGCCAACCTTAAGTTTTGCCCATACCGTCATCTTGTTCACTTACGTTCATTCTATATGCATTATCCAGCACAGGTCAGGATCCTCTCCAAGATAGTCATTTTATTCTAGTCAAATTTCATTTTTACCATTTTGCCTTTTTTATAGTTTCAAAATTCGGTTGAAATTTTAAGGACAGCTTTTCGGCACAGTGACTTCAGTGCTTGGACTGCATAATAAACCCCCTCCAAGTTGGAGCTCACCCCGAAGCGGATGCATCTAAAACTTTGCCATCAGGGGCTGGCTGTGCCAGCTGGACATTAAGTAAGTTCAATTCTAAGCCCTATGCCGATCTTAGCTACGTTCAGCCTTCTAAGAAATATCTACACTTGTTGCACCAACTGTAACTATGACTAGACGTAGCTACGTCCAGCATAGAGAATATACGTACACACTGACATGCTCTGCCGCAGCCAGAATTGCCAAACTCTCTATGTTGCTATGGTTACAGTTTCACATTTACCAGGCCAGGGATACATGAAAAATGACTACTAAGGCAAAAAAACATAAGTTTAAATTAATTGTTGAGCTCTATAGTAAATACATATTTTAGTGGGCAAAAAAGCAATGCAATAGGACCCAAGAAAAGAAGATATTGTGAAATCGGTAGATTAGACAAGCCATCGTATAGAAATTCTTATATCACGATGATAACTTATCAAGAATTTTGACTTTACACCTACTATCAATTAAGTCTACGATTTAGTGGCCCTATACCTAGATGGTGCAACAGGTGTAAATTCTACATCAGGCTTAAAGTGCATTTTACATCCAACTTCACGACCAGTGTACGTCCAGCTGGTACACACCCCCCCAGACTTTGAGGAGCATAGGCCACTCTGATCAGCATCCTCAAAGCAAAATGCGCATGTGGTAAAAATTGTATCACCCCTGTTGTATTTCTGATGATCAAACTTAATTTTCCTCTTTTTTTTTTTTACATTTGAGTGTCAGCCTAGTTTCCCTTTTTTTACATAACAACTTTGCAAAATCAGTTTGTTACAACTGTAGAGAAAAAAATATTCTAAATGATGCATATAGACACTTAAAAAACAGTCTGAGTAAACTTTTAAGGTATTTAAAAGTCTTGTTGGGGGAGTTTTTGACTGGTGGTTCTCAACTGTTACAGGTGGGGATGTTTGAAATCAGCAGAAACACAAAGACTTTAAAACTGAATTGCCATTCAACAAAAATCTGTTCTTTCGTGAAGCAGAGTTACAAATGTCAGAATCCTCGCCATCCTGTCACGTTGAGCATTCAGTCAGAGCTTGTTCAGGCCTCTTCTCACACCAGAGAGAAGAAAACATAGATGAACTATCATTAATACATCTGGATCAGTTTGAAGTCCACCAGAAAGGGTTTCATTGTACACCACACTACAGTGTCTTTGAGGAGTGAGAGGGGTTACAGGGACATTTTTTTAAGAGTATTTCCCATAATTGGATAAGTCAAAGACCCAACCCTTGTATCATCTCCTCTGCCCCCCCTTTCTCATATAACAGTCTTTAGCTTGAGAGGGGTTGTCTGTGCATATACTCAGTATACACTCAGCTCACAGGTTCTTGGTGTTTATGTGAGTCTTGTAATGTTTGGTCAGGTGGTCACTCCTCATGAAGCGTTTCTGACACTGGTTGCACTCAAAGCGCTTGTCTCCTGTCAGGGAAACAAAAACAAGTTTTGGGATTCTCAAACACTATCGAATAAAATCTTCAGGTCCTAGGGTAGCACATCATAAACTGTTTACTCTGTACTGGGAAACACAAAGAATTCCTCGAGATTTATTCCATTAAAAGTTTGTGTTATTAGTGGTTAAAAAAAAAGTGATGTACTTCCTACGTTTTGTTTATCTAGTGTTATTGCATTGTATAGCTTTATCAAGTTAACGGAACTCCATACATAAGTAATTTTCAAAATGATGTATTTTTGTGAAATTTTAGAGCCTACGGGACTGAGAAATGGAGCTTAGGTTGAAAAATAGGCACACATCAGACAGAGCACAACTTTTGAAATAATACAGTAATCAGTAATCTGACATTCTGTGGCGCTTTCTGGACAGAGCTGTTAGGCTTTATCAACTATAATTACCACGGTTTAAATAACAACTGCCAGGAGGCAAACCACTGAAGCACTTCAGATTTCAAGTAACTTATTTCCTATTATTGTTGCCTAGTAACCATTTAAAAACTCCACAGCACTGGTTTTGTTGTTTCAACCAAAGCCCCTGAGAAAGGCAGTATGGATTGCATCGCATTCTGTTACTTGCAAACGCACTCTGTCTCAAGAATCGTCTCATGATACCGTACATGTGTGATTTCCATGTGCGTTTTAGCAGGCAGACCTGTGTGCGTCCTTGCGTGTCGTTGAAGCTCATCACTGCGTGTAAAACGTTTCCCACAGAAAACCCAGTTGCAGACAAAGGGCCTCTCGCCAGTGTGCAGCCGCACATGAGCTCTGAGCAGTGACGTTTTCCTGAACGTCTTCTCACAGCCAGGGACGTGGCAGATGTGTTTCCTCTTCCCCACCTCCCCAGGCCTGCAGGGTGTACACACACACAAACCGTAGCATCAAATTGGAGTTAAACCACACTATGAAGCTTCAGCTCGTAAACGTCTCTTCATAAAAAAATAAGAGAATCCAGGGAGCACTTACTTCCATCAAGAACTAACAGTCCCTTTTTTGTCTGGGACACCCACCTAAAATTAGGGCTGTAGTCAACTAAAGGAAATCTTGGTCGAATGCAATCATAAAATCGCCTACTGACCCGCCTTGCTATCTGTGGGCTCTGGAACAGAGGCCAAATAGGGCATTGAGGCCACTATTGGTCACAGAGGGCAGAAGGTGCCCCTGACTCAGCTGTTTTTCAAACTAAATTTAATCGTGAAAGCACACGAAGTTCACAGGAAATGACAAGCGAAAGGCACATGATTCCATGGGCAAATATAAGCCTTTGAAAGTCATGTAGTTTGAATTTGGCATAACTTGCCTCCCACTGCAGCTCATTGCCACTTAAATCTGACCGAAGCGATGCTGCTCAGTCATTCTCCAGTATGGCAGCAGAGCGTCGCTACATAAGTACATTATGCTGCCATGAAAAGAGAAACTTACAGAGACAGTGGCAGGGGGAGCAGAAGGTAAAATGATGCAAATTCTTGGGCTACATCATTTTAGTAAAAACTGTGTTTTAGAAACACCCGTTTCAAAGGTATCTTGTTTGTCGAATGACAACAAACTAAGCGATAGTTCGACCAATCGATTAAGACCACATCCCCACAGAAAGATAAAGAAAATGAAAGTACTGATTACGTAGAAGAACTATAATCCTTTTTACTTTCATTGCTGTTTAATTGTTTTAATGAGTCTTTTACACACCCATTAAATTTAGCTTTCTAAAAAATTTGTGTATTAATAGGAATGGAAACTTTTGTGCACAAAGGATATGGAAATTTCAGTCTCATCACTAAAAGTGTTATTATCCAAGACCATTTACCATATAGTTTATCAACGTCTAAGAGAAAGCACCCATTTCTTGTTGGTAATATGAATCAGAAATACTTTATCAATCCTCATGAATCTAAATATATTAGTAACACTTCAATGGATGTTTCATTTTGACCAACAACCAGGAAAACCTGGTTAATACATCTGACAGACTCACCTCTTGTCTGCATCTTTACAGTTTGGGCATGTGCAGGCCATACGTCGCTTCTTTTCTCCTGGCTGGCTTGGCAGCTCCAGGGTGAGGGTCTGGTCTACCTGGATCGTAGGCTGGCCCTGCGTTGTTGCCAGCTGGAGCCCTCCTCCCTGCATCGTCTGGACCGTGAGGTGCTGCTGGCCTGACAAACACAGAGACAGACAAACGGTTAGAGACAAGATGCTCCATCCAGGGCAGTCAAGGTCCTCTGAAAAGCCAATCATACTAACAGCTGATGTTTGAAACAAGTTTTTACTCTAAAATTATGAAGAGTCTGGATGAATGAAGCAGAGTGACTGCACCTCCACTATCTGATCAGTTGTGCATCTAAAATTATATATTAATAAATAATATGTTCAATTACTTAGTTTTACCAACAAACAGCCATGGTCCCTGTCTGAAGTGTTCTTCGTCTATCGCCTTGTGCATTTTCTTTGATATAAATGAATCATCAGCTCACCCCCTGCATTGGTGATTGTAACAGGAACTCCCTGAACCTGGACCCCGTTGATACTGATCGTTTGCACTGCTTGAGCTGCCGGGGAAAGCTGCGACGTATTCAATGCTATTATTCCCCCTGCTGGAGCAATTTTTGCCAGAGTCCGCTCCTTCCGTCCACCTGCCAGCGTCCTCTTGGCAATGGTCGGTGGCGTGGGGGTGGTGGTGACGACGGAAGTGGTGGGCGTCACTGTTGTGGCTGCCGACTCCTGGAGCTGAATAGACTGCCACTCGCCCGACGCTGTTTTGAAGAGGATCTGAAAGAGGGAATGCCAAACAATTTTAATTGAACCATACAGTTTTGGTGTTTGTACTCACTTCCTGTATTTCCTGAAAGTTTCACATCACTGTTATGCTGAATGTAGGTAAGTATAGGAATTGTACACCTGTCATTTAGTTTTTCAATTAAAGCTGTTTTTTTTTTTTTTTTTAAACTTTTTACCCTCTTTTTGTCACTTGCACAAGATGCAGGAACTCAGAAATGCCGACGTCATGGTAGTGCTAGAAGAAAGGCCATTAGAAATCATTAAGCTGAATGGATACCTGTGTTGGCGTGGGTTCTGTTTGAGCAACCTGCAGGCTCGAGGGAACTGTCTGTCTCTGTGGAACGGGTGGCAGTGTGGCAGAGGCAGCCTGCACCACTTTCAAGGCCTGCTGGGGGATCTGAACCACCTGAGAATCTGGTTTGGGCTGTACCACCTGGACCTGCTGCACCACAGCTGGCTGGCCAGGGCTCTGTACAATTAGTAGGTTGTTACCTGCCTGCAAATACAGAGGTAAGAGTGGTTAACCTGTGGTGTTCAAGTATGAGGATATTAGCCAATCTGGGGTGGTGTAATGACAATTGATTCAGTGTGTTTGGCTAAAACCAGTTGTACTAGGAGAAACTACGACCTGATAATTTAGTGACTTCACCTTCATTCAACCTGCATTGTGTGATATTTGTCCGCCTCAATGCTCATTCTGAGAAATGCGCCATATTGGTGGCTGCCAGATTTGTTTTGCTGTAGCCAGACCAGTTCTTCCACGATAGCAGCTAGGTGCTCGTACTTGCTGTTTTATACGTTATACGTAAATATATTTATATATTGTTGTGTAACAAAGTGCAGTAACAATGTGGACGGTTCCCCCTGTGACCAAACTCATCCCATTGTACAAAATGATAAAGGACTGAAAAGCTGTTACTGCTCAGCAGGGGTATTTGTTATTGCAAATTCACTAAGTGCTTCTGGGGCTACAATCAGTTTAATTTTATTATATTCTTATTCCTTTCTTAAATTTGAATTGTCTTTAATGGCACTGTTGTGCCCTGTTAATTTCTTAGAAGATTAAGCACGTAGCTAACATAAAAGGCATCAAACACATGATGTATAAAATACCCACGACAGCAGAAATGGCCTGTGTCTTTTCTCCAGTGGAATTCATTACAAACCATGAAACAACTCCTGGATCCGCTGCAGTTTTCATTACCAAAAGCCTTGGTCCAGGCTTGTGTACATATCATGGATATTGAACACCTGTAATCATTCGTCATTAACAATCATGTGGAGCTGTCACACGTGTGGGCTAACAGAGATGCTGATCTAAGAGCTGCATCAATCTCTATCCATCTACATCCATTCTTGTGCTGCATGCTACTCTGTGGATTTATGATTTCAGAATTCCTCTGCTCTATAAGCACTGACACAACACTCCAGATTCAGTATGAAAACACATCAGGAGTGTTTAGAGGAGGTAACAAATCAGGATCGCTGGTCCACTCTTTGTTTGGAATCTTATAGGGATCTAAAACATTAAAACCACATCCATCTCCAAATACCAGCTCCTGGACTCTTTGGAATGCTTGTCCTGGTAAAATGATTTATTTTCCTTGCAGTCTTTGTATTTCTCTCAACATTGTTCATAAGTATTGCTACTGGTCATTGTACATTTCTGTGGCTGCCAACATGGCAAATATGCCCCATAATGACCGCGTGGACGATGTCATTCCCAAGCTCTACTGACACCACTCATGTATACCTTTACTACTTAAGGATCTGCTTTCGCCTTTTTTCTTTATTTGTTTGTTTTTTACAATATCTGCTGCAGGTTGAAACAACAGTCATAGCAGCAGTGGGAGTGAACAAAAAAAAGTTAGTTGTAAAACCAAAACGATAAGTTGTCATTTTACACCGCTCTGTAAGACAAAAGGCAAAGGTGGATAATAAATTTCTGTGAGTGCATTATTGTACCTTTTACACATAAATTTATTGTAAATATGAGGGGAACCTTCAGTTTACTGCAATGATTGAAACAAACCTAATTAAGGACTTAAAACCAGCTACTGAATATAGATTAAGTTTGGTGCAGACGATTCATCAAGTTCAGTTTGACTAACAGTAGAATGAAAAGTATGATGATTTAGTAATATTAACATTAAGTGATTTATTAAGCAAGTAGAACAGATATGGGCAAAATACAGCATGGGAACCAGAACAGCACAGTTATGTAAATTCATCTGGAGACCAAAGACCATGATGAGTCTGTATTGCTATTTAAATTCATTATAAGACCTTTAACTGACTCTGGCTCACTCAAGTAACAAGTTATGGCAGTGGTTGGGAAAATGAGTAGGGATGAATGCTTAGAAAAAAAAACAAAACTAACTTTGTTATCTAGTTGCCTCATATTTCAAAAAGTCACAGTTCCACCAAGATACATTTTCTGTCAACCAAGCTAACTGCTACGGAGCTATCATCGCTGGCGAGAGAAGAAAAAGCCCTGAATTGTGGCTGGCAAACTATGCCCAGACAGCAAAAGTCAGTCTGAAAACCTACCAGCCTGTGGCCCTTTGTGCACTTTATCATACTTTTAAGCAGGCGTGTAATGATCCATCGATCTATGTCATTGATTCGCTGACCAGTAACTAATTGAATTGGTTGAAAGTTAAATAATCAAACTATATCGCTGTGTTTATGTTATGCCTTGATGATGCAACTGGTGATTTACAACCGTATGTTTAAGTCAATATGGCCCTATGGGAAAAAAATACTGACCATATCTGGAACAGAGTTACCAACTCGTGGTCATATGTTTCAATTAAGCAGTCACATTGAAGTTTCCATCAACATCTGTCCAGACTCGTACAATATATGTGACGGATAGAGAGCTTGTTCACATGGTGCAACAACCATTACCAACAAGTTCGATATCATCAAAAGAGAGCTTGTGCCGTATGAAGTTAGATCTAGTCTGTAAACTTACAAATGCACAGAAAAAGATTCAGAAATGCATTGCCCACAAAAATATTTCTAGTTTTATGTAAATGTTAAAAGAATCCACCTATTAATAGGGTTCACAAATGTATTTTTGATGCACACACACACACAAATATTTTTTGCTTTGAATATATATAATGGAAATCCACAAATCTATGGATTAGAAATAATTAGTTATTGTCATCAAAAACATATACAGTGTGTGTATGTATGTTGTGACTTTTATTGACATACTGTTCAATCTGCATTTACTTACTGCTTGTAGTTTGTGAACTTCTCTGCATTTGTGGGGTTTTTGAAACTCGTCAAACACACAAGTGCACTTTTTTCAGCAGGGATTATCTGTAGCCAATCCGATGTCTCTCTCCTTTCAGCTGTGCAGAGGCATTGATGTGACTGGGTGAAAAGTAAAACATCCCCAGGTGGTGGTGTCTTACGTTTCAGTAAATTACATGAAATCACATCCATTTTCATCCCAGTATCATCATTATTATCATATCATTGTCATTTCAGTACTGACATTTTGGGCTGCAGATAACGATTATTTTTTTATTCATTTTGATAAATTATTACTGATTATTTTGTTTTATTTAGCTGATTATTCCTTTGGTTACTTTACCAATATATAATAACCATAACTTTCATTAAACCTTGCATTAAACTTTCAACCATTTAGTCAAGCATTTTCTCATAAGAGTTACAAATCAAATGCCAAAATAAATAAAGTCATAAATTTAGCCCCCCCCTCCCAAAAAAGGATATCATCATTAACTTTAAAGTCCACATCCATAAGTCCAACACAAATTTAAACAATTAAATTTGTGAGTTTGGGCTTTGGTGGCCAAGTTTACCGCTGTGAAAGAATGGGGTATACTGGATTTATCACAGAAGACAAACCACTGAGCCTTAGTCTACATATGCATAAACAAACTGCCAACAACTTGTAAACGTGATTAAAGCAGTAGCTTTGTCATACTAGTCCTTTGCATTTGCTAGCCTATAGGGAGTCCTACTTAGAGTTAATGCTGAGTTTGTCTGAAACACAACAGAACATTACGGAGTGACAACTCAAACGCATTGATACCAAAAAACAATCCAACATAACTCACGGTAATAAATACAGTGAGGGGACCTCCAAAAAGGATTAAAAAAGTTTCTCATCTCTAATCTCATCTCATCTCACTTAGGCTACCGTCTCAGCATTCTGAGGTCAGAGAGCCCCAAGTTGTTTCCCTTGTAGATGTTAACTCATAGCAGTTTTGTTGCTGTATTACGCCATTTGGGTTTTGCAAATGGTGCAGAGCATCATCTTATTAGGTTTCTGTTTAATAAAATCCCACAATTTGGAAGACTTAGTCCATGCTTTTTCGGATGATGTTTAATTTTCTACATATCCAGGAATGGAAGCCGCTATCACTGGGGATAAACGCAAACAGAGCAATGAGTCGATGTTACTTAATCGATGACGTCTACTCACCATTGCACCCTTACTGATCTTAAGTATAATAAATAAATCGGTAACTAGCTTTTATAATCAGACTTCACACATTGACCACTTGGCAGTTTTGCTTCTCTAACATCATACTGAGATGGAAAATGGATTTAGTTGCAGAAGTTCAACTTTTGGTAAAAACACATTCATCACATTGGTTACACAATTATTCAGGAATAGCTGTGCAAATGTGTCCCCACGTGGGGATGTTTTACTATTCAGCCAATCCATACTGCTGAAAGGGGTGACTCATTTT
>KV751392.1:249082-271859 GCA_001698575.1 Mola mola
TTGGGTTTTATAACAATTCTCCCTTGAAATTGACAGCCTGGGTACTGCGTTCTTGTTTCCATGAGACTCCCTTTGCTTCTATCAGTGTGTACGTGAGGTGTCGCACTGTTTTAATCACACCCTTAATCTTGTTCAGTGAAACCTGACTTTCAAGTCGTTTTGCGAAATCCTCTTTTATCAGCTCGCAATGTTGCGTCAGGACATCATGTAAAACTCCTTTGGATGTGTGTTTTCCTCTGTACTGTTTTAGGATTGGACATTGTTGGATATTTTAAAAGCAGATTGTATTTTCTTTTTTTAATTAGATATGTGCCAGACTGTCTACTTTAAGGCCAAAAAATAAATGAACGATTCAATTTTTCCTACTTTTGGCAGCATGAGTCCAGGTAGCTTCATTAGGCATTAATCTTTCCTCGGCCAATGAAATGTTTTCAAAAATAGCATCTAAGAATTTTCCCTGAAGCTGAAAGCAGCTTGACGTGTTATTTCTGAAGTGCGCAGCCTGCTCAGTGGGCGGAGTTTGTTGTTGTGGGGGTGGTTCAGTCAATGTAGAAAACAATAACTCAACCTCATCAACCAATCCATTCTGCTAATGACCATTTCAATTGTTACTGCTGAGTAATTGTTCATTATTGTCACATGATTGCAACATCCCATCTCCATGACAACTGAGCAGCTATGGCTGCTGAGCGATGTGGTGGACAGCCTGGAAGTTGGACCTCCTGTTAAATTTTTACAGTGGAGAGCTGTGAAAGCTCTGAATTTCTAAGGTACGGTTTTGAAAGGACGGACATCTTCATGTTTGGAAATATATTTCATTGATAGTTGATTCATAAACTTTGGCTTGAACACGGGACCTCAACGTTATGAAATCCTGGCAAAGTTTCCCGGGTGGGACCTAACTTAAAAGAACATAAGGTTTTTATGATGGTGAAACACTGAATCTTTTTTTAGATTTTTCTAGACACTGACATAATAATAATGATCAAATTGAAAAATGATGCCATACACCAATGTTTATTTTTCTTCTTTTTCTATTTTTTTTTTTTTTTTACTGAAAATGCTGGGCCAGGAGCCAGCTTCAGGATTCTGAGAAACAGAATGAGCAAAATACACCCGGGTGTGTCAACAAATAAAACTGACAGGCAAAGACGAGTCATGGCAGATATAAACACATTGAGGCAGGGCATTGTGGGAAAAATGAGGCATCTGGGTACACAAGACTGACACCCTGTCATCACAGGAACGTCACAAAATGGTTATTTCCGAATTGTTGCCAAAACAGACATCAGCAAGCTCAAGCTCAGGAAATACACATCTTTTCTGGGAAGCAGACAGAAATCATTTTTTGTAATTATCCTTTTTGAGCTTGTGTAACACATTTGTCATTTGTTTTCTTTTTTTAAGAAAATAAAATTTGGCAAAATTATATCCGATTGTGTATGAGTACTTTTTTGAACATTTTCAGCACATTTAAACTCCACTTCAATAAAACTGACAACCGTGATCAGTTTTGTCACTATAATTATGATATTACTTTTTTTGACCATCACTTGTCCAGCTGAGGTGTTACTGTTGATTCCTTGTAAAGAAGAATAAACGTCAAACTGTGTAACGTTGCAAAAGTCTAACATCTGAAATCCATCTGTGTAACAAACACCTCCTAATTAGTCTAGTATTCCCAAGAATTGGTGATATGATGGAATCATTAATCAATTGCTGTGTAAGCACAGCAGCAAAAAGAACATGTAAGGTTGGATCTTTGTTTTTTTGAAGATTTAAGATTTTCAACCTTCTTCTTACATCAGGATTGGCCACCAGGTAGCGGTTAAAAAATTGTGCCACATTTCCCTTGCTAGGAGTCCAGTCTACACCAAAGGAATTCCGAATGGATCATAGCCACCATTTGTGTCAAACATATGTTTTCAGCCAAGCCAAAATTCCTTCATGTTAGCGAAATAGTGCAAAAACTGTGTGTGCATCAGGGATGTTTGAGGATGTACTTTTTTAAAAGTCTTTAATCCATTACTTTCAAGATAAAGTTGAATTTTTGCTCCTTTCCAGCCAGAAAATCATCCATTTTACCAGTTTAAGATTATAGGTCCTCTTTCTCTTAAACACTCTGACTGTCTGAACGCTAGAAGATGGGCCTCTGTTGCCCTGCCTCTGTGTGTATATCTACCCCGAAGGCAATTTTAAATCCAAAAAGCCCCAATGTTAACAGACTGGAAGGAGAAACAAGGAAACGTCCGCAAACAACAGTAGTACAAATTGACCAGTGCATTGTGTTTTAAGTCTAGTTCAGCACAAATAGGAAATCTCGCAAATCAAGTTCGTAATCCACACTCTGGTTTAGTTTCACACCGACATGTCTTGCAGGTGAGAACGTCTGAGCAGTCTCTCAGAAGGTGAATCCTCTGCGTGTTAACATCTCACAGTTTTCCCAACACTCTTCCCTCTTTTTGTGAGTCCAAATCAAGAGAAGGGCGGGCCCATCCAAGTCCGTCTGCACACAGAGATTTCCAGGGACTCTGAATGGCTGATGATGGCGGGCCCGAACAGATCAGTCCCCGACAGAAACCTACAAAGAGATACATTTTTCCAGCACACTTAGAACAAAGTCGCTTTCAAATGTTATCAGCCATTACAAAATATTCTATTCACAATATCAATATGCATTTTCAATATATATGACAGACTGTCACTTTTCTACATGCCGTAAAGTCACACGTGGAGATAGAAAGGACTTTCCAGCAACTCTGCTGTCCATGAAAGTCCACATGAAATGGAAGACGGAGAGCTATTTGCTTTCACATATGTGCGCGTTTCCTCTACAAGCAGTTAAGTACGGAAGGACTCTTTAAAGTAGCCGACAGCATTAGCTTTGAACGTGCATTTCCCCTGTCAAGCCAATAACTGTCCAACTCTGCTTGACAGTGAGCGGACAGTTTATGCCAGATAACTGTTTCAGCTTTGGGACCAAACACAGCACCTGAAGCATGACAGAATGCAGTTTCACCACTGGGAGTCAAATGTCAAGTTGGCTCTCATGTCAGATTTGGCTCCTTTAACCCAATGCAGAGTGAGCTAACGGGACCTCTGCAACTGTCAGACAGCAGCCAGTCACATGATCACTCTATACACCAGCTTGGTACCAGAGATCCTGCAGTCAAACTGGCCTCAGGCCATCTTGAATGCTGTATTCAGTCTGTGTCTGAACCTGGTACACTTAGCGGCAGCTAATAGATCTGTGAGCAACGAATTAAGCCATTTGTTTATTAGAAAACACATTAAATCAGAGCAGCCAAAGGACAGAGAGGGAAAAACAGAGAATATTAACTCTATAATATATTATTCTCCTTCTTCAAAATCACCGATCCACCTACACCTTCCGACGTGAAAATATGACACTAGCTCTAATGGACCATCAAAGATCTGTTGATGATGGGATGTCATGATATTATTGGTTGATAATGAATGTAACGTGACAAGACGCAGGAAAATTTTAGGTTTTGTTTTCCCAAAAGGAAAAAAAAGTTCTTTAAAGATATACGGTTAAAGAGTGGCGGGATCAAACTGTAGACGTCCCCCATAAAGTTTAAAAAGACATTATTTATTTCATGTCGTTTTGTCTGCATTATAAATAACAGTAAAAACCCCATAAATGAAAACTAATGAACATCTAAAGCAACCCCTGGAAATTCAAGCCACAAACCACTGAGCATGTAATTTTACAGTCTAGGAGATTTACAACACAGTACACTTCAGGCCCTTTTGCTTTTATTTCTTTAAAAAAAAATTACGTCTCGTTATTGTTTTTAAGATGGAGTTGCTCGGCCATCCGCATTAAAAAAAACCTTTTGTACAACGATGGTAAAATGTTGGCCTTCCAACCTCCCACAGTGTGGCTGTTCAGAACAGCTACAACAACACACCGTACAGCTCCAACTCACTTGAGCTGAGAAGATCTCTGCTGCTACGTCTGCGACTCAGCCTCTTGCTCTGCTCCCACCACCCTCCTGATGCTCTTGATTGACAGGTACATCTCCTCCTCGGGGTCGTAGTAATAAAACTTACTTAGGTAGGATATTAGTGTTCTGAAAAGAAAAAACAAAACGTGTCCATTCTGCAAATCATATGTCTGTGAGTTCGCAAGGGTTGAATTGAATTCATTACAATCGGGGACAAAGAATCAATATGTGCATGACACAAAAAGTGATCAGGACAAACTTTGAATGATACTGAGAGCATTGGCCAGGAATTTTAAAATGGATCAGTTTTTTTTCTTTCTGCTAAAGGGTGAAGGGTGTAATAGACGCATTTTTCAGCAGGCCGATGTGGAAATGATCACCCGACTCTGTAGCAGGCAAGTACCTGGGCAGTGGAAGCTCCTGGATGTGGTCGATACGGACTATTTGTCGAATGCAGAAGCGACAGAGATGTTGCAGTGACTTCACGTTGCTGAATCGAGACACAGGATACAACAGCTGAACCGGGGTGGGAGGAAGCCCTAAAACGCACACACGCAACACACACAGTGCGTCAGTTCCTGTGTTACTACTCTTAGACTTATTGACATATCTCGTGTCTACAGAGGGGTTGTTTTTTTTGGGGGGGGTTGCATTTGTCATTGATGATAAAACCCAATGAAAACTCAGAAATAGGGAATTTCACTTAAAAAAAAAAAACAAAACAGATGAGAAATTTTTAAATATGCCACAGCTTGGTAGAAATTTTGCATTTGGTGGGACTATTTTCAGCAGATCAATCCCCATTCGGCAAGAGTACCTGTGGCAGCAGGACAGCCAATGTGGAATTGAACCAAAAGATAAATGACAGTCTGTTGCCATGGAAATTAAGGAACATGTCACCCAATGTAACAGAGCAGCACGCTGAGATGTTGTAATAATGTTTTGCACAACAATGGTGTTCACAGAGGAAGACACATCAGGGCGTGATAGACAGACAATACTTGGAAAATATGAATTCCAGAGTGGGTGACAACACACACACGTTCTTTTAATCAAATCGCAGTTTTTACTCATCATATGTTCTTTTTTTTGTTGTTGTTTACATCAAAATGTAGAAACATATCTGCTTGTTCAGACAATCTACGCATTTCAAAGTCTCGCTGTTTTAGGACTTTCCAATGTCCAGAATCCAAATTCTAACTCTACAAAGACACTTCAGAAATGCCTGTGTATATCCTTGGTTCCCCTGTAGTGTAGCTAGTTTTTTCAAGTTCAAAAAGAGCTGCAAGAAAAACATGTTTAATTTGAAATTAAAGAAGCACTACGTTTGAACTGAGAGCATGTGGGGCTAAATTTAATCCATTACGCCAATTGTCACGACTTCACATCATACCGCTTGCATTCAGACTGCAGCCGAGATAGAATCAGCTTGAAAGTAAAAACACAATTAGTTCATTCATTTATTCATTCATTCATAAATTCAGGCGTCAAGAGGTTCATTTTTTTGGAAAAGACTGCAGAAGATTTAGTAGAAGGTTATGGGCTACTATTATAGCTATGAGACCCGTTCCAATCCACACTGCAGTTCATAGGGTGGCAGCTGTTTGACACCTGCCATTACACATCAGAAGGAGAAGAACGACCCAATGACGCATGTTTGCTAGCTTGCTTCATTGCGTTTTCTTGGAATGCTGGGATGGAGTCTCGCCTTGCACCTGGAGCATCTGACTTCCATGGAAGTATCCCTGACTTTAAGAAGTAAGTGACTGCCGACTGCCCGATTAATTCCAACTGCGACAAACATTTTCTGTGATTAACATAAAAAGGGGCAATTGTTCTAGCTTGCTGTGTTTTCTACCTTCTAACATAATGATATCATATTTTACAGAGACACTTTCGGCACAGCATACTCTCTCTGACTGTGCAAGAAGTCTACCGGGAAATGCAGCTTATGAACCAGAGCTTGAGAGGTGGCTAAGATCTTCATCGGAATGAAAAGTCTGACTTTTTAGTCTAATTGCAGGCTGGAACACAGCTGATTGAGAGCTCATTAGAGCCTCTCCTGTTTCCACCTCTTTATCCCCCTTCAGCTGCTCCTCACTTCAGAGTTAAGAGAGCAATGCAGAGTATCAGCTTTTCAGCATCCAGTATTCTCTTCAAAAATATCCTCCTCTAGTTAATTAATTCTCTTGTTTATTCGTTTAGGAGGATATTTAGTCATTGAGAACAAGTATTCAAATGTACTTTGAAGACAAATATATTAAACAGGTATAAGAACAACAGCCAATGCTGATACATCCAGTCCACACACATTCTCGCAATCATAAATCATGCAAAGCTGAATGCAGACAAACAGACAAAACCCTCTCCTCTCGTCCGACTCTCAGCCACTTCTCACTAAATGGCAGCTCACATCCATTTTTGATCGGCACGTGCTGAGTCTGCCTATATGACCTATATTTTACCTGGGACTCTGGAGCGGAGGAAGTAGAGGAATTTGCCGTTCTTTGAGTGCATGATGGCTCGCTCGATGAACTCCACAACAGAGTGGCAGCGGTCCTCAAACTTGGGGTGGCACCACAAGCTGAACGTCCCTGGAGTTAGAGAGAAATGTTTTTCTTTATCTATCACATGTAGCATCTATAATTCATATCCGCATTAATTTTGAAAAAGCTTTACAGTCACAGTAAACACATAGGAGCAGCCTGTATATACGCTCTCTGATGTTTTAGGAGAGAAACTTTACATTTTCTATTTCAGTGTAAATGTTTTGAAGTCTACAGGCTGTTACTGCTGGACAGTGATCACACCTCTTCCTGGACAAAGCGACCCTGATGCAATGCCAAAGTTGCACAAAATGCTTTGGAAATGATCCTGCATCTTAAAGTTGGAACATCAGAGTCTGACTTCAGCTTCCTGGAAGATGGTTACCTCTGGGAAAACCATGCATCTTTAATGTTAACCGCGCATGCTGTGCATACTGTATTAGCATGAGAAGACTTTTCCACTACTGAAAAGTCCGATTTCCATTTCTCCTTTCCAAGTATGGATGTTATAAACTAAATTCATCCTCCAAATGGAAAATGTTGCGCATGTCACTGTTCTCTAATGATCAAACTCAGAGAATATCAACATTGGTTGCCTGTATTATTATCTATCCTGTCTCTCCGGCTAAAAGTTAGCTACCAGAATGATCCTTCAGTGTGTCTCACTACGACTTTCATTCAATGGAATTAAAGATCCCGTTTCAAACATGTGAGCAGGTTAGTTCTCACTTAGTTAAGCTTCACTTTCACAGTGACATTCATGCTGCCGCTGGGCGGCATTTTCCACAGAAAATGAAGGTTTGATTTAAGGCAGGAAGGAAGTGTATCTTGTTGTAAAACCAAACTCTTTTCCCCGGTCACTATCCCGAGGTATCATTGGAGTGACTGTGGACACTCTACAATGGTAGAGAAAACGAGCCCTGCTGATAGAGAAGGTGAAGAAGGTGAATGGTAGGAACAGAAACAGACGGGCGTTCATTCGATGGGAGGTGTTTTGTGGAAATCCGTTCCGCCATCAATGCCATGTTTCCTCTTACGACCGGGACTTGAGAGGGTTTAAAACTGACATCATTTCTGAGAGTTCTGTTAGTAAGACCTGCCTACTTACTAATACGACCCTGCTGTTATCACACACCTGACACCAGAGTGTCTGAGTCTTACTGGAATGCTTCTGCTTTGGACAAGAGCCGGGTAACTAAGGGAGGGAATCTGTCTACTCCCATTCCGACAAGTCTCGTGTCAAGTCATATTTATACATATGTAGTTGTGTCTGAAGTGAGTTAAGTCTCTGAAGAGTCCTTGTTCTTGTGATTTCAGTCTGACTCATTATTGGCTTGGCTGTTATTGCCGAAAAGCCAAAATGAGCTTTAATGACAGAAGAGGAACAGAAGCAGCTTACATGATCGCAATAATACACACAAGAAAATCTTTCTGTTGTGTTTCTCCACCATTCTTTATATCCTGACCTGGGGTAAACAGGCTCAATTCTGTGATGGTAAAATAAAAGAATTTCTAAATATATATTTTTTAAATATAGGATAACTTTCTCCACCCACAAAGGGGCATTTAATCTAGTTCAGTGAAGACAGAAACTTAATAACACAGCAGTATTTTACGACAAGGTGGGACAATGTCTTGCACAAACATTTTGACAATAAGTTAGCCGGACCTAAATTGGGTAAACAAACACACATACTGCAAACATATTAAAGCTCATGCCTCATTCATAATACACAGCTTTTAGATTGATCTTTCTCTACAACAAGTAGGAGTTTGATGACAAAAAGCCCCAGATTGGATCATTGGTAATCGCTATGTGTGAAGATTTGAGAGGCTCACCAACATGTTGTCACCCTTGACAGACTTTGAGTGCAAGATACAGGGTGAAGGAAAACCACACATTCTTTTCATTGCTCCCCCACATTGCAGAACAAACTTATCACTTTTTGTTGGATGCTCATTTTGAAAAGTTGCCTGTTAGTCATACAAGATTTACAAGACAGCACGGGCCTGTTTCACAAGGCAGGTTTAGTGAAAACCCTGAGTTTGTTAACGCTGAAATGAGGGCAACTCTGGGTTTTCCATTTCAGGAAGGGAGGTAAGTCAACCCGAGAAAGAGGAGAAACTCAAACCCGTTTCACAAAGACAGGTAACTTAAACTCAGAGTCCGTTGCTGGGGTAAGTCTGCGAACCTAACCTGGTTGGGAGCAGGTTTACTTCAACAAGCCTCGAGTTTCTCCGTGTCTCCGCCCGCGTACAGAGCCAAAAACGCTTTAATTACAATTATTCACTTATTCAACCAGTGGTGTATATAAAGTGTCTTGTAGCAGTTTATTAACTTTTGTGGAACTTTTATTGTTGAACGTGCCCTGTCCCTTTGTGGAGATTCCTGTTGATGAGGAGGCTGCGTTACTTTGTAGGGAGTTAAATATTCGTAGGGATCCACAAGTGGATATATTGTCATTTCCAGACAACTTTTTTATTGAATGATACCATTTTTCTTCTCAGTCGAGACAATATCTCCGTGATCTCATTGGTCCCGACAAAGAACATGTATCCCGTCATGGACATGGACAGACAACCCGAGTAGAGCAGCTTTTTGTATAACATCGGCGATGCAGAGCACATTAGTAAGCATTGCACTGTGTGCAGAGCAGTGAGGAAAGTGTGCCATGCTCTAAAACAGCGGTTATACATTTTTTTTGTCTTTCCTGGCCCCAAACCAGTTAGACACATAAAAGAGAAGTTCTACAGGATTGCAGGTAATGATGGAGAAGTACTTTTAAATTTGGGGTCGCGCCTAAATGTAAAGGAATTTTATGTTCGATACAATTCCACCATAGTTTTTACCTAAGTGTAGGCAAATCAAACATTAAATCAATAAACCACGTTCTCCCATGCCAACTCTCTCTACTTTGCTGCTGCAGTGATCTTACTTTTTTTCCTAAAGATATGCTTGAATACGTCGTATGAGTGTATGAGAATTTCCTACTCCAGCGGGGTAGAGTACATAGATCTCTTGTTATTGGCTATTGCCATGGTGAATCGTTTAATCGGGGCCCCATTAATGTGTTTTTTTTTATAGTCTTGGCACATGTGCTTAACTCAAAGTTAACATACCCCGAGTCAATTAAACTAACTCAAATCAGCTGTGAAGAAACCGAAAACTCACAGTTCCAAAACTCAGGGTTTTAAACTCAGAGTTTGTTGAGCCTCATTTGTGAAACCGGCCCGAGATCAAAGGGTGATCTACATACAGTTGTGATCCATCGCCTTTCAAAGTCATGCAGTCTGAACTTATGGACCCATATTTTACTGGGAGATATAACAAAATGGGTGTCTATTGTGTCAAAAAGGGTTCAGGGAAAGTGCTGAGATATGGGAGAAGTCAATGGTGAATGGCGATTTCAATTTCGACTGATCCATCCTTTCACACATGTGTAAACTCTTACTGATCCATTGAACTGTGTTCAGTACTTTCCAGCAACATTTCTGAGGTTGCAGTCATCACTGAGAAGACTATAAGTCGTATTTTTCACAGTTAAGTGACCAGTCAGTAGGATTCAGTGCAATGTGTCCGGTGAGGATGGTTTGGGGTTTCAGTCAAAGATGTGTAAATACATTAAATGAGAATTGCTCAATTGGCACATACACCAAAAAAACTGTAGGCTCCCAGCTCCTCCGTGTCTGATTCCTAATCATCACCTTCCCCCTGTGTGCACAAGCACTACAGAATGTTTGCATTAAATTTTATCACCCTCCATCCATCCAGCAGACACAGACACTGCCATCCAGAGGGCTACAAAACTTTATCCAAAGTTCAGAATTAAAGCCTCATCTACAAAATGTGGATGTCTACAAAAAGCTGATCATTACATGATGTGGTGAAAATTCCGTGCCTGTCCTCATTGGCTAAGCCCATTGTAATAGCATCTGTGTTTATATCTAACCATGTGTCTTCGAGCTAATTTAAGAATTCAAGCTAATTCAATCAATACATCACAACCACCCAAATATCTGGCTGCCCGGAAGACATAAAACTACAGCATTATTGCTGAACCAGATGTTCTGAACTATATTTGACCTCATGTGTCCCTCCCTTGAACCTTCGTTACGACTTTGTTTATTCACCGTTTGCAACCTGAAATTCCCCTAGGATATATAAAGTCCTTGCCAGTGTCTAATAATTCATCTATAAGTAACCTGTGTACTGTCGATATAAGAGGTAGTCAACCCCTTTTTTGATGTCAGTTCCTCTGCAGCCTCTCTGCGACTCCGTCCTGGACTCAGCAGCGTTCAGTGCAGTTTATTTGTTCAGATTTCCTCACATGCAGAGTGAATGGACCCATCCGAATAAGTTGGTGTGAGCCGGCTTGCTGTTGACTGCTCAGCAGTTGCTTATGTTTGAGAGCCTTTCTGCCCTCAATTCATGTCAGGCCCCGATGCGCTCATGCACACATGATCGGGTTGATGTGAACGTGTTGTGTCAGCCAGGGCTGCACATCTGAATAATGAATGTGTTTCCAGGCGTCACTCCATAGCTTTATAATGGTGACTCATTAATGTAGAGCCCCATGTATGTGTGTGTGTGGTTGAGTGTGTTTGCCTTGTTACACACATACCTTCAATGAGTTACCTTGTTAGTTTGTCACACGCGGTGTTTGCTCATATGCATGTGGTGTATGTGAGTTATTCATGCTTCAGTATTGCAACATGATCTTATTGGATCTCTATTAGGAAATGTTTGAGTTAATTCTCAATTTATTTGTGTTTTTGTGTATCTTGTACAGCTGTTTTGTTGTCCCAGTTTGTTTTTCTATCACTAGAATGCAAGAAACTACAATGGTTCTGCACAGTTACTTTGGTGTAGAACCATGTGTAAATGCTGCTCACAGTGCTGTAGCTAAAAGCTAGTTACCACGATTAGCCATGCTGCTGGTGTTCTGTTATTTCCATCTTCGGTCGACCTTTAGGTTTTGGTTTCGTTTCTGTTGCACTGAACGTATTAAAGTTGTCCTCAGTTGGGGACAAAGAAGACAATCTGTGTTGCTTTTTGCTGCAGAAGCAGACAGAGAGTAGTGTCAATCTAACTGTGTCCTCTTTGCTGCATGTTTGTAAGCATGGCTAGGTCATGTCCTCAGGAGGGACACGACACACATTAAACTATCCGTTGAAGCAGACCATGAGAAGCATTTGAAAGCTCGAGAAGATTTGAAGAGAAGATTGTTTACAAGTTCTTTAAAGTGCGATAGATTTTAAGATATTTCCCTGTGATCAGTTGCCAAGTGACATATTACAAATGAGCAAAAAATGATCTGTATGTGGCAACACACTTTCTAACTTGGCAAAATTATTTATAATTCATTAAAATTAAAAGCACCTTGAAGAAATCTTTCTAAATACTTACTTGACTCAATGTCATGTAGCAGTTTTACATATGCATTCCTGTGTATGTGGTCACCTCACATGTGAGCTTAAATATCTTCTGTGACTCATTCTAGTGCCGTGCAATCAGACATGTGCTTTGTGTCCATATTACGTGCCTGAAGAGTTGGATGACCACTGATGGGATGCATGTGTTTCTGTCTGTACATTGCAGTAAGCATGCATTATGCCTGCATACTTTCATACATATGCAACCACAGTGCAAGAAAATATAGCTGTACCTTTATGTCAATGAGAAACATTGTGTCTTGTGTTCATTTTCATAATGGCTAACTACACTGATGACATGGTTAGGTTAAGGGTTGGGTTTGTATCTGTGATGGTTTGTGTTTAGCTGAATCACACCTTCCTTTTAGCCAGAAGGGTCTGCGTGATGTAAATTTCATCATTTGCGTGCCTGAATGGGCGTCTGACCGAGCGGATGGAAAATTATTTTTAAAGCATCATCATGTTAATGCACCTTTTTGCATATCTTGCGGTATTATATTGCAAATAATCTACATACTGCAAACATTTACACATTCTTGCATATTTGGTACAATTACATTTATTATTCCTGAGTTTTGCTGCTTTTTTCTTTTACCTCTTACAATAATTATTGTGAAATCAGAATAAAATATAACTTCTTTTTGTGTTTCACATTCTGATTCCTGGTCTGTGCAGATATCTAGTGTACATGCATGCATTTGATGTCAGCATCTGATTCAGCATCTGATTCAGAGCATACACCAGGGTTCATATGAGGGGATGGAGAATATATTATTTTTAAAGAGGACTGTCAGAAATATAGCATTATGTAAACATGTGTCTCACCTCGGTAGTGTTCCATGCGTGTGTGGTGTGTGACCCCCTGCGACCTGAAGCTGAGGCTCAGGATGTACCGTGGGTCCGAGCTGTCTCGGACCAGGAAAGAGCCGTCCGGTTTCCCCTTCAGCTTCATCTCTGCGTCCTCCCAGTTCATCGGACCCCAGTACCAGCCACACTGAAGGAGAGCCAACAAAACAATCTGTAACGCTGCAAGAACCCACCCCACTGCTCATCTGTCATTTGTTTCTGCTCCTTTAGACTTTCATCCAGACAAACAAGTGATACGTATTCCATGCTTTCCTCAGTTACATTAAGCTCCTCCACCTGTCAGTCACAACCAATTCAGGATATGAAGCTATCAACTGTCAACTCAAAAGCTGATTGAAAATTTTGATAATAATTAATGCCTAATTAAACCTCAACATTTTCAATTCAAGTTCATATTCATATTAAAACCAGTCAGTCAACATACATCATGAATGAAACAACCACGAGAGAGACATACACGTCGTAAATGAGTTCAGGATGAAATATTTTTCTCCCGGTATGAGATTACCTTCTCCAGCTCTCTTAGACTGGCGGTGAAGTTACTAGCTTCGGACCGTCGTAGGGCGCACAGCATGGGAGGCGGGGCCTGTCTGGAAGGCGGTGGAGCATCTGCCAGTGATGGGGTTGAATGAGGAAGTGCCCGCAGAAAAGCATCTAAATCAGGTTAAAAAAAATGACAGGAAATCAAATTACTAACATATCATAAAGGTTCCCCTCGGGATAGGTATGGTATTTTATTCAAAATTAGTTTCCGACAAAGTTTTTAAAAAACGTGTTTGGGCATCATAGTCTGACTCAGATGAGGAGTCAGTTGTGCCCTCTCACAGCGTAAAAGTGATGCTAATTTCAAGACCCCCAGGTGAAAATCCCATTTTAGACCTTGTTAACACGTCGATGTGGTGTATTTATGTACTATGACACACAACACAACTGCAATAAGCAGACATCATCAAGACTGGATTTCTGCTCCCGTTCTGTAATCCACCAATGACAGTCTCCCATTAATGAACTCTGACGGCCTGGAACCAATCGTGACGATTTGTGGGGGTGGGGCTTAACACTGTAGAAGTCAGTGCAGTTATTTTTTTATACAGACAATTCCTTTATTTCCTTGACACCAAAATCAAAGGGTATCAGTATTGGTCACTTGCCAAATTGTATGAATGTAAGGATTGATACAAATAAGGGAGGATGTAGATCCGTGCAGCAACATTCGTAATTCAAATTTTAAACAGTTAGCGCTGTCCGCCTTTGACTCCGCTCACATCCACTCCGGGATAATGTTGTGGGGGATTATAAAGCAGGGTTAGGTTACAAAAAAAATATCCCAAGCTTTGAAAATGTCACAGAGCACTATTAAATCCATCATCCGAAAATGGAAAGAGTATGGCACGACCGCAGGCCTACCAAAACAGGGCCGTCCACCTAAACTGACAGGTCGGGCGAGGAGAGCATTAATGAGAGGAGCAACAAAGAGGCCCATGGTAACATAGATGGGAGAATCTGTCCACAGGACAACTATTAGTCGTGAACTCCCAAAATGTGGCCTTTAAGGAAGAGTGGCAAGAAGAAAGATATCGTTGAATGTTCAGGTTGCAATTTGCCGATATCCATGTGGGAGACACAACAAACATGTGGAGGAAGGTGCTCTGGTCAGATGAGACCAAAATTGGCAAAACGCTACGTGTGTCAGAAACCTAACACTGCACATCACCCTGAGCAAACCATTGAAACCGTGAAACTTGGTGGTGGCATCATGCTGTGGGGATGCTTTCCTTCAGCAGGGACAGGGAAGCAGGCCAGAATTGGTGGGAAAATGGATGGAGCCAGATACAAGGCAATCCTCGAAGAAAACCTGTTAGAGTCTGCAAAAGACTTGAGACTGCGGCAGAGGTTCACCTTCCAGCAGGACAAAGTCCCTAAAAAGACAGCCAGAGCTACAATGGTTTAGATCAAAGCATATTAATGTGTTAGAATGGCCCAGTCAAATCCCAGACTTAAATCCAATTGAGAATCTGTGGCAAGACTTGAAAATTGCTGTTCACATACGGTAGCCAACCAATGTGACTGAGCTTGAGCCCTTGTTTCAAAAAAGAATGGGCAAAACTACAGTCTCTACATATGAAATGACGGTAGAGAAATACCCCAAAAGACTTGTACTTGCAGCGAAAGGTGGTTCTACAATATATTGACTCAGGGGGGGTGAATACTTATGCAACAAGAGATGACTGCTTTGTTGACCTATTTATTGTTTGTGTCACAATTAAATGTATTTTGCAGCTTAAAAGCGCTGTGCATTTTGTGTTTATCAAATGGTAAAAAGACCATTTAAGTCAATTTGAATTCCAGTTGCTAACACTACAAAATGTAGAAAAGCTCAAGGGGCGTGAATACTTATGCAAGGCACCGTAGAAGACTCGTGGCTCCTCAGCCTTCAAACAAGCTGGAAGCAGACTTTCCTTTGATTATTTACTTCTTCCACATCAGAGACTCCATTTGCTTTGCTCCCTCAACAATTGCGCTCACTTCCCGTTTAGTGCAAGACGGCAAATTAGGAGATTCATCGAGATGTCTTACCATTGAGGCTGAGACTGTGCTGCATGGTAGCGTGGGAGGGAGGAGGAGGAGGAGGGAGAGGCAGGGGGAGGGACTGCAGGGAGGCCCCCATAACACTCACAAGGAAGGGCCCAGGCTGAGGCCCAGCTATGTCGTCTGGAGGAAGGACAGGATGGAGGGAAGAGAGCAAGGAGTGGAGGAAGGAAAGGAAACAAGGAGAGGAAGGGAGAGGGATGGAACAAGGAGGTGCAAAGACAGGGCAGGAGATGGAAGGAAGGAAGGAGTTCTTCAAAACCAACAAAACAGGTCTACCAAATGAACCTAAATCATCCTTTCATCCCTTCTTATTTTTTATTTTTTATCGGGGAGGAATTATTGTTGATTATCATTTTGTTCACACATATGAAACTGCGCGTTGAATAAATTTTGCATCTCACTGGAAATTAGGCCTGTTGGGCACAGCCAGATTCACCTAAGCTGTTGTTAACAGTGTTTTTTGTTTTTAAGAAAGAAAAGAAAATCGCAATAATTAATACGACTGAATTGCAACACCCGTACATTCGTGATGAATCAGAATGGCAACACCATCTGAATCGGGACCTAGGTATCATGATACAATCAAATCAGGACAAAAGCTCATTGTCCCTGCCCGACTACACACCACAGAAACCTGCTGCTGTCCTAAACAGCTACCTGGCAGCCTGCTGCTTATCCCGAGCTAAATCTTTGGAGCTGTTGCTGCTTTTGTGGCGTGACTGCCTGAGTTTTGGCTGAACTAAAGCCCCAACTGTCACGTTTTGGCATTGGTAATACGCGTGCTTGAATGAGGCTGACGTCACCATCTCTTCAGGACGCACTCACGGTCAGTTTACACGGTGACAGTAGGGGTTGTTTTTGAAAAGATTTTACTCGAGTTTGCAATTTGGAATTATTGTGTAAAAGGGCCACCAAAATACAACAAGTTTGGTTTACCATTTTCTGTTGAATTTATTTGGTGTACACAGCTCCTAAGCAAGCTAACAGTAAAGCTCAGCTGAGAGGAAAACTGTTTAAGTACATTCCACCCTGCATGGTGATACGGTGGAAAATGGTTCCTCCATTGAACTGATCACCACAACAACACTGAAAAGAGACATTGCTCTTGAGTTTTTTTAGCGGCATTGGGTGCCACAAGCAAAATGTCATCTAGTTCCAGTATATTGGAGAGAAGGCAGACATCTCAACAGTTGATGTGTTCGAAACTGAGGAACTGACACCAAACCTATCCATGCATAAACAGCACTCCAAGGGAGGAAAATGTCTATAATATTTTTTTCATTTTGAACTGAACTGTTCCTTTAACTGTAAAATATTGCTCTGTCGGTGATAATGTAATGTCAATGCACAAATGTACAATTTGAATAAGTGTTTTGCAGCCGACCTTTCAAAGCTTCTTTAATCAGGTTACAGCATATTGTAAAAAAAAAAAAAAAAAAAGTGTTTAATTCCAGCAATGCATGACTGTAAAAAAAAATTAATAATTAACGTATTTGGCCAAGGCAGAAATACTAACAGAGCTCCCTTTTGATCTAAAGGAGGGATATTAAGGTAAATCTTCAAATTGATGGTTAGATTTCAACTGCTTACTTCTTACCATATTTACCATATTATATTACGATTTTGTGTGTTTGTGTGTTTGTCAGAAGAGTGACAACGATGATGAGAGGACAGACAGAGGAGAGAAGTATACCTAACAAGCTGAGACTCCGGCGTGGGGGAGGGGGAGGCGTCGGAGGGTGTGGCGTGTTCGCCCCTCGCCTCGAGATGTCCACGTCCACCAGGGAAACAGTCTCACCTGAAGCCAGAAAAGTAGCAGAGAAGGAGAGAAAGGGTAAGAAAAGAAAAACAAGGATGCTGTCGCTAGGGTGAGAGATCTGTGCTTGAGTTGTTTTGTCGGCGCTGCAGAGTGCCATTAGAGCTGCACCAGGCAGGATGTTTCTGGAAAATTACACCCAGCTAATCAGCAGAAGTCACTTCAGTAGAGAAGGACATTCTATGTCTGATAATTGAGATGCTGCAGATTCACTGTTTACCAAGGTGAAATTCTGCAGTTGGGGACGGTTGCTGGAAAGGAAAGAAACAAAACCTGAGAGCTAAATCCCCGACCGTGTCCTGCACGGCAGAGAGAGCTGGACTCTTTTCAACTCTTCCTCTGTCATCTCTCTGCTCGTGAGACATCACAGTGTGTCTGGATTGGTAAACATGAGCATGCTGTGAGTATGACTTCTGGGTATTGAGTCCCAGATTAGCAACAACTCAACCTTGCTCCTGTGGGGCCGCGGACACGAAATGTTGCCTGCACGGTGCAGCTCTAATGTTCCTGTCTAATTTGTAGTTAGCCCTGTGCAAAGCATGGCTTCATTAAACTATATAAAAAAAAAAAAACATGAAAATCATCATAATCACAAAGTAGATTAAGCAAATGTGTGATTTACAAGCAATGTGGGACAACGTCTGAGCCCTGCAGAGGTTGTGAACTGATTCTCTGAATGTTAACCTTTCCAGCTGAGCTGCAGACATCTTCAGCCCTTCTACCCATCGGCCCTCCGCGCTCAATCCCGTTTTATCTCGTGCACCAGTTACAGAGCCCTAACAGCACTTAAAGGATGCAGCCTTGAGCTGAAATTAGCTTGTTTTTAAATATATTCCAACTTTATATTATTATAACTGTACAGGAATACAGTTTTACATTTTGAGAAATGTTAGATGACAAGTTGGATCATATGTACAAAGTAGGTGTAGCTGTCAAATAAATTAAGTGGCATAAAAATTCAGATTAGGCTCAGATGAGGACTATGACCAGATGGCAAAACACAGCAGGTGGGAAGAGAGGGGAAATGAAAACTGCAGGGCAGCGAGCTCATGGAGATAGAATATTTTCACGTCTGGGAATTGAGAATTCACTTCAACCAAACCATAGGTAAGAGAGATGGTTTTAGTGAGTTTTGGGTCTTGTCCCCACCAACATCTATTTTCCTGCCTGCATTTCCTTCCTTTTAACAGTATATCTGTAACAGCGGGCATACCAGGCCAGTAGGTGGCGATAGAGTCCTCATCACCCTTATGTCAAACACCAGACAAGAACATGCACGGTCAAATGTTTGCCCTTTTGTAAAAGTGGCTTGAGAACATTTCCAACATGTATTTATTTGCAGTTATTCAACAACCTTTCTGGCAAACAGTCCGAGATCTGCCAGCAAAAGGTGATTCACTTGTGCCAACAGACGATGACAAGACGATGCTGTTGTTGTTGTCTCTCGCATACGCTCATCACAGAAATCAAAATGTGCATGAGTAAATCAAGGTGTTACATTATGTGTTACCTGTACAGACATATACAAGGTAAATGGAAAAAAAAAGAAACTTTTGAAGGCATTTTAAAAACATTATTTTATCGTTAGCTGAAAGCCGATAAGCGTTTGTTGGGCGAAATGCAGGTAAATGTTTGCTTTGCAAACTATGTGTTAGTGTGGAAAGGGCGTTATTTTGCTTGGCGTTGTTGTTTTTTTGTAAGTGAAGTATATGTGCCCAACATTGGCTTTCTTGATATTTGTCTTTTTTTTTTTTTTTTTGTTTACTTGTGAGATAAAATTGCTCAGAGAGAGCTTGTGAAACTAAATGCTCATGTACATCTGTATGAAGAGTTCTAGATGTAGGAGATTTTAAACCAAATCTATGGTCATATCTTAAATTGCACCTTTCAGCTTTGTTTTGATAACCCAGTATTTCTACTTAGGTTTTCAAGAAAGAGAGACAAACATTCAGTACAACCTCTCAGTTGTTAAGATGTGGGGGTGTTTTTCTTGTCTGAGAGCAAACTGAACGTGTTCTGGACTGTAGATTTAGGCTTTAAGGAGTCGCAGTGGACACTTTTTCGGTATTTTACAGATGCATATGAAAAAAGAATTGCCACATGAATCATTGGATCGTGGCTCTTTAGTTTCAGCACCAGTGGAGAGTTTAGACCGCAGTCCTGAATGAAGTATCAAAGGTGCTTTTCATCGATGAAAGAAAGCATTCCTGAGGGAACCAGAGCTCCAACCAAAGCAGCACGCAGCTCTTACCAGTGAAAGCAGAGAGGGAGGCAGGGGAGAAGGCACTGTGGGCCCTGGTCAGTCTGGGCTGGCTGTGGCTGCAGGACACACATCAAGACAGGCAGAGGAATTAGTTGAACATGAGAGGAGAGTTAGATTGCAGAGGAGTATTAGTAACTGCAGAGGTTCAGAAAATTAACTTTTCAGTGAGTGTGTGTGTCTGCACTTTTGGGTCCTGGAGCTTTTTTTGTAACTTTTTTTCCCCGTTTGATGCTCTCAGCTCCGCCAGTCAAGACTTCTGAAGCTGTCTTTTTAATCATGGCCCTCCTTCAGTGTGCTGCTGTGAATAATGACGAAGCAGTGAGCGTAATAGGGTGGGTGACAAGCCACACGGAATTTGCTAAAGAAGCTCTGTATTCAATGACAAGCAGATGGACAAAGTTCTGCACCGTCTAAGGAAAGGCCAGTGAGCTGCAAACTGAAGGAGTTCATACAATTCTTGTTAATTCTTGAAAACAAACATCCAGCATAAAAGGAAAAAAAATGTCTGTGTCACTTAAAAAAAAACAACCTAATTCTTTCACTTGAATTGCAACTTCCAAATAAAAGCACAACATAAGAAACTTATGCGGCCACACCTGAGAGCAGAACAAAGTCAGGTCTGACTCTTGTAGTCACTGCTGGTGGTAAACTCTAAAAATCTTACACTTGATTGCTCCTCTGGAATGGTTTTCTGTGAGTCACCTTTTCGGAACGTGTGGAATGTCCACAAATGGATGTAGGAAGTGACTGAATCACATTGTAAACGTAGAGCTGCTCACCTGTCTAGGTCCTGCTCCGGACCAGCGGTGCTCGCCATGTCCACCAGACTGCCGGCAGAAGATACTGAGTAGGTCACCGAGGGCCTCTTGTCCAGCAGGTGACTGGAGCCGCTGCAGCTTTTAGTCCGGAACAGTTTACTGAGGCGGATCTTTAATGACCCCTTTTTGGACTTTCCCGGAACTTTGAGCGTCTTTTCGCCTCTCGTGGCCCAGCTGGTGGAAGTCCGTGGTACACTGGCGCACCGCTCAGGCCGCCTTTTGGGTGTCGACGTCTGGCTCGGGTTTGAGCTTTGGAGCGGTGTGCCTGACGGTGACATGGCGGAAACCCGTGCGATAGCCTCTGAATCCGCGGAGTTTCCCTGCGAACGTGGGCTGGCAAAGTTCCCGTGGAGGCTGCACACCTGCGCGCCAAGGTGCGCCTCTGCAGCCGCCGGCGCCATCTCCTCCACCTGTCTCCTCAGCTCCGCTTGGAAGTTACTGATGGAGAAAGCCCCGGACATTTTCTCAACTATTTCCCTTTTCCTGTTGAATAAAAACTCCCGAGAGCGCCCGCTCCCATCATCGGCCCCAACCTCCGGGCACTCGTCCATGGCCAGGCCAGGAACATCCCCGCTCCCCAGCCCCTCCAGGACCAACAAAGCATCGCTGGTCTCCGTCGGGTCGTCCCCGGGCTCCATTCCCCGGCCTACCGGCCCGTGTGTGCCCTGACACGAACACCGCGGGAGCTCCCCGGCCTTGAACAGCATCTTGGGTACAGCACCAACCCCCAGCTCCCCGAACCGTCGGGCCAGTTCTAACACGGCTCCCCCTCCGTGTCTGGCGGCGCATCCCCATTCAGAGTCCATCCCGGTGAGAGGGTCGGATCCCTCCGGTAACAGGGGCCACTCGGGCGGGGTAGTGATGAGTCGATGCTGGCGGCACAGCTCCGCACGTCCAGGCGTCTCGGCGCTCTCAGAGACCGGAGGATGTGCTCCCCACGGCTGCTCCTGCAGGCTCTGCCGCTGCCGAACGGGATCCAGGGTGTTGTTATTGAGAGGCGGCCCGGAGCAGCCGGACCCCGGGCTCTGGTCCAAGCCCAGAACAGCTCTCGGCTGATTCCGACGGTCTAATTCTAAAATCCCCTCTCCGTTTCGTATTATGTTGGAGAAGACCAGCAGCTGAGGCCGCAGGCCGGAGCTGGGAGCGAAGTCAAAGCCGCGGGCCTCCATGGGGCTCTGCGGCGGCGGAGGCGCGGACAGCGGGACTCGCCCCTCCGTCACCCCGGTGTCAGGTGCAGCCGTTCCCTCGCCGCTCGCCTGGCCTTTGTTCAGGCGGCTTCCGGGATGCTCGAGGCCCGCCGTCGGATCTCGGCTGATGTCCAGCCCCGTTTTGACGCCGCTGTGAGCCAAGACCTCCTTCCCCAGTCCCGGCACCACTCCTCCCGGCGGCAGGTTCCCGTTCTCCGCGTCCAAGCGGTCGTCCTCGGCCGCGGAAACCAGGCGCATCAACACGAAATCGGGCGACATATCTTGCGCGTTGTTCATAATTTAGTCCTCAGGATGGCGAAACTGGAATTATTTGGGCGATCTGCTCTTCACATCGCTAACCGCGGAGATCTCGATCCTATAATAAAGAAAGGGCCAAGCCGCTGTCGCCTCCCATACGGGTTACGACCGAAAATGCAAATACACATATAGTCTATACATCAGCCGATGTGGTTCGTCCTTCTCCCGCGAGACAGCCCGACATCCATCCGTCTAAAGGTGGTGAGAAGGATGCAGTGAGGTCCCGGCAGCGGTCGGAGCCGCAGCTCAGACACGCGGTGTGATTTGAGGAGAAGAGAAGCAGCAGATTCTCCGGTCAGCGACTACAGTGTGTGTGTGTGTGTGTGTGTGTGTGTGTGTGTGTGTGTGTGTGTTCCCAGCCAGGCCCCACCCGCTCCTCCGCCGCGCAGCCCATCCCGGCAAGCATCCTCCAGCTGCGATATCACCGGATAACAGAACCCGCATCGGCAAACAATTAAGACTAAAACAAAAAAAATGAGCGCCATGAAATCATCGTTCAGGACCCGAACGGTGTTTCTGTTGCTGTGCTGCAGCTTCAAGCTGCTTTACCTTATGGTTTATCTGCAGTGCTACAGTGCTTCTGCATACAGGAGATGTAGGGGTCTTTGACGGTGTATAGGAGAATGAAATCAATTAGAAATAAATATTTTTCTAACCTACAAGAGCAGATTTCTGTATTAAATTCCATCCCTGTTTTGTTTTAGACTCTCAACAGGTCCACGGTTAAAAGAAATGGGGGGAAAAAAAACCAAAACAAAAACAACACTAATTTTAAAAGTCATTCACACAGATACCTCAGCAGTGTTGTCTAAGCCCGGATGCTTACAACAGCTCCACTGACTGCTGCTAAAAGCTTGCAAGATGCAGTTCTCGGACTCATCCAAATGACAAAATTGCACATCAGTTGTCTTATGACTGATATGACTGGCACTATGTCATCAAGGAACCTGAAGGGGCAAGTTCTTT
>KV751392.1:271915-285634 GCA_001698575.1 Mola mola
GACTTTACACAGAGGAAACTAATGTGATGCTGCTCTTTTGGCACCAACAGTCAAATGTTGGCTACACCATTTAGCAACTTTCTCTTACAGTGCATGAATGGGGCTGTGGCTCGGACGGTAGAGCGGTCGACCAACGATCGCAAGGCTGCTGGTTCCATCCCAGGCCCTGCGGTTAACATGTCGGTGTCCTCGAGCAAGACACTGAACCCCAAATTGAACCTCACGAGGCTGCTGCTGATGAACAGGTGGCACCCTGCGAGGTAATCACTGCCACCACTGTATGAATGTGTGTGTGAAAACCTGTAGTGTCAAAGTGCCTTGAGTGGTATAAATACAGGACTTTTACATATAAGTTCTATATTCCTTTGGGATATCTCCCATTACATTTTAATGTAATGACTATATATTAACACGTACAAATATACATAACATACTATATTAGTATGAGGGACATGTCTGTAGCTGTTATCATTGTGATGTGGCTGTGCATCTCTGTATGTCTACCATGGAACAGTTGATCCCATGTGGGTTCAGTCCTGCTGTTCAACACGTCTGCTGTGAGGCGAGTTTGCAACTGATCTATGATGAGAAAGAATCATATCATGATGTTAAATGATGATGATGATGTTTCTTGACTGCCCAACACTGTAAGCTTTCCTTTGAGTTGCATGAATGGATTTAAACCGAGTTTTGGACTGTTGATCAGACAAAGTGCACATTCTCAAAGTGTCACTCTGGGCTCTGAGTCATTTTCATAACATTTGTTGCTATTTGTAGAATATTGACACATTAAACACCCGATGGATTCATGAGGGAAATTATTGGCATATTAATCCACAATGAAGAGAATCAGCAGTTGCTGTCCTGTTGAATAATAGTTCAAAACTGTTTTTACATTAAAGATCCAGCACGTAAGATTTAGTAACATCTGGTGGCGTGGTTGCGGATTGCAACCAAGTGAACACCCTCTCATCTCTCCCTTACGTGCTGCAAAAAACACAGAAAACTAAATGTTTAAGACCCTCTCGAGTGCCGCAGACACAATAAAAAGGCTCAGTCACAAGTCAAGGCAGTAATTATAATATTCAATTCTAACATTCATATGCTTACTGTGTCTGTATACAAAAATATACAGAACCTACATTGCTGTATGAAATAATTATCCAATAGTAATCAGAACTTATCAACCATTGCTATCTATTGTAGTCTGACAGGTCCAACCATTGTCTGTGTAACAGTCACTGGGAACACCTTTCAGCATTACACTTACATACATTCACTTCAGTGAAGTGTAGGACTTTATTTGTCAGAGTATTTATCAAGAGTCTTACTTGTACCTAAGCAAAGATCTGAATATTTCTCCCACCACCGCTTGACAACACCTTCTTTACTGCGCTCAGAACCCTGTTATAGCTGACATGTAATGAGGTGTTGGAAGTTGAAGTGGTTCTCGCCAGCTTTCCTCCAGTTATCTACACGTTTATTTAACCCTCCATCAGTGCACCGTCACTACTACAACCTAAACTTCTCTGGTTCTTTCTTGGACGTCAAATCATCCCAAATCGCCGAATCATCAAAATTTCTTCATTTGCACCACAGCAGAAAAAAGCACAACACTGTGGGACTCAAGGTAACCACCTCACTTTATAAACTGGCAAATAGAGGCTACATTTGCATTGTCTTCAATCCGCTAAAAACGCAGGCTGCTAAAAATAGGTTACAAAATAAAAATATGGAGCTAAATATGGATCAAATTGCTACATTTGCATTAAAAATGATATAAAGGACATTACACAAGCATGAAGAGTCACAGACAGTTTTTAAGAGCAGAATGTCAACTGACTTTTTTCTTCCCGTCAGCATCTCCAAATGTCCTCTTGAAAGTCCAGGTGCTCCTGCAGATGAGGTGAACATGTTGCTTGGTAGCTAATTTTTATTTCCACCAAACTGCACAGAAGAAAACTTGGGTCTACCAAGGAACGAGAGGGCGGTCGGCACACTGAGCTTTGAAATTAGTTAGCATAGTTAGCGGGCCTCTCATCCATGAGTAAATTCCTTATGGTGGTAGTACAGAAAGAAAATAGTTCCTAAACGAACCACAACAAGGTCTGTCGATTTTCTAGAGTAACCAGGTCATGATTTTTGCTCTTGAGTTTTTAATTATAAATTCATTTTTTGGGCACATTGAGCACCACAGGCAAAGTATAATCTAGTTCCATTATATTAGAGAGAAGACCGACATCTCTACAGCTATTACCTCCAAAACTGAGCAGCTCAGGCCAAAAACTACCTATAGATGGATAAATACCACTACAGGTAAGAAGAGAAACATGTATTTCTGATTTTGGGCTGAGCTGTCTCCTTAGATGCATATGCTTCCATGCCATTACATTTGTTTTTGTAATTTTCGTTTTACATTTTACAATTTCCCTATTTCTCTGGGAATAAATAAAATATCCATCAATTGTCTGTAAACAGGAAAATGATAAACTGCAACCTCATGTTGACACTAGAGAACAGTCGGGAGGCCTCATTCTCAGGGGCTCCAGAGCGTGGAACGTTCACTTGCTGTTACATTTCAGTCATATCGACAGTGTCATGGTGCAAGCAAGGCTGAAAGACAATAAATCAGATAAAACATGGTGTTCTGAACAGCGAGGGGACGGGTCTCTTTCTTTGAGTGCCCTCTGGTGGCTGTAGGGCGTCAGCGCAGAAAGCGGCACATAACGAGCTGTAATAACTGACCTGGAGTGCTGCAACAGTGTCGTGTGACAGGCAGATGGCGCTGCAGGCCACCCTGCGCTGATGGATGGTGCTGAGCTGATAATGATGGAAGAGTGGATGAAAGGCCATTAATCCTCACACACTCCCCCTGCGTATTTGTGTGTGTGTGTGTGAGTTTACATGACAGAGTTTGTTCATATCTGAGGTTTATGTGGAGTAATCACACTAACAACCCGCCACGCAGAACCGAGTACTGATGTGATGCAGCCTGGAGTTCAGAGGTCAGCAGCACATGGCATTAACTTGGCACTACTCTTATTCTGTTTATTTTGCCTCTCCATGTGCATCTAAATGCATGTGTTGTCCTATAATTTCACATTGTTTGAATTGAAAAACATAAGCACTGAAATATATATTTAAAAAATTTGTTTGATCTTACCTTCTTTTGTTTTCCCTTTGGTTCCCTTTGATCGGACCCCAATACTTTAACAGAAACAGGTTTTGTTGAAATGGACTCGGTGCTGGTGTGTGTAATACTGGCAACCTGTCTACCTCACTGAAACAAAAAGACTTCATGAAGCTCCACATATTCATTGTTGTTTGTCAAAGTAGTTGCATAATGTAATTCTCCTAAAATCCACAAATTGCTGTTTTTACATTTCAGTGTGGGGTAACTATACAAACAGCCAACTCCCTTAGCTCCTAAACATACGGTCATCTGGCACTTCTTAAAAATTATTACATTTATATATTACAAAGTTTTTGAGAAATATTTCTTCCACTGGCACTAAATAACTTTTAAAGTCCATCTGATATGAAAAACTCTAATTCTGTGCAATATATAATCGTTCTTCTGGATCAGTAACACGGCCTGCCTACTTATTAACACACATTTATTATGTAATAACTGCTCTTCTTACCAGTCACACAAACGTAAATGACCACCTCTTCGCCTTCATGCCTGGAAGCTGATGCATTTAAATGTCGCAGTGCATACATTTTATTACAAATGGGTAGTGTAGATAAATTGTACCCATTGTTTTATATTTCACTTAGTGATGCATATACTTCAGTAAGATTGAAAAGCTTTGCAACCCCCCTGAATCCTTGTTTGCATGCCTTTGCTTTGGACAATGCAGTTCTGCTCTGAATCCAATGATGACACCCAGTCTGCCTCGTGAAGTGTACATGGTGAGAACTTGTGTACTTGTTAAGAGTCAGCGGGAGGAACAGGGGATGGGGAGGAGGGGCTTAATATTGCTCCAGAGTCTGCTGTAAGGTTGGTCAGCTAATGTGAAGGACATGCAGGCATGTTTGACAGACCTCTGACCTGGGACACAAGTTAAAACCTTCAAAAAGGGCAAAGGTTTAAAGATCGCTGAGGAGCGAATATGTGTGTTTCAGGAAGAGAGTAGTTTTGTGTTTAACAGCACATTGTCACCTGCACCAGTGTGATGCAAATGTTCCTCTCTATGACGGCTACATGATAACTCGAGCGTGATTACGCCGCAGCACGACATAGACACACACACGTTTTGTTTTCCTCAGTCCTGACTGCAGCACCTTTGCTGCTCTGCAGTGAAGTCCCAGGGTGGGAGGTGTGTGTGTGTGTACGTGTAGTTAGGGGATGATTCTCAGAAACTGGTTGCCATGGCCACCATAATGAGGAATCTTGCCTGCATCCCTCCAAACAGTGAACACGCTACATTGCAACATTACTTTCCCTGACCTTTCCACCCATGCACATATACAAGTTTGGAAATCCCTGACACAGCAAAAACGTACAAAACAAAAATAATATTCAGCTCTCCCCTACAAATGTCAACATGCTGCTTTCTGCGCACGTGCATGTGGTGCGTCTCTGTCTGCTCTTTCTGTATATGAGGGGTTAATCCATCCAGCGCGACGGATTCTTGATGGACGCTCAAATGCCGTAGAGCTGAGCTTAAGCTTCATCTCTGAATGGCACCATCCTGAAACACACACTCTCTCTCTCTCACACACACACACACGCACACTCACACACACACACACACACACACACATACACACACACACACACACACCAGATGAACCACTCTCATCACCTTCTGGCATTGGTGAGCTTCCCCGTCGATACGGAGGAGGGAGGGAGGACGGACATCAACAACCCTCTGTCAGACAAGCTAGAAGCTCTTTGGAGCAACAGATAGCAGAGCCACGGACCGGAGAAGAAGGGGAGAGAAACCTCTCCTCTCTCCTCCTCCCACCTGACACGGAGGTCCCCCAGCACTGGGGCGACCCCTTCTCCCTCCTCCTCCCCTGCTGTGGATGCAGGCACGCAATGAGCCGCGGCCCACGGCCACTGAGAGCTTTCAGACTGCGGAGATGCCGGGGCTGCCCCCTGTCTTCCCTGCCTCCCACCAGCACCACCGAGGACACGCGCGCTGCGTGAAATTTGCAGGCGCAGAAGCGTGCGTGCACGGATGGAAGTGCGCGCTCCGGGAGTGAGTGAGCGCGCCGCAGACACCTGCTGCTGCCGCTGCTGCTGCTGCTGCCACGCTCGCGGACGTGAGGATGGAGAATTCTCCGCAGAAAGTTTGCACCTTAGCAAACATGTGAAATTCGCTCTCTCCCGGGGGTCGTGCGCCGAAAAGAGAAGGTGTAAGTGTGTGATCTCTCGTTTCCTCCCTCTCCTCCTCCTCCTTTTCTCCCCCTCCTCCTCCTCTTCTGAGTGAATTCACGATGGGCCCAGTTCGGCTTCTTCTTCTGCTTCCGTACCTCATTGGAGCACAGGTGACTCCGGACTTCACATCAGGAGTCACAGCTGAGGCGGAGAACAGCACTGACTCTACAACGAACAGTACAGGAACCTCGGCCCCCACCAGCCCCTCCACTTCCTTCAGACCTTCGGAGACTTCTGGGTTTCCAGTGATGCCCTCACAAGCTCCCACAGAGGAGGAAGAAGACTGGTCACCAGCAGAGAGTTTCATGTACACCGGTCAACCCTCCACCCTGGAAGAGGCCCGCTGCACACGGGCGTACAGCCTGCCAGGGCAGGCTGGGTCCCTGCCCTTCAGCTTCAGTGCCCCCCTCCAGCCAGCTCTGGACGCGCTGACCAACATGGCCAACTTCCTAAACATGATCTTCCAGGCTAGTGACCTACGAGAGAGCACCGTGGAGGAGGATATCGAGTGGTATCACGCCCTGGTCCGTGCCCTCCTGGAGGCCGATGTGCTCATCCAGCAGGCCCTGCTCACTTTCGATGCCGAGCCAACCGCCACAGTGCCGCAGCTGGTGCTCCGTGCCTCCCGAGAGCCGACAGCCAAGGCGCAGACCATCATCCTGCAAGACTTATCCAAGACGTGGGACGGCCTGCACCAGCCCGCCCCAGCCCCTGACGACAGCTGGTTCAGAAAATTTAAATTCCCAGAGTCCACTCAGCCCATGGCAGCCCTGTCCAAACGGGTGCTTATCAATGACCTCAGCACGTTGGACACACCCAAGTGGAGGCAGGGTGACAGCTACGTGACTAATCACAGCGGGGTGCGCTGGGCCAGCGCCCCTTTCCTCGACTGCAAGGACAGGCGCTTCGTGCCTGGTTGGGTGCTCACCTTGTCCATGTCCTTCTACGGCCTCAAACCTGACCTGATGCCTGAGTTCAGGTGAGGTTCTACACGCAAGTACGCATCCAGGCTGTCAGACACAGATGCATTACTGCAAACACTTTAAGACATTTGAACATAGATTGTTGTAAAACAAAAATACAGTGTATTTCTGCAGTCGTCGCCACATAAACAATATGCATTTCCACTGACCCAAAACATAGAATTTATTGATAAATATGGTCCATTTTCATATTTTCACACAATCGTTTAATCTCACAGAAGCTTTATGCAGATATGGATCCATAAATTTGGTTCTATCTATCTTTCATATTGACATTTAGCAAAAGCTGAGCACGGACAAATAAGTGCAGTGTCCAGAAAAACAGGTGGTTGATCATTTTACTGGCGTTAAATGTGACTACTTCCTGTCTCATCTGACACTCTACTAAACATCCAGAGGAGCACCTCAGGTAGGAAGAGCACAGAGAAAGTCCAGTTGTGCCTGGTTGTGAAATATATCTGACTACATTTACATTTAACGTACTTAAACTTTACATTGCGTGAGTAATTCCAGTTCCTTCTACTTTATATTCCATCTCTGCTACAACAGCAGACAAGTAAATGCCCTTTTACTTCTCTACATTTATTTTAAATGTTGATACTCTGCATGTTAATAATAGACCAAATATAAGTTATGTCTTCAGCCCCGTCTCTTGTCTGGTTGGTCCGTTAGCGGGATTACTCAAAACATTCTGGATTTTTATTGTATTGATTGGAATGGGCCAGTGAAGAACCCATTAAACTTCGGTGCAGATGTGAATAAAGTGGCCGATCCAGGAAGTTCTAGTGAAGGTAATATGTCTATGTCTATGCGCTTCTGTGTCAGAGGTGTGATACGTGTGGATGTCAACATTCAAGGCATCGACTTGGACCAGTGCGCAAGAGGAGATGGCTGGTTTGCTGATACCCACAAGTGCAACCGCACCACCATGGAGGTAAAAAAAAAAAAAAAGGATACGAGGACGATGGGAAACTAACTACTCAGTAGTTTCTGTGAGCTCAACCACAGCAAAAAAACTGTCATCTTTTGTACTTCAAATGCAAAATTACAGAGGAACCAATGACTGCTAACTGAAGTCACAAATGTCTGGTTTACTAGTTTTTATGATGGCTGGATATCTTAAAAAAATACTCCACGGATTTAAATAGATGGAAAGTTAAGCAACCAGCAGAGAAACAGTGGTTGATTTTGGTGCAGAAATAGATCCAGCAGCACCACCACACAGCCATTTTTAGAACCACACTGAAATATCTCACCTCGGAGAGTTTTGTTAGGATGCATGACAAAAATGTGTCGCCAAACGGGCCCATTAAATAGATTGATTGCCATTGGTGCAGAGATTAATCTTCTCCAGAGAATGAATTGTATTAACTTAGATGATAGTGCAGCACCTGCAAAGCTAATGACATTACCACCAGCCTCAGCTTGACTCTCTCAGACTGGAGTATATCAGCATGCTGGTGTTGGCGGCAAGCACTGACATTAAAATGAAGCTAGACTATAGCAGACAATAATAATAATTACTGGAGACAGTGTGGTGATCCACCTGCCCAACTCAATCATGTGCAGAGCTCAGCTGTTAGTCATGACATTTCACCCCCTTTATAAACCCAAAAATCTATTTGACCTATACTTTGAGTTTTTATTGTGGCCCAGTTGCCATATCTGCTATCCTAAAGGTGTTGGGGTTTATGGCAGCCACCCAACAGGGGGCAAACAAGATGTTATGGCTTCATTCTTGGGGAACTTTTGTTCTGCATCTTCATACGATCATGACATTAACTAATTAGCTCACGAGTTTAGCCAGTTTTTCATTACTCTCTTGATTTATTTCACATTTCATAAAATCCTTATGAATTCTTGTAATTCAATTACTTTAATGATCTAGAGAAAAATTGCCTGTTTTCTAAGAGATAATTGCCAGATTGTTGTGGTCATGACCTATGTGACACATTTTCTTGGCTCTTGGATGTGCTCTACAACTGCAACCAAACTTAGAACCTGGAACGTATCAAATCCTCACAGTTCGTGCATTAATTGGTGGCATCTACCCAACAGCTTGTCACTATCAGTCGGACCCAGACAGCCTTTATGTCTATTTTTCTAATGTAAGATGATTATTAAGTAGTAAGAAATGAAAGCCCATGGAGAGGGATGTGACATGTGGTTGTGCCACTGGTTGTGCCAACTGATGTGACTGTACAGCGCACATTGGGTTTTCACCTGTAATTAATGAGCCCTCAGGATGCCCCTTGTAAGGCAACCACAACATCACTTTCAGCCTATCAGCTTCTTCCATCGCTGACGCAGATGAAACAATAATAACCTTTGGTTTAACTCATTATGCTGTGATAGGGTGAATTGGATTTTGAGTCAAAAAGGGTGAGAGAAGATCAAGTTTACATCCTTTCGTGTAATTTCCCTCAATTTAGCAGTCGAAATTTGGTTTGTGAATGACTATAAGACCTTGTTTGTTGCTTGATCATCACGCTTGTCTTTGATTTGATTTGTTCGGCCATTTGGTAGGTTGTAGGTTGGATTTTGCCATCAACCAGACACCTGTTTGATCCACGCTTCAGTTCAGAAATGCACATAAAAGCTCTTTGACAACCAAACACACCATAATCGTTTTTCAGAACTCTGACCCGTCCTACCAAGAAAGGATTTTTGGCTTTGAGAAACAGCAAGTTATGGTGATGATGAGGTCGTCATCCTTCATAACCAGCTACTCATTTCACAATATCAATAACAAATATTAAAAGAAAAAGTGACTTAAAGTACCGATTTGTGTAGATTATATCAACATGTACATGTTTTTGAATCAGAAAAGGTCCACTCAGAAGCATTTCTGCCTTTTTGCTTTAAATTGAATCACATAGGCATCCTCCATGCCTACTCGTCATGGAGTGGCGGATGTTGAAATTAATATTTCCTGTGAGCACTTGAGCGTCATAGGCTGATGTGCAAAGGCTTATGCTCCGCCCCATTTTCTGATGCTATCGATTGAGGAAAATCATGTGATTGAGAGGTCCTGAACAACTCCAAATTGTACCTGAGTACTACCTTGTGGTGAGGTTTTTTTTTCTCCAAATGCTGTATCCAAATTCACGCACAAACTTCAACCTTTAGCGACATACAAAACTGTAAGTATGCATGACATAACTAACGTGGAGACAAGCTGTTTAAACCAATTTATGGTTATGAATTTTAGTTTCATAACAGAAAAACACTCTAAACTGTTTTCTGACCTTTGACAAATGTTTAGGACTTCTCTGTCTGTGTTCATTACTTGATATTTTCCTTTCATCCTCATGCTCATGCTCTCACACTTGAACTCTTCTGTCTGCTTGTCCATAAGCTCCACCTCCAATCCCATTTTACTTTCCCTTTTCCCAGTCGCCCTGTCTGTCCACGCCCAATCCCCCACCTCTCATCTCAGACGTCTATTTAAAGATGGTTGCGCTGGGGGGCGGGCTGCAGGATGATCTGATGGATTATGCCGATAATCCAGTCCGCTGACATACTTCCCCTTTTCGCATCGCACTCACAGAGGTCTAAAACGCAAGAGAAGAACCGTCCTAAAAATCCCCAAATCCACATGGCACCTTTTGTCCTGTCCTGTCCTACCTGGCTTAGAGGATTCAAGCCTTTATGCTGAGCAGAACACGGACTACGTCACGTCTCTTTCTTTGTTTCCTGCCGCCCTTGAAATTGAGGAGGATCGTTTGGGTCCATCTTCCTTCTCTGTATGATTTAGTCCGGGTTTAATGCAGACTGTGAAGCACCATAGAGGACAAAATGAAGGGAAAAAATGAATATAAAAGAACTATCCCCTATCCCGTAAAAATCCTGGATCCATACGATGAGTCAGATCACCACCAAATGTAATCGATGGTTCCTTAGGCCATTTCCAGCCTCTCCTAAAAAATGTCATTCAAAATTGTCCGTAACTTTTTGAGGTATCTTGTGTACAAATAAGTAAGTATATAAACAGGGACAAACATTTGGCCTCCTCCTTTGGCGGAGATAATGATTATCAGAATAGCTGGCGTGCCGTTTTCTTGTGATCAAGAGATTTATTCATGGATCGTTCAGCCCCGATAGACGTCAACTGTGCTTTTGATGTGTTTTACGTTACATAAAAGACATTAAAAACATCAGTCATCAGTGGTGTCCCATCCTGTCGTATCAAAAGTTTGATGTCCCAAGATGTAACATTGTGCCTTGCCTCTTTTTGTCAGCACATTTCATATTCTGTCATTTCATCTCATCCTGTCTCCTTTCTTCTTCTTTCCTTGACTTGTCATATCTTGCCTTGTCACATGTAATCACATCTTGTCATCCCTCATTTACTCTTGTCTCATTTTAGAAAATGCCTCTTGCCTGGCTGGTTATTTCATGCCTAAACTGTTTCATCATGTTTCATCTTTTCTCATCTGCTCTCATCTCAGCTCCTGTTCTCTCATCTAATTCCGTTTAATTTAATCCAGTATTGGATAGCTGTGATCTTTTGGCCCTCAGACAGCAATGTATTGAAAACAGACATGATTCTGTAGTGAACATCACTGCACAGGCTTCATCGCTGCCTCCACAAATGCAAGATGAAGCTGTAGCACACAGAGAGGAAACCCTACACTATATAAACCAGATTCATGGCTCCACAGTGAAAGAGTCCAGGTGCTAAACTGGCCTGCCTGTAGTCCTGACCATTGATAACATTTGGCGCAATATGAAATGTAAATTATAACAAAGGAGGCCTGAACTGTTAAGCAGCTGAAATCCTTCATCAGGCAAGAATTTGAGAATGTTCCATTTTCAAAATTACAGCTATTGTTCACCTCAGTTCCCAACCATGTTGTTAGTAGAAGGAGGTAATGCAGCACAGTGGTAAACAAGACCCTGTCTCAACTTTTTTCTTAAACATTTAAATGCATCAAATTCTAAATGTGGTTATCAACACACAATGGAATACCTCACTTTTAACGTTTGATATGTTGTCGATTGTCAATTGAATATATTGTTCCATTGATTTGCAAATCATCGCATTCTGTTTCTATTTACTTTTTGTGTCCTAGCTTGTATACAACTTAGTTGTATCTAGAGGTACAAATATGGACCCTTCAGCTGCAATGCTGGCAGACTGACCATACATTGTTTGTCAAAGATATTAAGAGGTTGAAATGCCTGTTTGACTGCATTTGGGGATGTTGCCACAGATGCTATAATGAGATAATGATTTACAATCTTCAGGTCCTTTAATTATAAGAGTATGTCAGTATCATCAGGAAAATAGTAGTAGTAATGTTGTGAAATTAAAATAGTATTACGTCAAACATGTACTTGAGTTGATTTGCTTGCTTAGCTACATTCCACCAACATGAAATGTTTCAGCAGTTATAAACACTTTTATGAGACTCTTTCAAAAACAAAACATGCTAGTTTCTTATTCATTCATATCGTTTTGTGTGGTGCTGCCATACAGAGGTTTTAACGAGACTGATGTTAATGACTGGTTTCAATGAAGCTCGAGGCTGCGTTCAAAGTGGCCACTGTGATTTCAGCTTCAACATGACAGATGACTGAGTCCACTCGCTCACTACCTACTATCTGTTGAACTGAGATGTGGCCACGAAGAGAATTAAGTTCTGAATAATCCATATCACATTAATGTTCAGCATGTGGCATTAGGTCTTTGAGCTTCTGATAATGGGGTTGTGGGTTTGTATATAGAGCACATATGTGAGGACCGTGTGTGTGTGTGTGTGTGTGTGTGTGTGTCTGTGTGTCTGTGTGTTTTGGTCCAGGATTTCTCTGGAAAGGGATAATGCTCTCAGTGGAGGCATTATGTATCCATTTAGCTTTTAACTTAGATTAACACACGTGTGTGTGTGTGTGTGTGTGTTGGTCCTGACTGGCCAAATTGAAGCTGGCATCAGAGAAAAATAGATTGAGAGCCAGTGAAATGACCCGATTTTTCATTTAGGCGCTATTAACGTTGCAGCACCTGTTTCATGTTCACAGTTTAAGATGTATTCAGTGTTTGTTGGTCACTAACTGTTGCCTTGGCAACTATTTCTTTCTTTGTTTCTTTTTTTTATGTCCTCATCCATCAACCTAATGAAAACAGTGATATGAGATACTGGAGGCTCATGTGTCTGCATCTGGTCCTTTGATTCTGAGTGGTAATACAGTTTGTATTTGAACATTGTTTATTTCAGCATTTAATGTTGGTGCCATCTGATGTCTGTTTAATTAATCTGTATGTAACTAAGTGATTCTTTGATAATCCGTGGGATGATTAAACACCTGATCCTAAAAACTGCATCCCACAGATGCTAAGCAGTGCTCTGTAAAATATAATAGAAATATTATTTCTTCCTACTCCTCTTTCGGTTTTACCCAGCTTTTTCTAGGAGTCGCCACAGCGAATCAACGTCCTCCATCTCTCCCTGTCCTCTGTATCTTCCTCTCTCACAACAACTAACTGCATATCCTCTCTCACCCCATCCATGAATCTCCTCTTTGGTCTTCCTCTTTGCCTCCTGCCTTGTAGCTCAATCTTGAACATCCTTCCACCAATATATTCACTGTCCTTCCTCTGCACACGTCCAAACCATCTCAATCTGGCTTCTCAAACTTTGTCTCCAAAACGGCCGTCCTTTGCTGTCCCTCTGATGCTCTCGTTCCTGTACCTACTATACTGTCGGCTTAGAATGCAACTGATCAACACATTAACACTTTATTTTGCTGAACATTGTTTAAGGGGGTCTCAGTTTGGCCCTAATTACAATGGGATTAAAGACATTGTTAAGTATTGAATTAATACTAATTATATCCCTGTGACTGCAAACCAACATAAAGATACAATACAAACTGCACAACAGTAGAATCATTCTAGTGCATTGCTGTTTTGTCCATGATTATCACCAAATAAAATATATATTAAATTTAAGTTATAACTCAACTGTTTCTAATCTGCATAGTGGGAAAAAAAAAAATCACATTTGAAACTGAAGCAGCATTGAATGGTCCCTTGTAACCCTGATTCAATTGCAGCCCCCCTCAATAAAGACTAGCTGGTCTTTCCTGCGTTTCCTGTGAACACCGCTTAAATGACCATTTCATATAAGTGAAGACAAGATCATTAGAGAAGGCTTACTTCCTGTTGTCTGCAGGTGGTGTGCACACCTGCATGGCATGGAGTGTAATGTGGGCCCAATCTATATGCCAACGATGATCATTGCAAAAGAGGTTGATGAAAACTCACAATCTTTAAAATAAAACATCAGAACAGTCAATCCAGCCTGAGAATTTATTCACTCATTTTTTTTCATGGCCACATCTGCA
>KV751392.1:293563-357771 GCA_001698575.1 Mola mola
TATCTGTCCTGCAAAGTGTTTTGTGTTGCATGATCAGGATCATCCTGAACTGCAGCACTAGATCCAGACTGCAAGTAAGGTATTCAGCAGGTGTCTGTAACACAGCTTTCCATTGATTGTATTCTAAAAAAGGCCCATCAGACCCCTGGTGATGCCACCCGACCTCTGCGACTGAAATTCTAAGCGAGCTCTAAGTCAAACCGCAGAATCTTGCAGCTGAAAGTCAGAGCAACAAGTTACAGCAAGTCATGTGTGTCACCAGCACTTAGATTCTTAAAAATTATTATTAAATATAGTATTATTACCCTTTTTTTCTGTTATATTATATGCAAAATGTTGGCACTTCGAACTGCAACCTTGCCAAGTATTTACCAGTCACAAGAAACCCATTACTCTGGCAAACAGTGTGAGAATTTAAGCTTCTGTTCATGGGCGCTGCCCTGAATTTCCAACCTACTGTGTTTTACCGCACTGAACTTCTTCAAAACTTCTTCTTTCTCGGGCGCACCAGGGAAAACAGGGAATTTTAGCATGGGGATGCCCAACTCTTAAATTTAATCGAGAGCCACAAAAGCAAACACCTGTATTGTACTTTTTTTTTTAGAGTGCAAAACACAGTAGCACCAGGATTCCATGTTCTTCTCAATGACTGACCTCCTGTGCTAAGTATCACCTTGCATGTCACGCAGATGGCCATTGTGTATGGAGTTAGATCAGTGTCGAAATTCACATATGCACACAGAAGGATTTACAAATGCGTTTTGGAATTTAAATGTAAATGACCCTCCCCACATTTTTCAGCGCACACAAATATTTCTTGTTTTAAATAGATGCAATGGAAATCCACAAATATGCACTTAAGATAATGAGCAATTTCCATCGAACTCATCTGACTCCATTAAATGTGTCTCCAAAATATCCTGGATATGGGTGCCTCTGTCTTGTGTTGGTCACAGTCTGTGCAGCAGTGATGGGTGGTGGAGCCGTGCTTATCAAGTTCCTGTCCATATAAGTCATGCATCAATCCTCAATGCTATGTTTCATCCCCTTTACAGAGTTTCAAATAACTAATTACATCAAACCCCATCAGAAAAATGAATACTTGTAGTTCCACGAGCGTAATAAGAACAGCAACTGTGTTTGGTAAAAATTTAGTTGACATGTTTGAATTTGAAATAAGGCCAATGTCCCATCTCCTAACATGGAGGACCAGGGGGTAATGAGGTATACTGCAAATGGCAACACAAACAAACTCCCATGTTGTCCATCTTTTACTTTTACAGTGAATGATTAACCTCTGGAAATCACGAATATGTGTACAAATTTGTGGCCGGTCTCCTTTGAGAAAACATCAGGTAATCACCAAACGTAACTAGCTGACATCACGGCCGTTTGTAAATCTCCAAACAAACTAAATGAACATGACCTGCATAAATATTCAGAAGCAGCACTTATATCATGGGTGTTTTGTTGTTTTTTTTTTTGCTCTTTAGGGTTACATTGACCGCTCAGATTCTTTCTTCCTGCTGTGAAGCATTCTCCATAACCAATCTGCGTTTGACTGCAGGTCATTTCTGTTGACCACAACCGCCCGTCACCTCTGTTGCTATATGTTTTCACTCCAAACAGTTTATCTTTCATGAGCGGTTTGAACGCAATGATGTAAACTTGCTTTCACATTTTAGGCTTTAGCTGATGCTCTTATCCAAAGTGACAGAGACTGACTGTCATTACAATGAGCTTTAATTCCTGGATTACAGTCATCCACTCTGCTGTTACATACTGAACAGATGCAAAGGTACAACCTGTTGTATAAAATCACTGACTGAAAGTGTTCCACCATTTAGTTCAGACATAATGCTTTAAAACAGACTATTTTTGACTACTAATACTGAAGAAAAAAATCTGGCGATAAACTACATTTACCATTTTACATGTAACAGGTGTTTGTGACGTAGCGACACTCAAAGTAGTCGATATATTGTTTCATAGGCCTGCATTCCTTGTGTTGACCTGAGCCATATGTGCTATCGACGGTACTTGCCTGACGTTGCTTATGTCTGTTATCACTTGCACTTAAACAACGCTAGCAGTGATACCAAAATAACAATAAACACATAAAAGTTGCACTTGAATGAGTAAAACTAGAAAAAAATAATAGTGTCATAATTCAAAGACTGATAAAATTGTGTACACTGCCGCGGTTTGATTCAGACAAATGTCTCTCCGTTCGCAGGTGTTCATCATGTACTTCAAGCCGAGCACTTTCAGGTGTATCCTGCTCCGCTGGGTCCGGATGCTCGGGTTCTCTATCGTCTACGGCACAGTCACACTGAAAATGTACAGGTCGGTCATCACCTTGGTTCCTTTTAGTTTAAAGTAAACATCCCTTTACATGGCAAAATAACAAAATCCATCCATTCCTGCAATACACAGTATTTATGCAAATGATGACAGACCCTGCATAACTTTACAGATTGAAACAATGCTATAGCGCAGTTGCACAATGTACACTCTATTCCTTTCCTTTTTTCATTTTTATTTCTTTATGTGTGGTTGATTTAGAGAGTGTGTATGTGGCTGCTGTATGCCTTGTGTTGAATGTTGTTTTTATCCTGAAGCAGTACTTTTATTCTATTATTTTCCATTATTATTTATAGATATTATACTGTATAAAACTCATTTATACTGTATATATCCATGAAGTACAAAGTATGGCTCTATATTCACACATTTTACCATGTGTTTTATCATGTACCTCTTTCATTAAATGTTTTTATATGTACATACATAATGTTCAGTGTCACAGTATGTCTGTTATATATTTAAAATAGATTTCCAGGATTTTCCTGTGCATTTAAATGTATCATTCTGCACACCATGGGAATAATGGGTACATGTATCGATCATGGCTCTATATGTGAAAGGTGCACAGTATGTGGTGGATTTAGTTTGTGCTTCTGACTCATGAGTTGCTGTAAAGAGTAACTTTCCCTGCTGCAAGATCCATAATGTTTTATCTTATCTCGAGGAATATAAACCCATTAGGGAGCCCAGATATTGGGGAAGTAGAACTTCGGGTCAGAACCAAACAGAGTAAAACACCATTTTATTAATTCATTGTATTCTGGTTTCTATTTTTTGTTGGTTTTAAACATCATCCTGATGCCTTTCTTTGCGTAATTAAAAACTTCTAAATTGCCTTTGTGTTTGAAATGTGTAAATTTACCTCACCCTAGCTGACCAAATGCAACTGACTGAAAGAGTCAAATGACACTTTGAACTAAATTAAGATGCTTCTTTTTTTTTCAATCTTACAGCAAAACTTTGTAAGATTAAATGCATTCTTAAACATGTATATAACTTTAGACAACAAAAAGTGAAAGCCTAACTATAAGGTCTTGAATCCTCCAAAGTGTCCCTTTATGACCACAGTTCTCTACATTTTGAGTGATTCTGCCCCGGTACAGGGTGCTGAAGGTGTTCCTCTCACGCACGGCCCAGAGAGTGCCCTACATGTCCAGCCTCCACCTGCTGAGGATTCTGGGAGTGATGCTGATGACGGTCAGCTGGTTCCTGTGTGCATGGACGGTGGGCGTGCTGCAGAACCGCGACAGGAACATCCCGGTGTTCGTCACAACCACCACATCGGACGGGCAGGGGTTTAACCTGTGTTACCTGGACCGCTGGGATTACATGATGGCTGTTGGTGAGCTGCCGCAGACAAACAGCAGATAGAACCTTTCACTCTAACTCTGCAGTTATTAACTTGCTTTATTTAAGCATTCTTGTAAGCAATGTTTGACCATAAGCAGAACGGTTAACAGATACTGCAAATTTTCACTGCGTAAAATACCAATATTCCTGAAAAATAAATTATATATTTAACTATGATGGTAGATGAAGTGCATCAAATTGCAAAATTTTGTCTCAAATAATGAAATTTGGACAGTTAACAATGAGCGTTAGAGCATCTTTAAACATCATGAATTTATCATGAATGGAAAAATCTGTCAAATCTTAACTTCTTAAAAATAAATTACAGACTTCTTCTCAGATTTTTTCAATCAAACCTTGATAACCAACCATTCATGATTTAGAGCAGGACCAAGACCAGAACTGAGAACCCTGGAATAGAGACACACTATCACGTACAGACACTGGAGGATTCAGTTGCAGAGACAACAGGGAAAGTTCCTTAATCTCAAAGCCGTTTAATCGAGCAGGGTTCAAAACCAGGAAATCAGAACAACTCAGCAAAGGTACAAATTCAGAAGGCAAAGACTCAGAAATCAATTGACTTACAAGGATCATACACGGGGGATCTCGCAATGAAAATATCGCTGGAATACTCACAGTAACAGAAAAGACGATCCTGCTCAGAAGGAAATTAACGCACGGCTTAAATACACAAGGAGGGGTAAACGATTAGACACAGCTCAAACACATTAGGGAGGGAACACAATCACACGGGAGCGAAGAAAACTTGACAGGGCATGGGGATTAAGACACAACAATAACTTCAAAATTAAACAGGAAACACAGACTGACCCTAACAAATGAAACATGATTGACACACATGACACACATGATTTCAAAGAAATTTACCATTTAATTAACAGGTCATCATATCTGTCGTGTGTGAGGTGTGTTTATAATTATCATGCTCATTATCTCTTACATGGAGATGTATATATGATCTCTGCAAACCCTTGCCTTTTTTTTTTTGGCTCAATTAAGTTTCCTGTGTCACTGCTGCATAGCAGCTTCGATTATGGTTATTGTAAATTGTGTCCTGCTTTTGTTGTTATGTAATTTCTCTTAACAACAGCATTGCAGTCTCCAACGTAAAAGCTTAGCTCAATTAAACAGATCAAACAATCAGAGAGGTTACATACAAGCCAACAGTTTAGTCTGATTGTATAGAACATTTTTTGTTTGTTTTAGGTAAACTCAATAGTAACAACAACTAACATGATAGTAATGACTTATAGCACAAGATAACTATAGGTCATATTTGAACCATTAAAACTCCAAAAACAAGGTAACTCAGAAGGCCTTGAATTGGAGTGATGTATTGAACTAAAAACAATTACCTGCAGTATTCATATCCGAACCTTCAAGCTCTGCTTTCTGCTGTTGCTTTGCTTTTCCATAGCGGAACTTCTCTTCCTGTGCTGGGGTAGCTCTCTGTGGACCGCCGTCAGGCCGGTCCCCTCAGCCTTCCACGAGCCTCGCTACATGGGCATTGCCATCCACAACGAGCTGCTTCTTTCCACCATGTTTCACCTCTTCCGGTAAACAGCTTGAGCCTCTCGAATGCAGAACCGCTAACCTTAGTACCCTGCTCAGCAGGGTTTCTGTTTTTGCCACAGTAAAAACACACAGATGTGACATGACTTTTGTGTTGATGGCTTCCCTCAGGTTCACCTTTCCTTCCCTCCATCCTGATTGGATGTTGCTGCTCTCCTTCGTTCACACCCATGTGACCATCACTGTCACGCTCGCCCTGCTCTTCATTCCCAAGGTACTGATTAGAAGTGGATTAACAATAATAATAAGCTTTTTTGGGGATAACACTAACACAAAGAGATATTTGTCACTTTGTATCATAATAATTCAGATGAGAAATTCAATTTATTGCATGTAATGAAATCAAGATTTTTCAAGTGCCAGAAAATTGCATGAAAGGAAAAATTTACTTTCTCCAATCATTGCAGCATGGGTGTCCAAGCGATGATTTTGTCATAATGCAAATAATACCACTGTAAATTCCTTAATCTCAGTCATTCAGATTTTTACACTATGTCAAAGTTACTCATCACACACCTGAAAACAAAATTGTGAGTGGATAAAAAATTAGATGAAATGAGATGAGTGTAACCGCCTCTCGGTGTCTTCCCATTTTTACACCAAAAGAATGGAGTGGGAAACAAGTGCTTTAAAGGGCAATGCTGGCAAATTTTGCCTAATTTAGCAACTTGTTCAGTTAAAACAAACTTGTGGCTTGAGAGTGAGTGTGCAAATCAATGCCCAAAGGTTATGGGACATTGAATCTAAGTTTATACACACTGAATTTTAATTGATAAGTTCTTGATGACGTGAACAAATAGGGTGTTGATAATAGTGTATTGAAAATTAAATAGATAAGTTGTAATTATGTATCTCTAGCATGGCAGTTTGTGAACTAAAGTGGACTGGTTTGAGGCATGAAACACACAGGCCAAAAATGAGACCCATTCGGGCCCTGCTTCCATTAAATAATGTCAACATGTACTTCATTTTAGTATTTTAATCTTATACTACATTTTAGCATGTGTATTTAAACCTAATGACATTTGAACTATAGCTTGACGATAAACATTTTGCCATGTTTACTATATGAGAAACAAATATTCAAAAATGTGTATGACTACATAAAACTGTTTTCACTTGTAAGTTGTTTACATAGAGTATGAATTGTACACTTTGCATGCACTCATGTGTGTATTCCACAGTTTCTTTATGTATCTAAACCTGGGAGAGAGGAGATTGCAGCAGAGGTGTATGAAGATGAAGTTGACCTTCGACGATCATATCTCAACAGCAGTTTTCATTCTGCTTGGAGTGAGCACAGCGTGGACCCAGAGGACTTTCGGGTAATTTCTCCTGTCCCCTCAGAAAGATGATAACTTTGCAGTGGAATATTTCCTTAATTGCAACTTTGACCAAATTTTGACCAATTTTAATTAAACAAATCTTAAAAGCCTAATATATTAAAACATAAAATGATAGTGCATACAATCAACCATAGAATGGACATATACTGTATAACTTTTCTCCCCACTTATCCTAAAATGTGTTTGACTTAAATGCATCTTTTGCTTTTCTTCTTCCTTGTCCTTGAACTCATTTCCTCTCGTCAATCATTTTACTATATCCTAATCCTGTCATCAATTCCCACCTTTTTCCCAACTGTGCACCAGGATGAACTAAAGAAGTTATATGCCCAATTAGAAGTCCACAAGACCAAGAAGATGACTGCAGACAACCCTCATTTGTCAAAGAAACGAAGTTCTCGATGTACATTAGGGAGATCCATTATTAGACGCATTGCTGAAATCCCAGAAAGCATGAGCCGGCAGTGCAGCCGTGAGGAAAAAGATGGATCATTCCACAGTAGAAACGTTAATAGGTCTGAGTCTTTCAGAAGTGGCACAGATACAGTATCGGTCAGTATCAGTTACAAAAGTTCAATGAAAACGCCATCACCATGCATGCGCAAGTCCCAAAGTGACCATCACTATGTCAGAGAAAGAGACTCTTCTTTGGGTAACTCAATGTTAAAGGCCAACACTGAGAAGAGATCTTCCCGGCGATCCGAGACTGATTCCTTGGATATTCCTCCAGGGGTCTGTAAATCGGCCAGTGCCCAAAATTTGACATTTGATACCAATCTTCTGCATCCTGATCACACCAGGCTTCATAAGTCCTGGAGTCTATCCTCAACTACCACCCATTCTAGGGAGAGCACACCTAAGGTTAACAGGGCTAGCACTGTGCTAACAAGGTCCAGACAGAGCCTATCCATTGGTGAACAGACTAGGAGTGCTCTCCAGTCAGAGTCATTTGACAAGGCTGAGATCTGTCCGTGGGAAGTGGAGCCAGAACCATCAGGAGACAAGAACCAGAAACATGTCACCTATGCAAACTCTGAGGACAGTCAGGAAAAATGCCCTCCATCTCCACAGGAACTTATCTGTCCCTGGGACCATTTACCACCTGTACAAAATAATTCTTCACAGGAGAAGGGATTACATAGTGAATCAGAGTCTCCCAAAACAAAGACCCCTGTGTCTGCAAGTGCACCAGGCTCTCCGAGACCAAAAGTCACAAAAGATCAGCGTGTCTCCTCCTTACGCACCACGACCAATAAGTGGCTCTCTGTGAAATCATTTATGGGGTCAACAGATGCAGGAAGCAAGTCCAGTAAAGATGGAAGCTTGCATAAAGAGGATTCTGTTTCACAAAAAAGTCAGGAAAGTGCTTCCACAACACCAAGATCGGGATCAACATCTAGTAGACGTACAAGCATGGACAAGAAGCCACTGCAGAAAAGAAGCTTGACGACAACTGATGGAAAACCATGTCTTGTAAAGCAAAATGCCATTAGATTATCTTCTGGGGATTCTTCCGATAGAAGCCCAAGAAGGCTTGTGATTGTAAAATCTGCTGTCTACCCTTGGGACATAGATGATATGCAAAAAGATGGCACTTATGAAAATGTGTTTTTATCAAGGCAGAACAGCAAACGTAGTAGTACAAGTTCTTGGGAAACTGCCAGCAGTTGTAGAACTCCTTCAACTAACAGAAAAGGAAGTAATCGAATTACACCAATCCGTAATGCTTCCCATGCAGATGTGTGTCCATGGGATGTAGCTGGTACTTTTCAGGAGGGAGATGGACCAAAGAAACAGCAAAGCTTTAAAACAGACATCTGGCCTTTGGAATCACAGATATCGGAACTATCCAATGTATGTCCATGGGAATCTCAAGAGCCAAGAAATATGACTAGACAAGGAAGTGGCCATGTTAATGTGCGTCCCTGGGAATCAAAGGGTATACCCCTTATTTATCATTCAAAACCGTCTAGAGATTCACAGACCCAACAGTCTTTGAAATGTGCAGCAGACATATGTCCCTGGGAGAGTGCAGATACCCCACAGCCTTCAATGAGTCAAGATAATAAATATACTAATGTTTGTCCTTGGGATGTTTTGGACAAAGATGAAGTTGTATATGAAAATCTAAATCCACCTGATACCAAGGGAACGCTGACGGTGCCCAGTCGGCAAGAAGTTATGAAACCCGCCATCTACCCGGGAGCACCAAAGGAGTGTTTAAGTAATATGCAACAACAAAATGGAAAAACATCTGGTGTGACCAAAAAAACAGAAAGTTGTCCATGGGATTTCCCAGATCCCCCTAAAATCATAGAAAACACTTGTCCAGTTGAGGAGGGGAACCGAGCGCCAAAAAATACAGACTTACATTTGAAAATGACAATCAAGGCAGATGTTTGTCCCTGGGAAGGTAGAGATCAAGACAACTCAGATGTCCCACAAAAATATAACTCACCTTTGAAAGTTCCTTCTATACAGACTGAAGGAAAGGACAGCACAAGGGCAAATGTGTGTCCCTGGGAAACAGAGGGCCCTGAAAAACCTGCAGCTATAGCAATACAGTCAAAAGGACTGGAAAGGGTGGCAAATGTTTGTCCATGGGATAGCAATGAACCAGAATCACGAAAAACAGAGACTCTAAATACATCAGAAAGTTGTGTAAAACACAATCATGTAAATGTTTGCCCAGGGGTTACAGAGGAGACAGAAGCAATCAAAGCTGAAGTATCAATAACATCAGAAAATCTACAAAGGCAAGAAAATTCTAAACAAGATATTTGTCCATGGGAGTCAGAGAAGCCAACAGTTCTCAAAAAGACAGACAGCTTTCGGACTGATATTTGTCCATGGGAAACAGAACAACCAAATATTCTCAAAAAGCAAGATAGCACTTGGACAGATATATGCCCATGGGAGACTGAAGAACAAAAAGATTTACAAAAACAAGATGTGGTTCGGCAAGATCTTTGTCCATGGGAGACAGAGGAGCCAAAAGTACTCAAAAAGCAAGACAGCTCACGTACTGATGTTTGTCCATGGGAGTCCGAAGAGCCAAAAGTACTCAAAAAGCAAGACAGCACTCAGAGAGATGTTTGTCCATGGGAGACTGAAGAAATAGAAGTTGCCAAAAAACAAGGCAGCAATGAAGCAGGTGAGTCTAAGGATCCACAAATGTCAACTGAAAGCAATGTTGAAATTTCTAACAGTGACATATACGAAGTCACACAAGACCAGGGGCCACTCAGAGTAGAAACTCCAGCAGATATCAGCATAGAGCAAATAGGTGAGTCAAAAGAAAACTTAGGCCGTCGTTATGCTTTATGTCCCTGGGAAATGGTAAGGACCAGATCTGGTTCATTCACTGACAATTCTTCTGATGTTTTTACTTGGGAGCCAGAGAATATTCCTGAGGAAGATGAAGAAGATGATGCAGAATGTGCCGCCGAGGCTCTGGTATTCCCCCCTGATTTGTGATCTAAATCTAGACGGCGTTTGATTACACTTTTGACCAACCATTGTGATAAAACAATTTGATGGCACCCTAGGTCAAAGAAAGTTTTTAACTTTCCAAGCCTCAGAGGAAGGTCAAAGTGGATGGATTTGTTTACCAGCTCCCCTGCAGCCGACAGAGCTGAACAGCCTTTTTGGACAATAAGTTGTGATACTTAAAGAGAGGACTTAGGGCTGTGCTATCCATTTGGCCATGGCATTGTCAGACTAAAAAGAATTCATGAACTGGAAGCAATAATTTGTGTAAACCTGACTTAACATTTCTTGGAACACATATTGGACATCATGGCAAATGGAAAGGTGATGTAGATAAAGTCCCTTTTCTTTCTGTTTCTACCCTTCACTTTAAATTTTCTGCTGCTCCTGGGTGACAATGAATATATTGGCAAAATGTATGAGTGAATGTTTAAAAACCTGAACTTAGCTAGTTCATAGTGCTCAAAATCACAAATATACTGTGATTTTGAGCACAGGACATAAGAATTGGACCTTAATGGTATACATGAAAACTTACATTTTGGTCCCATTTTCTTGTTTTGGTGAAATTATACTTTCTAAAGTTACGTGTGAAACAATGGATGTAAAATTACATTACATCACAGCATAAACAAACAGGTATGCATAGTTTTAGTACTGATTCTGTTACTCAAGGCCATGGTTTTGTCACTCTCCCTTCTGCTTCATTCATAATAATCGCTACAATAACATTCCTATAGCGATGCCAAAACTCTCTAAATTACCACTGGAATTGAGAAACTGTATCAAAGCATTTAGAATTTCATTAAGAAGGGAGAATGAGGTTAAACAAAAAATATGTTTTTTAAAAAAAACTTCTGTGTTTAAATGTTTGAGAATAGCGCAATGCAGAACATGGTGCAGCCGACCTGACCTGCTTCCAAATTTACTGTAAATGCTTAAAAGTCATTTATCAAGGTGTGACCTCAGTTTTAATGAAAAAAAAGGGCGGCTCCCCATTTGATGTGCTCATGATGTTTTTGGCCAACTACAAGTTTGCTCATTGTTATTTATGTAGTAATTTGTCATTCTTTAATGTTGTTTTTCTTTCTGATTATTCATTTTTTTGTTTTGAAGTGATTATTAATATGAGATTTAATAATAATAGTAATAAGAGATTATTCCACATGGCCGCATTGATTTGCTGGATACTGGTAATACTAGAGAGAAATGTTTTAAATTAAATCAACTTATGGATTTGTCAGTGATGGATTTGTTCATTATGTTCTTCATGTCAGATAGCAAGTGCTACTTCAATGTTTTATCGTGATATTCATTGAGTTTCCTGCTGTACAATTTCTGCTTTTAAAAAGAAATGTACATTGACAAGCTTAATTGTGAATAAATTTAAAGTTTTCTTTAATGATGTATTTAAGTCACTCTGTCAGCAAAGTGAAAATAGGTGTCAGACATGAAGACTACATTTGATAGTTTTTTTTTCAATAACTGATCTCATCGTTAAACACAAGTTTTTTGTTTTATTTTTTTGTTAATGGATTGACCTAGTTTTGTGCGCTTTGTTGCATGTTGTGTGTTTATGAATGAGAGGGCTGTAATTAGTTGTTATATAAAAAATGAAATTCTGTAACACATCTCTTTGTATGCACTGAAAAACAATTGTTCTAGTTTGAATTGTGTATTCAGTATCTTGGTTCAGTGATTATTCTGGTAAAGAAAATCCGATCATATCTATTGGTGTTAAAAGAAACAGATGGGACGCTTTATTTTTGTATTTCCTGGGGTCAAATTGCAACATATTCATCACAGAAATAAAATATAGAATTTGTGGGGACCTGTATTTTTTGACTTTATAGTTTTCTCAAGTGCACATTAAGGTAGTCTCATTAAAATAAACAACAAATTAAAAAAAAACAACCAAAAAAACCCCCCAAAAAAACAAACCTGAGTCATACTGACATTTGTTATCATGAAGAAAACTGTTAATATGCATTGTTGCTTTGGGCAAACAAGTACCTTTAAGTGGCTCCAAGAAAAAGTGGTTTGTTCATCCTAAAACTGACCTGCTGCTTCCACCCTTTCAACAGCCAGCAGTATTTAGAGACAATAGTCTCCGAAGGAAGTGGAAGCAGTGGAATGCACTACTTTGATTATAAAACAGCACCACCTGGCTTCTGGCGTGGGAACATTTTTAGTTTGGTTTAGGGCCCTAAACTCTTGTCTCTTCAGCTCTGGACCAGAAGTCATAACAGTATATTACCATGTACTATATGAAGTCCAGTCCACCTCCACAGATTAAACCCTTTAAAACTAATTTCTGTTTCACAAAATTACATTTTTTTTCATCATTTTGTGGCCTTCATGCAATTCTACACCTTTACCTCATGTAGATTGTGGGGAACTGTGAATGTGCAACTTCAGTCCAACCCCGTCTCTGCTCACCTCTCTGCAACTCACCTGCAAATGCAGTAAGCCACCACTTACCTGCTCTGTCATTTTATGATTTGAAACTAGTCTACTATATGCTACACAGTGGAAAATTCTAAAGTTGGAGTAATTCAGTCATACACGTTTGAACCAGACATGGATTCCTTGAAAGTGAGGAAGAACAACAGTACTGGTACAATGTGAATGGTAAGAATGGTAAGTTTTGTTTCCTTTATATGGACTTCAATAACAAATCTCAAGGGGTGTTAGTATGAAAGTATGGGATCTCCTAATCAGTCCCAGTCAATCCTGCTGTCAGAAAATGTGTGGGAAAAAAGATCACACTAAATAGTTTTTGTGCTATTGTGTCATTGTTGAATGTCACGGTTGCTTTTTGGCTCAGTAGGTTATGATTTAACCAAATAACCTTAATTTTACAGCAAAGCAAAGCTTGTACTTCAATAATGTACAAAAGCAACAGTAGGCGTGACAAAATAATTAACTGAGAAAGTAAGAAAATGGTCAGGAAAAAGACTGAAACACGAGAACAGACCCCACCAACGTCTTTGGTGTGGTCATTAAAGTGAAGTATGGACTGGCCGGTTAAAAAAGGTTTCCTTTGACAGGTTGTGTGCCTCCGACCATTACTTCTCTGTTAGGCCTTCAGCTGCTCCTCACTGAACAGCATTAGCCCTCCAAAGTAAAAGAATAATCGCCCCGTTATTAAAATCCTGATTGGAATCTTGGCGTTAAATTGGGGCACCAAACCCCAAACTGTGTTTGCACAGTTTGCAGCTCCACTGGGATGTGTTAGGATATTTCTATTTTTACTTACAGCTACAGCATTATGCTAATTGATATATTAATGTGCTTAATACCAAAATAGACAGTATCCTGCAGTTAGATGAGTTTTGGATCAAGCATTAGCCCCGTGGTACGAAGGGTTAACACATATGAGAGACACAGCTGCAGGATAACAGAAGGAACACAATGTACTCCCTCTGCAACAAGTCAAGGCCATAAGCCACAAATATGTTTTTCTAGTTTGCTTGCAAACTAGGTTTATTATGCCAGTTGAGACAGGGAGGATTCCTTCCACAGGGTGTTGTCCTCCTCCATCGATTGGTTCGTGTGCCATGAGACTGACCAGTCTGTGCGCCAACGAAGGGAGAGCTAAGTCTAAACCACAGCTCCTCCCCACCTTTTTGTGCCAATAGAATTACACACAGTGTTCTACTACAAACAGTATATATTTGTATGCAATAATTATTGTGCATCCTTTTTTGGACGGCTGGTTGCAGAGTAACAGCACTCCGCTGACTGCGATTTGCCAAACAAGGAAGGTCCTGTACGTGGCAGTCCATGTTTTGACGATTCAACTCTTACAATAAATGGGGAAACCTAGCGTCGTTGTTTGTCCTCTCTCAAATCAACGAACGCGCTGACAAATGCATCTTTGTATAAAGGCACAGTTCGACCCGGATCCTTCCCTGGAGTGCTGTTAATTCATCAGTTTTGGTGTCAGTTACTCAGTTTTGTCTCCCTTCTCTCCAAAATGATTAAACGAGATGACACATTTGAGAAACTTGACAACAATGTCTCTTTCCAGAAGTCATAACCCAGTTACTCGTGATAATCCACAGAAGTTATTGTAAGAAGTTGCATGGAGAACTATTTTCTTTCTGCATCACTCATGGAAGAGAGGGTAACTAGTATTACAGCTCAGCTGTGGGGGATGCCACAAAACCTGTCACAAGCCTCTTCATGAGCTCATGAGTGAATAAATGTTAGTTGCATAGTAGTAGTAATGGTAGTGCCTTTTAGTTCTATTGTACTGGAAAGAAGGCAGACATCTATACAATCAATATGAGCAACTCACAACAAACCAATCTGGATGGATAATAAGTATTAGAGATCAGAGGAAAAAAATATATTTTGGATTTGACAAGCCTTTAAAAGCAGTTATAAAACACAACTGGAGAGAGGAGAAAAAAAAAAACAAGAGTGGACTTGGTAACAGCGGTTCTTTGTTGACGGTTTAACCTCCCAAACCTGTTAAATGGGGGTGGGGGGGCTGGGCTTGGCTGAGAGAAGAAAGGAGGGGAATTCCATTGCTTGAATGCTGTCCTGACTGTTCATGTTGAAACATGTTCAAATACAATAATAAACTTATACCAACACTATTGTGCTTCCTCTTTTCCTCTTCTTCTTCTGTTTTACAGCAACTGTGGCCAACAGCAGGTGGTGAAAATAAAAGTAGGCTGTTTGAAAGAACCTTCAGGTCTGCTGCATAGACATGTGTAATCATGTTATTAATCATTGATATTTACCAGTTTAAAATGTGAGAACTCTTGTAGATTGGCAAATGTCAGCTTAGATTTGGAAACAAGACCACTCCTCAACCAACCCCTCTCATCACCTGTCTGGTCTACTTATATCTGGTCCACCCACGATGGCCCATTTGTTTTAGAACTCTTGCTTTTCTTTTTCATGTTTTCTGTGTAAAAAAAAAAAAAAAAAAAAAAAGGATTTATTAATTAATATCATGACTCCCATGAAAACCTGATTGGCAGAATATGAAATGCATGTCAGTTGGCATCAACAGAGACCACAATCAATTGCCTGATCAGCACCAAAACATTACATTCTGTTGACACAAATCTGGGAAAAAAGGAAAAAAGCCAAACACATTTGATCATCATCGAGACAGAAGAAAAACCCTCACATGCTTTAATGCCTTTCTTATGCCATATTTGTTCTGATACACTTTTGGTAATCACATCTTTCTTTTTGTACATTATTTGTCAACATGTCAGCTGGCACGTGAAACGAAATCAGTAACACCTCAAAAAACAGAAAAGGAAGAAAAATGAATTTGATAAAGAAACTTTTAAATTCTCAAACTATCAGGCACCAAAAAAACTACCCCATTGCAAATTATGTTTATTGGCAAATTTATTGCGTTCTCAAAATTATTCACCCCTTTCATGGCAAACGTCTTCAGTATAGAACCCTCTTTCGCTGTTATAACCTGCACAGTGTTCTTTTTACCGTATGCTTCACTCCTCCTATTTAAGGCATACCACTGATCCATAGAACTGAAAAGTTCTAATTTTGTTTCATCACTCAATAGAACAGAATCCCCAAATTTCTGTGGCTTATTTAAATGTTTTTGAGAATACTGGAGCTGACTTTTCTTGTGTACTTTTTTGTCAGTCGTGGTATACATTGTGGAGTTGTTTTTCTTTTTTTTACTATTTGTCCTTGTTGCTGTTGGTTGCCTGCTTTTTGTTTTGTTCTCTATTTCTCTTCCTCTCTCTCTCTCTCTCTCTCTGTCTCTCTCTGCAGGGGGCATGGTCAGCTCAAGGGCTCCTGACAGTGTTGCACACTTTTCTCATCCAAAACCCAAACCTGGCTTCTTCCTCCACTCCCTGCCAGATTATTCCGTCTATGATAGCGGTATTTGTCGCCTCAACTCTCAAAAAGCTCAGTAGTGAGTATTAAATGAAATTATTTATATTTGAAACTTCTTTTTGTCATTCTCCTTTCCTTCGGGTGCTGCCAGACCCTTCACCACGCTCCCTGTCAGTCTTCACCATTCACCGCTCTCAAGACAACTCTCAGCAACCTTTCTTAAATAAACTCGCCCCTTGAGCGAGGTTAGAGCCGATTTGGAAGCTCAGGATACAGGCGCTAAAGAGTAGGAGTGCAAATTAAGCGGCTAAATCGCCTGTATCTGCCTAGCTGTTGGCAAAAATGGAGCGCCGTAAGCCATGGCACCCATTTCGCCATCCAGGTTTTTGTGGTCTTAGAGGAACTCTTTGTGTCCTTTTAGTAATAGCTATAATCATAGGGGTTCCCATCATTTGGCATGTAACCCTACCTGCAAATCCCGATAACGGGCCAGATACTCCTAATGGGACCATAGCCCCCAGTAGACCTAAACGTGCCCTTAGATCAGAAAAGAAACCTGTTGCACTCCAGTTAATAGAAAGTGTAGATGGATCTGTAAAATTAGATTTATGTAGTGTAATAAAGTGTAATAGTCAGGAAAAAGACCACACAAGATCACAAGTATATGTGTGCACAGACTACCTGCTGCATGCTAGAAGAGATAATAGAAACGCTGAAGACAAAGATGTGTGCTCAACCTGGTCTCAAGTACTAGTAAATCCTGGCTGACATTGATTATGATGCACAGGGAGAGATGGAAGAGAGTAAGATCGATTGTGTTTGAGATTGGAAAGGTGATTTTGATTTTCATTTTTATTTTGCCTGTAAGGAGGGAGTTTTCTTAAATAAACTCTATTAAACCATCAATGTTTCTAGGCTCCGCTTCTGGGTCTTAAACTAAACTTAAAACTAATACATAGTAGAATAATCTGAGCGGCAATCAAAAGTCACCATTAACAAACTTCTAGCCTGTCCAGGTATTTTATATGCTGTACCTCAAGCACACCTGATGTAACTAACAGAGTGCTTCTATGTGGGATTCTATTCAGGGTTGAATAATTTTGAGCACTTGTGAATATCAGTTGTGTTCAGCTATTTAAGTTATTGTTATTTGATTTGTTTATGGTAAACTGCTGTAAAATATCCCAGTAAATCTAATTTGCAGTCGGGGCTGCATAGATTTAGTGATACCTGCAGTGTGTTCACAGAGGAGGGTGATTCAAACAGTGCTGTGAAAATGAATTTAAATTTTTAATTTATATAGAACCATGTATACACTAATCTTATGGTCTGTACTGGTATCAAGTGTTTTTCTTGTACTGTTCATCAGCAAAAATCAAACCAAACACATCATTTTGTACAACTGCACAAGATCAGAAATCATCAACAACAAATCTCGGAGTGTTTAGTAGGAAGCAACTGGACTTCTTACCTTGTTTGAAGACGTTTCGCCTCTCATCCGAAAGGCTTCTTCATCAACAACAAAGATTTTTTAAAAAATCGCTTGAATAGTCTCCAGGTTTCTTAAAGGGATATGCCTGCAATATTATAACTCCACCTTTATGCCTTGAGGACCCAGTTGATTTCAGTTCATAAACTTTTGAATTATTTCATGATCATGTTACATTTATTTATACAGTTATTTATTCATTTCATACTTTAAGGTGATAAAATAAGAGTATTGACCGGGGATATGGGTAAATCCTTGTGTCACAGGGGCTCAACATTGTGAGCGGGGTAAATAAAAAAACAGTGTATGTGGAAAAAAAATAAAAATGTTGAATGAATAACATAAAAAATTACAAGATACATTTGACTATAAATACTATCTACACTATACACCACCGACTATCCAAAGACCAAAACGGCGGTTTTGGCAGGTACGACACATGTTTGTGTACCAATCAACACGTGTCCGTTCCTGTCCTGAACACAGACAAGATCATGTTCACATAGAGATGGAGACGTTCATTGAAGTCCTGCTGTTCCTCGCACGTAAGTACACAAATGAGGCACTTATACGCGGTTTCCCTCACGACGGTCGCACATCTTAAAGAAAACTTGACCGTCCTGGATTAATTGTGGACGTCGTGTGACGCGGGTTGGCTGTTTAAAATCGAGACAAAAGACAGAATTCACGAGACAAGGGCAAGGACAAGATTTTTAAAGAAACAGCGAAAAGTCCAGCAGGATCAGGCAGGAATGAGGATTATGGGGCTGTTATTATTATCATTATTATTATTACAATTATCGTGCGTCAGTTGTTCGGAACGCTTCTAACGGTTGAACCGGAAATTTAAAACTTGTATTTTGCGTTTTTTAAGGCCATGTTTTCAATTGATGAAGTAAATCAATATCCACGGAGACACAGCATTTAAAAAAGGTTTGAGCTATACTGTACTGTCAAATATCCCGAGCAATAATGATAAATCATTAAACACAAAAATGACCGTTATGAAAAGCACAGGGGTTTTCTACGCAGTGACGCATTTAACATGCCTGTTTCATTTCTTTCATCGAAGTTCATAAACCTTTAAATGGCTCCTGTTGCTATAGAAAAGGAGAAGTGGATAAATAGAGCTGCACGGACCATAAGTTAAAGTAAACTTCCTGATCCAGGGACCATGAGCCGGACAAAAGAGGAAATAATACAACATTTTCTTCTTTTTGTTTTTTGCTTACATAATGGCAAAAGTGGTGCAGAGGTGGCCATTCGTAATGTATTTATGTAGAAGAGAGACATTGCACCTAAGTTAATAACAACTGAAGGATTCATTGACAGCGTTCTGTAGCTGGTAGTAACAGTTAACTGCAATCAATATTGTGAATTCAGCAACTATTAGTTCCTTTTCACAGGTAAAACACTTATGAGAATTAAAACACTTTGTTTTATGTGAAGCATCTGAGGTCAAATGGATTGACAGTTGAAATAGCATTGTTGCGGTTGCAATGATGACTTCCGTTAATGGTAATACCCATGATGTGTTATCTTTAGGGATGGAACAATTCAATAAACTCTCAAATCAATTCATGAGTCTTTGTAGACGATTGATTTAAAATATTAGTTATCGGTGAAAATAAAATGTTGCTTTTACGCCAAATTAGAAATGAAAAACTGTTTTTATATTATTTGTGAAACAAAACGACAAAATATTGTAATTACTGTACTTAATGTTTTCTTAATTAATATAGGGATTATGGGTTCGAAATTTAAAATAGAAAACTCAAAACAATACTCATTTCCTTTTTCCTAAATGGTAAAATAAAAATATCTTCTGTCTTAAAGACATTCTTAAGTAGAAGAGACGTTAACAAAGTCTCTTGATGCGGTCTCACTCAAAACTACGAATTAAAAATCCTTTATACTTCTGAGACAGCTTCAAACAATACAACAGCATGCTGCAGATTTTTTCAAATCCCAAATCATTAATTAAATGAATTAATTGTTTATGCAAACAAAAGAAATCTCTTTAAATAGACAATCTAAAGCTACCACAAATACACAATTCACCTTGTAATCGCTACGGCTTTTGCAATCGTTTGTGCGAGCGAGGCTGAAAATCCTCTCAACAGTGTGGTTTGGTCACCGTGTTCTTGCTTTGGTGCCATTTAGCATTCAACATCATGCCTTTGGTGCCATTCATGTAGGTCAATACCTCTTTGCAATATTTGCTCACCGCTTTTAATTTCATATCAGCATCACCACTTTAATTGTTATAATAAGTGAAGCTAAAATGCCCAGGGCCTTTGGCCCTCATGTTCATAGAGATATTTGGGACAGTTTGGACATTAATGCCCTCATGAGGCCCCTCACCAGCACCAACCCAGAGTAAATGGCTAAGTGTGGAGCTCTGTGATGCAGACGGACAGTAAGAAGTGTATTTATTTTTACTGCGGCCCAGTGTACATGCTGTGTCTGAACTGGTCAGTTGAAGCTTTAGATATTAGCTTTTCACATTTGGGTCGGCAATGTGCAAGTTGCCAACCTGGATTGTTGCATATTTGATCCTTTTTGGCCCCTATATAGTGCTTTACATGGTAACTATTTAGAGACCTAAAAAGTTCAACTTTCCAAGTTGTTGTTTTTCAGAATGCGTATTGTAAAGCATCAATATGTGCTCATAACTGAACAAGGTTATCGGTGGTGTTATAATCAGTTCCTTTTAGTTGTGGAAGGATCTGTAAAATGTCTCCATATTGCACACATTAATATTGTAGACATATTGAGCGTGCTAGTGTTGCATTGACTTACTACTTACTAACTTAATAATTAGAATATGTGATACTCAGCAAAGTCCTTTGGAACTCTCCTGAGGTGACTCTACACGGTCAGTGGATTATCTATATATTGTAAGCCTACATTACTAACTGTTCCTTTTCAAAATGTTTTACAGTTATAAACTCATCTCATGCTGAGGAAATAATGAAACACCTAGTAGTCATCGAGGGAGGCTCGATCACACTGCCCGACGCTGTGGTGGAGAAGGGGTTTCTTAACTTTGGAAACAACGTTATTGCTATGGTGTCAGAAGAGAAACTCGAGACATATGAGGAAATGGACACGGGCACGGTGCTCTGGAACAAAACCACTGGACTCTTTACAATCACAAGACTGCAGAAGATCAACTCAGGGATTTACCATATTAACTCTAAGAAAGGAAGACTTTTTGCTGTATCTTATAACGTCACAGTGTATGGTAAGTTACAATTCTATCTCCAGTGTGATGTCCATAGTCAGCATAGCCAGTCACCCCAGTATTGGAATTGCAGCTGCAAAGAAGGAGTGAAAAAGTAACAGCAAGACAAGTAGTAGGGAATGTGGCAAACCAAGAAGTTTGTTTGCTTAACAAGGAAAGTACAGTCCTCCATGTCAGAACCGCTGCTGAGAATACCTGTAGGTACAATCACTGTTTAGAAAAGAAATGTCAGTTGATGCACTGTAACTCTTGTTCTATAGGCACAGGTGGAGAACTATACTAGACTCATTGGTTACTACTCTCTTCCAACCACAATCATTTCACTGCCCACTGAACATTTGCATGAATGTAGCCCGAACAATTCTAACTATGTATTATAACTTCAAGCAGTGTTGAATGGGCCTTAGCACCTGCCCATGCCTATTGTGGCTTGATGCAATTGCGTCCCTCCTCAACAGAGACCATCTGATCAAAATTTTCTTCCATTTTGAACACTGCTTGTATTAAAACTTCATCTTTGAAAACAGGATCATCAAGTGAAGGTTACTTACTGTTGTCTCTAGGTAGGACAATGAGTACCACTTACATTGTATGGAGTTTACTGAGGGTGGGACTTTAGCAAACATATGAAATTTAAGTCTTATTAGACAACCTATGCCCAAATTATATCTTTCTACTTCATGGTGATGACTCATCAGGTGACTGAAACCTCCCAGTCTTCATAATAAAGCATCATCACGGTCATTATAGTGATTAGGGACGTTTACATTTGAAGTGGATCAGGCAAATCCGGTAGGATGATTACTTTAAAGTATAAGTTAGTCTAATGTGGTAGTCACAGAACGGTCTGATCTTTCTGTCGTAGTGCAATCCCTGTGTGGATTCAATTATCAAAGATTCACAACAATGTAACATACTAACACTTTTTATGATATTTAGACAAAGTCTAACATGCATAGGATTTACTCAGAAGTATAACAACCTTGTCGTAAGTCAACAGGATGTGCACAGAAAATTTCAGCTCCTTAGGATATACATGGGAGTTGTTTTTTGGGTTTTTTTGGACATTTTTGAAATTGCATGAAAAATACACAAAATGTACTTCCTGTTATCAGTAGATGGTGTAATGAATTTGGCTGCTAATTGGCATATTTTTTCTTCAGTTTAGTATTCTTGGAGAATGTGTAAAGTTTGGGCCAGATTGGACCATGATTTGCATATCCATCTTTCATGGTAAATATTCAAAGTTCGCCATGCTGCAAGGCCTGGACCGTGCAGCTTTTGAACAATGTTTGAAAGGGAACTTGTTCAGATTTGCCAAACCTGAGGACAGTTGAATGATTTCTTCAGATTTACATCTGTTGTGATGTTGGGTAAACAAATGGCCACACTATTTAAAATGGCTTCCTGTTGTTTTCTTGTTCCATTTGATTTTGCTAAAATATCCTTGCTTCAATGTCTGAAGGGTTTTCAATATGCTGGACAACTTAATGACTGAGACAGGACGCCAGCAGAGAAGGAACTCCCAGATATGAAATCTCCTTACAATTCTATATTCTGAGAAAATCCATCAAGGCTAACTTCATCAACATCCTGGAATTTGACGCAAGGCAGTGGCCACTTAATGCCATCCTCAGCTTTGTCTCCACTGAGGCACCACAGAATTTATTTTCTGTCACAGACTCTCACAGCAAAGAGGCCAGGACAAATACCTATGTTCTTGTGGAAGCTATTCCATCCTAGGAACCTGGTGCACATCCTGCTGTGAAGTTTGCTGATTGCGGAAGAGGCAAGAGATGTTTTCTGGCGGTTTGACATTTTACTCAGTCGTAATCATGTAGGCTGTCTGGTAGGAAGGACCATATTCATGCCCAATTACGTGATTGTGATTGGAGGAGAGTGGTAGCCATAGAGTGCCTGTATGAGAAAGAACTTAGATTAAACTTTTCAGAGACGTTCAATTTTTGTGTTTATTATTCTTTTTCTTTCACAAATTATTTGCCTTTTGGTCATTACTTTAGCTGCGAGGCAAAATTTGATCCAGTTTGCGCGTGATGAAAATTCCACACAGAAAAACTCACATTGCTTGTCATTCCTACATCACATGGAATCCTGCATTGCATTATGACGCTATGAAGCCCACAGAAAATGAAAAGATCGAATTTGCGTAGTCCCAAATGTTCTTGAACATAAAGTTTAAGCAGAGTTTAGGGCTCCTGAACTCATTTGGTCATTTGGTCTAATTTTTTAAATCTCCATCATTTTTATTTCTCCAGAGTCTCTCTCAACTCCTGCAGTGAAAAGACTGACTGGGAGTGATGAAAACTGCACCTTGGCGTGCTTCGTAAAGAAAACTGAAGAGACAACGCTGCTGTGGTTCAAAAATGAGGAAATAGTGAACCAGAGCAGCTCTGGGATTTCTCTGCTGGTCAAAGTGCTTGAGCAGGATTTTGGGTCCTCTTATAGATGTGTGGTTTCCAACCCTGCTGATGAACAGTCAATTGTAGTTGATGGGAAGATATTCTGCAGTGAACAGAACAGCACAGACAGCAGAAAATTTCAATGTGAGTTTTCAAGATTTAAAGGCTATTGTCATTGGCCCATGTTGTTTGGTGTGTTTTGTTGATGTTGGTTGTTTTGTTTGACAGATATACCTGCAGTTGTAATCGTAAGCCTGTTGATCGTAATCGTGACATCTGTTGCCTTAATCAAATGGAAGTGTTTTAACAATAAGAGGACAACCAATCACACAGAAGGCATGTATGTGCTTGTTTACTAACTTTGCTGTACTACAGATTTTGTCCAATTTAAATGTCAGCATATGTTGATAAATTGTTAATATATATCTCTATTCTTTTCCAGGACTATTCCTTAAAGATCACTTTAGACACACATATTCCAACATCACAGACCAGCCAAGTTTATATTCATCAAGTATTACTTCATTACATAATTTGAATTTCTCTCAGTTTTGTTTTCATTTGTATAATCTTTTTGAAGGCCGAATGTTGGTAACCATTTTGTTCGGTGCAGAAGTGTAATTGTGAGTGTTTGTGCATCATGTGCACAGCTTGTGTCATTCTACACCAGTGCTCTTTTTGACTGGGAGTATCTGACACAGATACTGTTGATCCAGTATTCAGCCCTACGGCCTGATCTGCTAACATTCGGTACTTTCCACATTTGCTATGTAAATGTAGAAGGAACCATAAATGCAAATGGAGCTGAACTCATGACATTCTCTTTTGCCTTTATTAACTAAGTAGGTACAGGAAAAAGGGCCAACAAACTTCCATTGCAAGAATTCCATTAAAAATACCTTAAAGGGGCCAAACTCAAAGAAGAGCTAACTTAACCCTTAAACCTCCTTTATTTTATTTATTTATGTCCCATTGAGATCACAGGTCTCTTTTCCAAAGGCGACCTGGCCAAGAATTACAGCCACATAAAGTTAAAATAATAAAATGACAGTAAACATGCAAGGACACACTAAAAAAATCATGTAAGACAGTTACACACAGACATCTTGAACTCAATAGATTTCACCAGTTTTAAATTTCTGTGGTACAAGACCCTTAAGTTGAAAATGAGAGTGTAACATTTTCCATGAAACTTGTTGTTAATGGATTTGGGTCCAAATCATTTCAAAATTACGCAGTGATTCCCTGGTTGAATTTTGCTCATGGCTGCCCTGGAGACAGGTGACATATGTGGTGGGAGCTCTCATCACCCACCAATTACTGTCCACAGCACCTCCCTCACCTAATACGTTGCTAGGAACTGACAGTCGCCCAGACACACACATACACACTGAGCCAATTTTTGCCAATAAATTTATATAGAATTTTCAACATCTTACATAAATTCATATAAGATTTTCTTCAGTGATACACTGTTCTAATAGCTATTAGATAGCTATTAGTCAGAAGTTAAAATGTAGGTGCACAAATTTTACTTGAAAATTTATGTTCTGATAAAAGCAGTGGTCTCTTTTAAGTTGAGGCGCGAAGGAACACAGAACTTCCTGTGTTACAGCCTTGACAAGATGATGTAAGTCATGAGGCATGTCCTGAACTCCAAAGTTTTATAGTCTACAGTAGTTCTTTGTTACCATGGCTAGTCAAGAAGCTGCTACTGTGTTTAATTGCCCGTTATTCTCTAACAGCAACAAGACAGAAAAAAGAGTGAACTTATACAACCACAACACAAAATTGAGGCCCTATTTTCTTTAATCACAAATTAATGTAATTGTAGGAAACAAGAAGACTTGATAAGCTGGGAGGACCTACGTCCCAATACACAAGGGGCACAACATCCTTTCCTCAATTAAATTCACAGCAGTCATAACATAACATAAGTGATCAAAACAAATATGGACTGCACAAAACCATAACACCAATGATCCCACTGTAGTAAATTACTGCAGTTGGAATGCAGTTATCACAACACAAAGGTCACAAGTTACAGCAAACAAAACTAGTGACATCCGAACAAGTCAAAGTGACCAAAAAATACTAAATCTTATTACAGTCATGCTCACAACCAAGTGGATGGACGAAGTGCAAAGACTAGGAAAGTTATAGACTCACCCCAACCCCTAGCTACCTCCCCAGCTAGTCTTCAGTGGCTTGCCAAACTCAAGTCGACTTTAAACACTGATCTCAGTAAATCACAGAAGACCATGTACGCAGCCAATTGCAATAATCTGAAGCATGCCACCATTCGTGATTACCAGCAAAAATAAGGAAGGCAAAATAATTAAGGGGCAAGTGACCTCAACCTGCCCAGTGGCTAAGTAGTCGGGGTGCTCAATGTTGAAACTTCATGCTCTTAAAACAATTAACAGTTACCTTGCCATACGCGCAACTAAAAAACCAAAAAAACATAGGAAAAACCACGTATGATCTATAAGAGATGACTGCAAAATTAAAGCAAGCGTCACTAGACATTAGTTACACATTTATCTCAACTCATAAGGTGTTGTTCAGTTCCCCGGCGAGCCCCCATTTGTCGTACCCCAACCATAAACTGCATTGTGTTGGGAATAATATGCCACTCCTGAACCATATCAAACACAAAAAAACTTTCAAAACAATAAAATATGTTGAAGTGAATAATAGGCCTAAACAATGACTAAAATGTCAAAAAATCTATCAAATTACACTAGAAAAACACACATAAAGACAATGCAGGCAGAGGGTCATGTCAATCAGCAGCCCCACTCAAAAAGCCTCTGTTGTCTGATGGTGGCAGGAGCCCGTAAACTCCCAGGCCAGGTGTATCCTGCTGACAAACAATGTGATGGACCACCTATATAGGGTAGGAGAGGAAAAATGGACAGAAACACATACAGCCGTAACAGAATTGGACATTGAAACTCTTGAATTGTAAAAACTGTCACTGAAAAAGACAGACCTGAAGAAAAAAATGTGATTTTTTTTCCTGACTTTAAGCTTTGACCTATAAAACCCAGAATGATGAACAGATGAGGCCACTGCTGAAATAAAGTCACAGAAAAAAATAAGATGACATTGTGGATGGTAGACTGCCAACAAAAGAACAATCAAACAAACTGAAAACATCACCTACTTGGTGGAGACAAAAACAACTGCTTTGTAAAAAGTTTCAAATGTCAGGCATGAATTTTGAGGTGGAGTGGATTTTGAGGTGCAGGAGTGTCTGTCATCACATCCTATCATATCTTGTCCAGAGGAGTCACACAGAAGTGTAAAGGGTTCCGATTGGTAGCTGAGTTCCAGGACCTGCAGGTTTCTGTTCCCCCCAGCAGTGAAGATAAAACTGCCTGGTTCCCCTGTGATTGACCTTTGAGGGCAACTTTAACAATTAATGCTTGTCTTTGATTTAAAGGCTGTGTTTGTTTTTTTATGTATTCATTTTTTTTTCTGACCTTGAGCACTTGGCCAACATGAAAGTGCTAAATAGAGTATTCCTTGATTAATTGCAAATTAGCATTTAACTTATTATGTGTGTCGTTACAGTTTCTCTGAGTACAGAGTCAGACGTTCAGTACACTGACATACATATAATGGGACACAGACACCAGGTTAGTACACACATACGGACGGGAAAACTGAGCAGAGTTGACGATACTGTTCCTAGGCAATGCTGTTCTTATCAATGTTTACTCACGCACCCACAAAGCAAATTCATCATGTTTGCTGACTTACTGATCTTTGCAAGCGGTGTTACATCAGTTAGCACACCTGTCCATGTATTCCATTGACTGGTAATTCCCTGCTTGCCAACCAGGCTACAAACAGCTGAAACTTCATTCAGTAGCACTTCAAATGTAGCTTCACGGACAGGCTGCAATCCAAACAGGAACTGCTTGAATAGGGCCAATTTGTCAAAATGTAAACAAGATATTGCCACGCTAACAAACAAGGCTCATGTCGTGAGGATTTCAGGGTTTTCACGAGTCAGACGTTGCAACTTTAAGGCAAAGCGCTTTAAAAGCCAACTCAGTCGAAAAAAAAAACAATTTACTGGTTCCTCAAAGAGTTTACAGCTAGCATTAATTTGCATCTATCTAAAACTTAAATATTTTCCCACAAAATGGGAACAAATTAAAACAAGTGTTGAAAGAGAAATGTTGCTGTTTGAAAACCACGTTTGAAAAAAGCTGGGACAGTTGTGTTTACAAACCTTTTAAACACTATGTATGTGGTTGAGGGCTGCAGAGAACAGTTGCTGTTATTTTGAAAACGGAACGTATTCCCATTCTTGCTTGATGTAGAATTTCAGCCTCTCATCAGTTGCCGGTCTCTTTTTTTCATATCTTATTTTTTATAATGTAGCAAACATTTTCAATGGGTGACAGGTGGGGACTGTGGGCCAGTTTAGCACCCGGCGTTTTGTATTACAGAGCAATGCTGCTTTAACACATGCGGAATGAGGTTTGACATTGTCTTGGTGAAATAAACAAGGCTTTCCCTGAAAAAAATTTTTAAATTTTTACATGTTGCTCCAAAACGTTCCTTCAAAAATGTACAGTTACCCTTGCCATGTGCACTAATGCACCCTCATACCATCACATATGCTGGTGCTGATGGTCCTTCTCCTCTCTAGCTTGGAGGATGCGATGTCCATGACTTTTTAAAAAGAATTCAAATTACAAAATTTGACTTGTCAGACCGCAGGACAGTTTTCCACTTCACTTTGTCCATCTTAAATGAATCCCCAATTCTTTTTTTAAATATTGCACCGAGAAACATTCTGAAATATTTGCCAGTGCAGTCTCACAGAGTGTTGAACCCCTCCATGTCTTTGCTTCAGACAGACTCAGCCTCTGTAGCATGCGCTTTTATAACACATTACTAACGTGGTGCAAGATGACCTCATTAATTATGAGTTGTCCCACCTAGCATTTTCTTTTAGCGTTTCACAACTTTAACAGCCTTTTGTTGTCACTCTCCCAGCTTTTTTGAAATTTGTTGCTGGCGTTACATGGGCATTTGGCTGCCATGTTCAATGTCTTCATCACATTCTGTTTCTATTTAAATTTTAGACAGCAGGCTTCTCTATGATTTAACAATCAGTAAGATTAAAAACAACTAATCGATTGTATTTACTAATGATTTGGCAATCACACAAATCTTACAGTTACAGCGCAGTTATTAAACAGTTTTTAATGTTTAATGTTTTAATGTTCTTCCATTGTAACCGTTCCTGACGGACGGTGTTTTAATAAAAAAAAAACAAAGAAAAATTGTTGATCAGTAAATTATTTACATCATTTTTTTGTTTCTTCAGATACGGCATTTACCTGATTCATCGGGGCCTGCTGAATGCCACAGTTTAACGACAATCTATTATAAACTGGAACCTCATCCCACTGGTAACACTGACGACAGCCAAACATGAGCCCCTGGTAGATTCCGGAGATGACCTGTTTTTTTAGTGCTCAAAATGTTATTCACATTTCAAGATCATACTACAATTTCAAACCTGTGTGTGTTATCAAACCTTTCATGTAATAAAGATGCTGTGTATGAGCGCAGTGGAGTCACATGTGTTCCTTACGAAGGTTATCAAAAACTACATTCTTGGGACCAGATGTGTCATCAGACATTCAGGAGCCAGATGATAACCATCCCATCCTCCAGATAAGAAGAAGAACTGAAGCGCAATCAATATAGTCCTTGGTATTACACTGCAAGACATTATGAACTTTCCTTACTGTAACCGTTAAAGACTTCTTACCTAAACAATTAAGCTTATCAAAATCAATTAAACTTAAATACGACTAAATACTGTAGTATCAAAGATTATACTAATTAGGGTGAGTGCTTGAGCAAAGATTTGCTCTTCGTGGTCTATTAAATCTACCTTTGGGGTTCAAATTTGATATATGTTCCTTTTTTTCAAAGTGTTAAAAAAAGAAACACTGTCTGTCCATCCATCCCATTGTGAATGTAATATCTCACAAAGACCTTAAGGGAACTTCATTAAATTTGGCAGCATCCATATACTACTGTCCATACGTGACACCATCTGCCCTAAACTCCCTTGGAGACCAAGCATACCCCCAAGTCAGCTGCACACCCGATGACAATGGATCCCACCAACAGGACAATGCACACTGTGACATCTCAAAAACTACTCAGGAACTGCCATAGAAAGGTGACAAAGAACCTAAAGTGCCGACGTGAAAAATCACGATCCGTGGAGTTCCCATCTTGTAACCCACAGTACTACAAGGATCTGCCACCAGCATTCTAGTGCTAACCACCACAGGACCTCAGGTACACACACCCCAGAGCTCATGTGATTGTGACAGTGTGACTACACTGTGGATACTCTAAGCTCCCTGTCTCTAATACACACATAGGCAGTGTATAGCAGCCTGTACTGGAAACAGCATGTAACTGCGTTTTTAAATGACAGGTTTAGTAGCACTACATTCCACCTGAGTTTATTACAGATAACATTTTGGCCCCTTTCATTGATATATTATTAAATGACATGGTCCCCACCAATTCCATAACCATGACATCGCCTAAATTCCATTGATTTTACTTCATTTACCTCATATTCTCGCTGGACCAGAAATAGATAGCTATGCAGTTTTCTTGTGCCAGTTCAAGCTCCAGTTCTTGGACATAAGTAGATATAACTCTGACATAACTCTGACCTTTAAGTCCATTGTTTCATTATTCTGCGGCGGTAATTTTTTAATGAGTTTCAACCTGCAGGAATTGCGTTCCCCTGTGAAACAGGGAAGGTGAAGTACTCTACATGTCACAAAAAACATTGGGGGAAACTGGTCCCACAGTCACAGATGAATTTAAGTGCATATTATGGTGTAGTTCTAGCTGTTCTATCTCTGTTGTATGATAAGCAATTTCTCTGGACATGCAGCTGCTTAAAGTCTATGTCTGTAAACTAACAGGAGAAAGAAAGAGCAGAACGGATGTGCATGCCTCAATTCTTTCTGTTCTCGCCTTCACCCTTTCTCTTTATGAACACTCACAGAGCAAAAACTGGTACAACTGCGGTCCGCGGGAGGAAACACAGCAGTGTCAGACGGACTGTAGACGCTTTCAAATGTGTCAAGGTTTCCCTTTCTTCTGCAGCCACAGCATCTATTCTCACAGCCTTGGTTTCTGCAGGTGTACAGCTTATAGCCTTGTCTGTTACCCAGTGGTGGCTTCCTGACATTCAGAGTTACTGGGTAACAGACTTCTATCACATACTTCTATGACATACCTGAAAACATATCTGCATACTTGCATAAACGCTTTAGAAAAATATTAATAGGAAACTATAACAAACATCAGTACCTTTAGAATGTAGATTGATACAACAAATGACAATCCAGTGAGAAAAAAGAGAAAATAAGCAATCAGTAAAATGTTTCAAATGGAAAAAAATAAAATAATAATCAACCATTCTACACCAGAAGCGGGTTAGATTTAGCAACAGGCATTTTTGATCCTGCAATTTTCAACACATTTCAGTTATTAAGTTAGAATGCGCATCTAATTAAAAATATTCAACACCCATTCTTTGACGAAAGTCTATGTCTGTTATGTTTTACTCTATATCTCTCATTATGTTGACTCTGAAAATGATTTTAAAATTAAATATCAGTCATTGCTGGCAAATGTTAATACTAGAGGAGATGTTACTAAACAGGAGTCAGAAGAAATAATGTGTCTGCTTGCTTGTTAGGAGATTCAAGGACTGTTTTTGTTTTTATTCAGGCATTAGTAAACCCTAGGTAATTTTCAGTTTCAACTCTCTGTTTCGTGTTAGCTACATCTGAAGAAGGGATTAAGGGTCAACTTTAAGCACTCTTCTGAAAACAAAAGAACATCTCATTACCTCAAATGACCGTGCAGGTTATAAAGTCTGACAGCAGTGGCTGTGGTGGAAACTTGTCTTTTGTCTGATTTATTCAAGTAAACCCTTAACAGATCATCAGTTAAAAGGCGCATCATAGTGAGTTGTTACTGATTGATAGATCATTGCCACAAGATTACATAAATTTCACATACTGATGAATTATTGATACATGATTAACTAACTAACCATTATGTAACAACTTTTTGCCCTCAATTAATGTAGTGCATGATCACATGCTGCATGAATGGACGGATGAGTTTACAAATGTGTTGTCTGATATGTGACATCACCTCATCAACAGCTGTGAAGATCAGAATCAGAAATATGTTTATTACCAAGTATGTTTAACACGTACAAAAATTTTGTTTGGTGTTAAAGATAGATGCCAAAGCCGACAACTAAGTTTGCAAATGGCTGGTCTGTCCCTAGATGTCTTTCCACAGCGCTGCAAAAACTGTTTGGCACAACACACTGTTTGACAGAAACATCCTGCGTCTTTCCCTCAAATATATCAGCCTGGAAGGTAAGGCTTGTGCAGAAACTAAAAGACTTACCTGACTTGTCTGTCCAACAGTCCAACAGAGGGTAGAACAGGCCATCAATCAATATTAGCACCAGGACATGGACTGGTGCAGCCAGTTGGAGCTGGCTTTGGGTGGGGAATTGTACCCAAGATGTGGTCAGAAGCCACAAAGAAAGAAAGGAAAGACCTAGTGATCTCTGAAGTTGCAAAGATGAAAGAGGATAGCTAAGAAATCGGGGCTGTGAGCCAAAGCCAGCAAGGGAGGTGGACCATCTAGAAGGCTAACACCGACCACACCACATTGGTGGATATGTGGAGGGTCCCCCAAGCAAGGATGTTTTTTCTCATCAGGGCCACATATCAGGGCCTTCCCAGTTCCTTAAACATGCACTAAGACTCAGAAGAGACCCATCATCTCTGCATCTCCAAGAATATAAGGTTGCAGTACCTCCTCTCTGCATGGCTGTCACCTGGCCGTAACCAGGTCCTGTGAAAGCATAGTCCAAACACTGGAGACACACTGGCTGGAAACAAACAGGGATAGCCCAACAACATTGCTGTGGCTGATCCAGTTTAGGATAAGGCTCACTGCACTAGCACATCAATGTGGTCCCTGCTGTAACCTGGAGGGGATCTCTGAAGCTGGGTGAAGGGCTTCATCAATCCAGTGAAAATCAGCTGCAGAATCTAGACTGGCTCGATGTCCCAGTGGTTCCTAAAGCCTCACAGAATCAATAGCCCAGACTTAGGAAGGTTCTGAAAGAGCTGGAGTAGGAGGTGGAAAAAGGAATCTGTTTGGCTCTGGCTTCAACAGAAGGACATAACGTGGGGAACCTGGCTGCAGGGGGCAATAGGGAGATGTCTTTGCCTCTGTTCCACCACCTTGAGATGTTCTGGGATTAAAGGAGCAAAACGTCAGTGAAGGGTGGCTCCCAGAGGACGACCATGCCGTCGGCTCAGTGACACCATCCGAGATTCGACAGACAGAAATGCCTTGCAAGTGGACTCATCTGTGCTCACAAATTCTGAATTGAAATACATAGTTTTTCATTTGTGATAACTCCTGGTCTGTCTCAACAGGGCTTTGAATAATTAGATTATAAAATATTGACAAAGTTCCATTAATTTCAACAGAATTAGATATAAAAAAATTGTATTAAAAAATACAAAACAAACAAAACAAACAAACAAAAAACAAAACAAATCACTTCTACATCCTGTGGAGATTCTTTCATTGAAAAAAATAATTTAGTGCTGGGGAAAAAACATGAAAGACAAATGTACAACTAAGGTTAGCTAGTTTTTGTGTTAATGGCAGGTGTCAAATGAGGTTAATGCAAATGTCTTACCTGACTTCTGAGTCCAGGCAGTTGCAAACTTCAAAATAAAGGTACATTCCTGTACACTGCACCTCTGAGCAAAATGCAATCATGTGAAATTGAACTCAATTGCACCAGTAGGATGTCTTAATAAATAACATTTCAGCAGTGTTCATCAGCAGGTACTGTCACAGTCCACTCCTGGTTTTCCCCTTTACCAACCCACTCTACCTGCCTGCCCTAATCAAGATCATTAGACTCACCTGTTCCCCCCAGCCTCCTCTTAACCAGCTCCTCCATACTCACTCTCTGCCAGATTGTCGTTGCGTAATGCACTACCTTCCAGCATTCTTTTCCGGACGAATCTTCTGGTACCTGACCTGCCTTCTGCCCCTGACCATGTCTCCTCGTCTCTGCCCCGTTAACCTGACCTGCCTTCTATCTTTTGACTTTGCATCTGCCCGCTCCCTGTCTGCCTGCAGCCTGGCTGGACTCCGGAGCTCTCCTGAGACTCCTGCCCCATTCAGAACTTGGACTGTGCTTGCCGACCAGGCTTCCTGATTGTCGTCTGTTTGAACATTGTTAATAAAAGTTCTGAACTGTACCGGTCTAGATTTGTGCTCTTCTTGGGTTACCCGTTACAGGTACAGTAAATTACCATTTATGTATCTGGGTCAATATGATTTTATTTTGGTTCATTCTATAAACCTTGTGTAATATTCTATCCAGTACATTCCGAAACTAGTGTTACAAATTTTATGCATTTTCAAATATTATAACTATTTTAAGCATACATCATCACTGATGCTGCAGAATATGGATTATAATTATTATTATAATATATATCGAATTCTGTTGTCCCTGGTGTGTTACTTAAGAAGTCATTGTGAATTCCCTGGGACACTCAGTAGCTAATTTTGCCAGGAGTAATTGATTTATTTGTAACTGTATGCTTCATTTTACAAGCAGGTACACAAAAACAATTAACTAATGGTTCAGTAATCAGTAATGAATGAATTCTTACTTGTGCGTGCCACTCATTGGTTGGTTGATAATTAAGCAGGAACAACTCATGAAAAAGGTGATTGGTGTCAGACAACTACGTACTTGTCATTATGCAAATGCAAATTATCAGCATACACACTAATTACTCATTTCCAGCAATTAATATTAAGATTTTGCTTGGATTTTTATTTGTTATATCCTTTTGCCCCTGATTTTGTCCTCTGTGGTGCTGCTCTGACCTGTGAATTTCTTTGATGATGGGTTGTTTTTTATGTAACATAAAAGAAATTAAAGACATTTTAATGAGGATTTTACCTTTTAGCTTCAGTACAGATAACATGCTGCCACTGCTGCCAGGAAATTAATTTTTTTACTTTGCATTACCATTCTGGAAAATGTGGTGCCTTGTTGATTCTTCGTAGAATTCAGCAGCAAAACCATCTGGAGCTCGAGCTCTGGTACTAGGCATTGAAGGGTTTCATGGAGTTGAGTCACTGAGACAGGTAAAGGCTTAGACATGATCTGTTCATGTTTAATCTTGGCAGGTCTACAGTGTTCAGGAATGGAATTATTTTAGAGACGGAACCTGTGATGACCATAAACTTTTTAAGAAGTCTCTGAAAGTTATTTACTTCTTCGGGAACATGAGTAATATTCCCAACTGATTCCTTTTAGTTGTTTAAGAATGTGCTATGGTCTTTGCAACAAGACGTTGGGGTTTTTTTTGTTTGTTTTTTTTTGTGTGAATCAATTAATCTATTTAATTCAAAGTTTGATTTCCATAAATCTAACTTTCCCCAACAGAACATCAAGCTACAGGGAAAGATCCTAGGCAAGCTCCCATTTGTAACCAGCTGGCCCAAGGCTGGCAACAAAAAGGGAGGCAACACACAGATATACAGTAGCCGTTAAAGAAAGAGATTAATTCAACAACATAATTAACATAAAGATTAACAAGCGGGAGTAAGTAGGAGAGAAATCAACTATGTTAAGTTAGCAGCGTGTGAATGAGTGACAATGTGTGTACTGAGTGTTGGATAGTGCAGTAAACCGAACAAAGAGAAAATGACTGTGTATATGCAGGAGGCCCAGCAGAGAGGGACTGAAACTCCCAGAAAGGCAGGCCTATATGTCTATCTGGAAACCCAGCCCAGATGGGCAGGTAAGCAGGTGACCCTCCCAGTTCCATACTCCCAACAACTCCCAGAGTCTGCGAAACAAAGGAGCAGAGTCAGACAAAAGCAGGAGGAGATGCTTTTTATCGTGCTTTATCACATGATAAAGTACACATGTTTGTGAGTGTCCATTGTCAATACAAGGCTGTAGTTTTAGCTCAGAACTAAACTACATGGTACTTTACCATTCTGTCTTAATGGCATTTGTGCCCATGAAGTTTGGTACTTCCTTGAACTGCCCAGACAGTCTGGCTGCAGTATCGCTGCAGCACTCTGAGCAGCTCTCTAATGCAACTGTGCAGGGACCCAGAGATGATCTGCACGCTATCATCAGACATATTTATTCATTTTATTTCTCCATCTATCACTCCCAGTCATGCTGTTACACAAAGAAGGTTCATAAAAAAATGGTTTTCTCAGCTTGGTGTAGGAGTAATTATCCTGCCCACGGATGGTTTTGTAACATCTTATTTTATTTCATTATCTATCATTACCCACATCCTCCAAAGGGGCGAGGGTATTGTAATTCAAAAACTACGACACTTGAAATTTTAGCACAAGGTACAGTTGGTCTCCACAATATCTTGGCCCTCCTTGATGAGGATCTGGATTCTGATGTGGATTCAAGAATTGTTTTAAAGGAATCTTAAGGCCATGCAAAATGGTGGTGCTGCAACACCCCCTGTTGAAACAGATCAGCATCACAGCACTCTCCTGTATATCACACCCATCTCTCTGCTTGTGTCTCTGTCTGGACCTGTAACTTAAATACTGCAACACCTTTTGATCTGATATTTTATACAATGTAGGTCTCAGCCAGAGCACGTGAGCAAGCTGAGCAGGGAATGTGAGCATTTTGAGTATTTTAGATGGAATGCAGAGTGGCTCTTTTAAACTGACAGGGCCAGACTGTCAGTCCGTCCACCAGGCGGAAGCGCAGTTCATCCGCGTAACAGCGCCCCCTTCCGTGACATGTTGAACGATCTGTGGCCAAATGCGTGCTCGTGCACGTCGCCCCATTTTCCGTAACGCACATTCAAGTGGACGTCCTGACTGCGTCATTTGCGCGCGCCTCGCTCCCGATGCACCTCTCCTCCCGAAAAGCTAAAGATAGATGTTTCGATTTCAGGTGCGTATTGTTTCTCCAGACTTAACATTCCCTTTCCTGAAGTTAATTCCAGGAATTTAAAAGGGAGCTGGTAGTTATTCAAGACTGCTCATGATTTGTGCCATGAATTCTATGCGTTGTTTACGCGACTCCCGAATTCAGTGCGGTAGACGGCCTGTGAAGCAGCCCGTTAGCCTGCTGACATGAGCCGCGGGGCAGGCGTGCGCTCCCTTCCGCTGCTCTAGGAATGAGGTTTTTGTTTCAAAAATTAAATCTTCGATGTGAAAGCTAGCGGTGCGACGGTCATAGCTTGTGTCCAGACTGTGTCCTATCGGCCTGTTTTAAAACAATATTTCTTCGTCGACCTGCATGATGTAACGTCAGCATTAGCATGGTGGCTAACGTCTCGCTATCAAGCGTTGCGGGGAGACCGAGGAGGTTCCAGGAGAGGTCTTGCGTTTAGAAGCCACGGTTATAGCATTGTGTGTTATTTTACAACTTTATAAAATAAACTTAACACACATTGACATCAGTAGAGCATCGACATGTATTTTCTCATGTTAGGTGCGACAAGTTGAATATTTTGGGAAGCTACTTATTTCATTTAAGCTGGGAGTGAATATACCTAAATTTAGCCTAAAATTAGCAGAAGAGTATTGTTGGGATATTTCGATAGTGTAGCCAAATTGTTCATACATGTTGATAATGTTGTCCTGGTGACACGTGTTCCTTCCTACTATAGGTGTTCTTTTATATTTTAAAAGCTAGGTGAAAAATATAAGGTATAAAGTTGCCAAAAAACTACTGTAGAATATTGATGTGCAGTAAAGTGAAATGCATCAAAGTATTAATCTGACTCTAGGTACTGTAACTTTCCTTTAAATTTGCAGATTTGTTCTAATGGAAAGTTACAAAACCCATAAGCATCCAATGTAACTGATGACTCATTCACCATTCAATATCACGCATCACTGACAGACAAGATTAATAGCATTTACAAGACTCCTGAGAGCTGGTCATTATGGTTAAACACAACAGTGAACATGGTTAAAATTACAGGTTCTGGGAATTTCATTTGATACCGTAGTCCAAAGCTGGCACGAGTCTCTTTTCCCACAGTGATGGTGGTGGTTGAGGATTTCCCCTCTCATTTGTGAAGTTGTTTCACCTTGAAGTATAAAACCACTCTATTGAAGTGTCATCATCACCACTTCTTGCAAGCCAGCAGATGTTTTGCATGACAGGAAAGCAGAGGTGTCATTAATGTTGGGTGCATTTCATTCACCTTTCTGTTTATTAGTGTTAACAATTAATTGAACTGGGTTTTCTTGATAGGCTCATCATTTAAAAACAATTATGCTTATAGGCTGAAAAGTGTCATTTATTTTGATTTATTTCAGAGTATTTTTTCATTCATTCATTTTCTACCGCTTATCCCGTTGGGGGTCGCGGGGGGGGGGGCTGGAGCCTGGAGCCTATCTCAGCATCTTGGGGTGAAGGCGGGGTACACCCTGGACAAGTTGCCAGTTATTAAACTTTCGAGTGCTCTCGTAGTTGTGTTTTTGTTATGTCCCACTTGTATTTAGATAGTGCACAAGTCTTGTGTGTTCTCTCCAACCTCTATCATTTTTCTGTTGTCGATGTCCTTCCTCCTTGCTCTCTCTGTTTCTCATCATGCATTATTCTCTGCTCTCCTTGCAGTCCGTGGATGAAGACTGTACGTTGGAGGAGGAAGACGATGGACTGATTGAAGAGGAAGATGAAATTGATCAGTTCAATGATGACACGTTTGGAGCTGGGGCCATTGGTGAGCAATGCATATACTTTAGGGTTTAACAATATTTTTCAACAACATTATTGTATATATCACGATACATGATTGGCAATACAATACAAGGATAATATTTCCTCATCTGGAGCAATATAATTATGCAATTAGAAATCAATACACTAACAGTAACTCTTTTTGTGAGAAAGAAGAGCCCTTGCATCTGTTATATTCGGCTATATTACATTTACTGTTTAGACAAAAAAGATTGTTAGTTCTAAACTAACTCAACACTGGCTGTGTATTTGTTCTCATCAACACCTATTTGGTTGGTATGTCATCATCTGGTGTTGTAAGAGTAGTGTGGCTCCTTTAACAATAGAATAGGGTAGTATATAAGATGTATTTGGTAGGCATGGGTGCGAGTATTTGAGTACTCAAGTACTTGTTGGAGCCGTTATTATTCAAGTAGTGTTTATTATTCGCGTACCTGCACAGTGTTGTTTTTGCATACAACAATTGAACTTATTTGGCATTACATGCACCATCACAGCTGTGAGCAGAAGAAGTTTAAGAAGGCTTTAAACTTAGACCAGAACAAAATATGTGGCTTTAAATGTGGCTCTACTTATAGAAATACTGGTTCGATTATTAACCAGATGAACATAAAGGATGAGAAGACACCAGTGAAGACAAACGAGTCTGCATCCTCTGCTGGCACTGCTAGCACAGGCTGCTGTGATAATAACAGAGCAGTTAGGTTTAGCCTACTAGTGCTAATAATAAAAATAGTGACTGCAGATCTGCTCACATTATTACCAAGTGTTGTGGAAGAAGAAGGCTTCTGTGAGCTGGAAGCTGACCGGAGTACAAGCTAGAAGAGTGGAAAGATGTACGAGGACAGAGGGGCTGAATTGAAGGCTGATTAGCAATGAGTCGTTGAAGATGCTGTTACTATAGATCTTACAGCCTTAAAGCTGCTGCTGAGGACTGGGGCATATTGGCAAAAGTGTATGCCTGTCTACATTTGAAACTGCACCTGGTTTCCACTGTTGGAAATTTATTTGCAGAAATGTGAAAGTGATATACTGTAATGTACTCTGACTGTCATATTGTTGCTACTTAGCGTGCTATCGGAGGCTATAGTAAACACTAAGCTAAGCCCAGGCGGTCCATGGCTTCTGCGCATCGCACTCTTGTTTTTTTATAACGTAATATGTATATTTTGTGAGTACTCGACTTTTCATTCATAAGGTAATGCTTGTACCAGAATATTGAAATTACTGAAAATGCCTATCCCTATTTGGTAAAGCAAGAATGAACAAGCAGAAGGCAATTCAGGCTCACACATTACGACATAGAAATCTTCTGCCTTTTTGAAAAAAATTTCGTAAGGGTGAGCAGATGGCTGATGTCATGCGTGCTGCTTCAGCTGACCTGCGTATTGTGAAACATTCAGATACTGCTTGCAAACGTGATTAAAGCAGTAGCTTTGCAATAGTAGCCATTTGCATCTAGTAGCCCATTAGAAGTCTTAGAGTTAACACAACAGAAAATCATGCTGAGATGACTCCCAGGCATTGACACCAACCAAAAACCTAACATAACTCACTGTAATAAATACTTATGCTGCTTTCTCAACGTTTTGAGGTCAGAGAGCTCCAGGTTGTTTTCTTTGTAGATGTTCATGCATAGCAGGTGTGTTGCTATGGTAAGTCATTTCCATTTTGCTAGTGGTGCAGAGCACTGTCTTATTAGGTCTGTGTTTAAAAAATTCCAGCACTTTGGAAGACTCAGTCTGAGCTTTTTCCAATGAAGTGTAATTTTCTGCACAACCACAAGTGGAAGCCCTCATCGTGGGGGATGAACGTGGACAGTGCGATGCATCAATGTACACTACACTTATGGCCGACTTTTCATTATCAATGACATGTCGTCACAGCCATATTTCAAGCGTACACAGACACATGCCTTTGCCAACACGCCCCACTCATCGGCGGCTGCTTTAAGTTTGTAAAGTCTGTTGTAACAGCCACCTAGTTTGACACGTCTTTCCACTCTTTGTGGCTTGTACTCTTGTATTCCTTCACTCCTTCCACCAAATTTGATGTGAGCATATCTCCAGTGACCTTTTCCATTATTAGCACTAGCAGGCTAGTGTTCACAGCTCTGTTTTCTTAACAGCAGTGCGTGCTAATGTAGTTAGCAGATGATGTGATGAGAGACTGTCTATTGTCTGTCTCTGCTGATAACTTTCTCGTATTTAAAGTGCATGTGGCTAAACATCAAACTAGTAATTCTGTAATTCTATAATTTTAACACCACATATTTTGTTTCCTAGTTTGTTTACGATTTTCCCTTTGCGTGTTAGAATTTCAAATTGAATTTTATGGACGCATTGATGAACTGCGTTCAGACAATGATTTTTTTTTTTTTAAGTGTTCCTTAGCCCATCCCAAATTGTTTTTTCAACCTTCTCCCTTGTTCTCTGAATATCTCTGAATATTTTAATATAATGCACTGTAGACAATGAAATGAAATCCAAAATGTCTTTGTGTGCAAATGTACAATTTTACACACACACAAAAAAAATTATTCTCATTGTACTATTTTCCAGTGGAGTCAGAGTAGTGAACCCCTTGCCCATCTTTACTTTAGAAAGACTCAGCCTCTCTAGGATACTCTTTTTCTCTATCCAATCACGTTACTAACGTGTTGCCAGTTAATCTCATTTATTGTGATATTATCCATCTGATGTTTTATTTAAGCATTTTACACATTTTCCATTTTTTTTTGTTGGTGTTGCTACCATCAAAATGTAAAAGGCCATAAAAAATTTTAGATCAAAGTTTCTTTCAATTTCCACATTTCATATTGACCAATATTGACGTGATTGATTTGTATAAAATAAGGTGGCATTTATTGACACTCTTGGTTGATTGTAATCTGTTCTGTCTCATTAATTTTGCACAGGCTACATTTGTTGTACTACAACCAACTGCAGCTTTAAAGATCTTCTCTGAATATTATGTTTGTGATCTTGTTAACATGTCCATGTGCTGTTATTATCTACTGTGACCAAAATAATCATTGCCTTGGCTGAGGATTTCTGCTTTCATTATGTAATCTGCAAATACAGAACCAAAAAAAAGTGATTCAGAAAGCCTGGGTCTTCTGTTTAGAAAAGGAACCAATCTTTACAACTTGCTGGGCTGGGACTTAACTTTGTAGAAGTACAGTTATTTTTCATACAGAGGATTTCTTGGTATCAGCTCACAATTTCAATATTGATGCGTCCTTAGTTTCAAGGTTTTGCATATCATCATATTCTGTTTCTATTTACATTTTACATAAGGTCGCCACTTTTTTTTTCTTTGCCTGTAACTTACAAACAAACCACTCTTTATGTCTCTAGAACTGTGTTTTTTTCTTAGGCAGTAACCACCTTTGTGAATTTCACACTGTCTATCTTGTTCCAGATGACGACTGGCAGGAGGAACACAAACGCCTTGCAGAACTCGATGAGAGAGATGGGCTAGAAACAGGGTTGGGTTTGGGAGGACCAGAGATGGGAGCAGAAACTAATAAAGGAGAAGCTGAGGACTCAATCTCTATGCATCTCCCTTCCTCGGACATCCATGTCTCTTCTCTCAAATTCTCATCTCCCTCTCACCCTCCTCCATCAGGTCAGTCATGTAAATAGAAGAAGGCTGCTAACAGTAACTTGACTCAGGAGTCCTGTACACTTCTTTATGGTGTTATAATGTTTTGCTTCGATTAGTTTTCAGTTGAGGCTTTTGGATTATCTGACAACTCGTTCAGTTGAGTAAACTGGATAAAATTGGTAATGACAGAATTTTCTTTGACCAGTAATAATGCACCAGTTGAAAATCCAAAGTAAAACTTTTGTTTCAGATGTGGATGATCGAGGTGGAGGTGGTGACTTAGCCGAGTCCCTGGCTAGACTCATTTTGGAGGCTGACCCTGCAATTGCTGGGGTCGGGGCAGCGGAGAGGCCCAATCCATCCTCTGGTGCCTCAGGTTCCAGCCAGTCAGTTCTACAGGGGCTGGACCGACCTAGAGTCATGCCCCAACCCTCCTCTATCCCGCATCCTTCTCAGCCACACCAGCATCCCCATCACCCTCAGCACCAGCTACCCCCTGGGCCTTCCACCTCAGGTCAGATTGAATAAATACTTTCATCATCCACCACTACACTTTAAATCTCAAGTGACTAATGATATGAATTCTGACCTGAACAGCATATTTCATGGACTTGTCAGGTATTGACAAACAATCATCATTTTGTACAAGCAAAACAATTAACTTTTTCTCAGTTCTTGCAGGCTTAAGTCATTAACCGGGGGGTGTAAAAGTTTCTCCACAATTCTAATACAGGTTAGGACATTATGTACAGAATGCAATGATTAACCCCTTGTTAATCCTAATGTAATTGAATACAGCGCAAAGGCAAGATATTTAGGCTTTAACCTAATAAACCTTATTGCTTTGTTTTGTTTTGTTTAGGGTCATGCCTATTCTGAATTTGTGTGAAAAGTGTGTGTCAGAAAAATTGGGACAGGAGCATGTTTACCATTTTGTTCGACCACAACAACACTGTTATGCATTTGGAAAGAAAGGAAACCACTCATTTAATTTTTTGCCAGTGAAATTCTGTCTTATTTGTGTTTGCTGACTATGAAGTCTCAATTGTAGGGATTTAACAATTCACTGCGATTCAAATAATATTTAATAAATGAATGTCACTCGTCCATTTGATTTGAAATTTTAAATGTATCAATGCATTGTTAATATTTAAGAAAGCCAAAGTGAGGTTTTGGCTTTCTTAGGAGAATATCTATGTGTGCAAATAATTGGTCAACTATTAGTGTGCAGAATTAATATACAACTAAATGAAAAACAAACATTTCCCCATCTCAGTTTTTTTTTGTTTTTTCATCTGTTAAATTGAGAATAATAAAAAACTCAAAATGCACAAATAAACATTTCGGACATTTAAAGATTTCTGACACTTTAAAAAAAAAAACAGTATTAAAATCAGTGACCAGTACAGTATAGCCACCTTTCTTTTCAACAACAGTCATAAGCCTTCCATTCACGGAGTCATTTTCTTGATCTGTTGACGATCAACTTTTTGTGCAGCAACCACAGCCTCCCAGACACTGTTCAGAGAGGTGTACTGTTTTCCTTCACTGTAAATCTCCCGTTTAAGGAGTTCTCAATAGGGTTTGTGTCAGGTGAGGAAAGCGGCCATGTCATTATTCTTTCATCTTTAAGGTCTTTACTGGCTAGCCAGGCAGTGGAGTACTTCGATGCATCCAATGGAGCATTGTCCTGCATAAAGATCATGGTCTTCTTAAAAGATGCAGATTTTTCCTGTACCACTGCTTGAAGAAAGTGTCTTCTAAAAACTGGCAGTAGGTTTGAGAGTTGATTTTGAGTCCATCTTCAACCCGAAAACGTCAGACTAGCTCATCTTTAATAGCACCAGCCCGTACCAGTACCCCACCTCAACCTTGCCCAGTGCCTGAGTCGAAGTGGAGCTCTGTGCTCTTTACTGATCCAGCCATGGGCCCATCCAGCCGGTCCGTCTCATCAGTCCATAAAACCTTTGAAAAAAACTGTCTTCAGATATTTCTCGGCCCACTCTTGACGTTTCAACTTATGTGGCGGTGGGGTTTTGGTCGTCCTTACCGTGGTCACTTGAGCATTGAACACCTTGTACTTCTGGGCACTCCAGGTAGGCTGCAGTTCTGGAATATAACCGCACTGGAGGATAATGTGCTCCTGGTAGCTTCTCAAATCTTTGGCACTTGATTAGTACCTTTTTTTTTCTCAGCACGTTTCTTGCAACCCTGTTGACTATTTGCAACAAGACGTTTGATGGTTCTGTGATCATGCCCCAATATCTTAGCAATTTCAAGAGTGTTGCATCCCTCTGAAAGACTTTTTTTTTTACAACTTTTGACTTTTCAAAGTCAGTTAAATCTCTTGTCTGGCCCATTTTGCCTGAGAAAAAGTAGCGGCCTAATAATTATGCACACTTTGATATAGAGTTTTGATCTCCTTAGGCCACACCCTCCCTCATTACACAAATTCCCATCACCTTATATGCTTAAATCCAATAAGTTTACCACTTTATACAGCTTGGAGTTGGAAAATATGCATAAAAATTATGATATGGTCAAAATACTCACTTGCCTAATAATTGTGCAAACAGCGTAGTAGTCATTGATTTTTTTTTTTTTTTTTTTTTTTTTTTTTTTTTTCTACTGTTGACCAAAATGTATGTTCTTTCCAAGCCACTCATGCACCACTGCAGCTGTTAATTAATGTAATGTCATACCATGTACTTGGTTCAGTCTGAAGGCTACACAGATGTTTGGTTTGTCTAGGCTGGGATGATGTTATCACTTTGTGGTTGTTGGTGTAAGATTACTCACAAATGATTTTTGGTTTGAAAGTCAGTCTACTGTTGACCAAAATGTATGTTCTTTCCAAGCCACTCATGCACCACTGCAGCTGTTAATTAATGTAATGTCATACCATGTACTTGGTTCAGTCTGAAGGCTACACAGATGTTTGGTTTGTCTAGGCTGGGATGATGTTATCACTTTGTGGTTGTTGGTGTAAGATTACTCACAAATGATTTTTGGTTTGAAAGTCAGTGGTTACTCAGTGCATAATATTGAATGTTTTCTTATAAAGAGAATGCTCATCTTGCCTTCACACACAACAGCCTGTTTTCAGCTACTTTGAAACAGTATTATTTACTCAGATATACTGCATGTAGTGAGACTGAAATCTGTTGTGTTCTGCTGTACTTTACACTGTTCCAGGCCTTCCCTCTGGCCCTCCTCCCTCATCCATGCTCAGCTACCAACAGCAGCAGCACTTGCTGCGGAGAGGGGCTGCTCCTATGGGCCAGGTCAGGGTTTTATTAATGTATTTATTCTTATTTTTAAGCACTGATTTATTTCTGATGACAAAATCAGTTTTGATATGAAATTTGTCTGGCACTGCAAAATTATAGTAAAAGTTATGTTTATGGTTTACACAAGTGGTGCAACAGAGTAAAAAACTCAGTTTTGAGTCATGAGTCAAGCATCAGCACAGAAAATGGGAGTTGGGTTTACTGTATGATAATTCAAAAATGTACCACTGTAGCCACTCTGGTGTAGCCTCTGAAGTCCCCCACATTATCAGATGTTGGGCTGGAAAATTAATCAAATTTAGTTTTCTCTTCTCACTCGCAATTTAGATAAGATACTGCTTTTGGATAATGCTGTAATATTAGTATTTTTTTGTAATTGGCTTGATGAGCAGGCAGTTCACTGAATTAACATTTATGTAAGATTAATTTCTGTAAAATCTTTTGTTTCATAACATTTTGTATACTTAAAATTTTATGTCATTACCTCTGTCTCAGATGAACTCTCACAATATCTGGGAGAACAGTATGGGATTTGGTCCAGTCAGTGTTACCCCTGGGCTGGTTACACACATGGAGGTGAGGGACACTCAATCTTCAGCTTTTCAAAGAACTGGATTTCCATGACCAGGCATAAGTAAACATACAGGTTAAAACATGGCCCTGATAAGACATTTGGCCAGTTTACATCTTTACTTCTACTTTAACATTTTCAAAGTCACAATGCTGGTGATATTCAATGCTAAATAATTTTAAGGTGATGAAAAGGTTTGAAGCAACAAAAGATCAAAGAAAAGATGTGGGCAAAATAGATCAAACCTGGAGGCTGATATATACTGTAGGCGGAGATGGGTTAGGATAAGTTGTCTTTCAGAAGATGTTTCAGTGGCATGTATACAAAAATATGTTCTCTAATTATCTTCTGTAGTTGTTGCAATGGTCTAACCAAGATGTTGATATTTGAAATGTCAATGTATACTAATATTGTATTTACTGACTTCCTACTTTCCAGGATAGTCCACTCATGTCTATTATCAAGGAGGTGGGCCTTCCTAAACGACCTCTTCAGGGTAGGAATGATGAAGGACAGGATTTGTCTGAGAGGGTTCCACCACCGCGCTCTTCATCCCCAGTGATTGGCTCCCCTCCAGTTAGGGCTGTGCCTATTGGGACACCACCCAAACAGCCAATCAGCCACTCCCTGAATCATCAGGTGAAGAGAAAACTCCCTTTACCATTCACCACACTTTCCTTACTGGTAGTTTTCCATCCCTTTTGACTATGTCTAAAAGCTAACAGTTTGGATAAAACTCCAAACACTTTATTTCCTTTTGATATTACCACTTGAATTGTACACATGGGGGCTTAATAAATAAATGATTTGCAGCATTGATGATTTTGCTTAATGGCACTAAGGTATTTGGTATTTAGTTGTGGATGTCACTTTGCCTAATCATAGCACGTTCAGTAGACTCGATCAGTGTTGTAGTTTCTATACTGCATCTTGTTTTGAAATAACTCATTTGTAGTTAGTTGTATCTCTATTAATCCCGTCCTCTGTGTATGTGTGTAGATCCACCATCCCATGGCGGTTCATGTGCGAGCCCCAGTTCAGCACAGATACCCTGCTCCTTTCCCTGAGCGTCTGTCACCAAATACCATCCTCAATATAGCTGTGAGTTCCTCCTCTACCACACTCTGCTAGGACTTATATACAATTATACAGTTAGATTTAGGTAACTTTGTCACAAAGGGTTAGAGGATATCCATTGATGGTGTTTAAAGCAGAAGCTGTTTATGTTTGAGATCACAGAAACTAATTTGATGACTTTTGCTGTAGAATGAAAAATAAAAATCAACTCCAGGCTGTTTCTGTTTTCAGTTTGCACAAAGATACAGTTAGGTCCATAAATATTTAGACATTGACACAATTTGTGTTCATTTCTGTACAATACAACAATGATCAAGATATGATTGAAGTTTAGACTTTGAGGGGTGTCCCAAGAGTTTTGCATTAACCATTTAGGAATAACAGCCATATTTACACAATTGCTCAAATGTAATTGGGCAATGTAACAAGCAGGTTCATTGCCAGCCGTGGTCTGTTCCCTCATCAGTCCCTGACAAATTAAACAAATCTCGACTTAATTCCGGCTGTAAAACCAGAGTTTGGTAGCTGTTCACTGAATCTGTCAATATGACTTCCATAGCCGTGTTGTTGTATTTGTCCTCTAACTCTCTGAGAAAGTGAACAAGTGTATTTCCAAAAAGAAGAAAAACTTCCATTTTTAATTATCAGGGAGTAAGAAGTTTCTGTATGTTTGTTCTGTTGTGGTGTTTGCTAGAACTCCCCACTGTGTCGGGGCCCCTTCCCTCCCAGAGTTGGACCAGTCCTGTCCCAGATTCAGCGGGCTCAGCTGCTCAACAGTCAGGTTGTTATGACACACTGTTTTCTAAATAATGTATGTGTAATCCAGTTTATTGTTTGCTTATTCTAAATTTTGTGGAGGTAAGACTTTTAGAACTTAATCTTATTTAGCTTTCTAATCTCTTTGCTGGAGTTGCACCATAACTTAATTTCCATACCACTCTGATATTTTATTTCTTACCTCCCCTCACCATCATTTTGACTTGCTGCTGTAACACAAGAATTTCAGTTTGGGTCCAGTTTTGAATCATTTAATGTCTCTCTCCCGATAGGTCAATCAAATCCTCCTGGCACTGGTTGTTGTTGAAGTAGGAATACATAGACCTAATTAACTATAAATAACTATAGAATTTAAAACAATTACAACTCTTGGGAGAAGAGGTTGATGGTTTCAATGCTAGCCAAGCCAGACTATACTGAGGATTGATATTGTTTATTCTCAGCTTTTTTTGATAAGATACCTCAGTTGCAATTGTCTACAGAGATACTTTTGGCGCGTTGCCAAGACTTGAATCACGGTCATGTTAGTGAGTTACTGCCATTAAGAGTTTCACAGATTAAAAATCCATTAATCAAGTAAGCATTACTATGTTTATATAACTGTATTGTTGGGACCAGCGATTCACTGTGATTCGGGAAAAAATTAATTGCTGTCATTCATCCATTCGATTGAGATGTTAAAATCTTTTTTTTTTTTTTTTTTTTTTTTAAACAGCAGAGGGTGCTGATTCCGTATACTGTGGCCTTGCTTTACATGTGCTTAACAGCCAATAAGTAAAGAACAGTGGCAGCATGGCAGCTATTGTAGACATACAACTCGATGATGCCCCATCTACGTTAAAGTCGAAGGCGTGGCAAAATTTTGGCTTCCAGAAGACTGAAAATGAAAGAGGTGAAATGATAACCAAATAATGCAAGAAGGTATTGAGCTAACAGGATAAGCTGTAGAAAATGGATGGATGGATGGATGGATGATAGGTATTGAGCTACATAATTAGCGTGATGAGCATGATGCAATATTTTAAATGACACCTCTGTGAGAAGCTTGGCTTCTGTCCCTGTGAGCGACAAAAGCTATTAAGAGGCCAAACCCCACACCAAGAGCAGATTTTCACTCCTGTACACAAACAAATGCGAGAGCCATGGAGATCACAAGCTGAATCGATGTATTTATGACAGCCATAGTTTGTTTATTTCAAGGGATTTTTTAAATTTTATAATATTAATATGCATTGTATGCAATGATTTCATAACTGTTTTAAAATTTCTATTTAGTTTTGTTATATATATCTATATGACTGCAGCATTCTTTTGCTTGGTTTGAACCTCTCTCAGAAGTATAAAGGGTTTTTAATTTGTAGTTCTTTCTGAGACAGCAGGGGGCATAGTGAATGTAAAGTGTCCAACCTCACTTGACCTTACATAAAATTAACAAAGAAAACTACTTTTTGTCTAATAAAACAATACAAGACCATTTTTTCATGTATAATTTGTCTTACATTTTGCAAAAAATAGATTCAAATCCTAATTGTGAGCAAAGAATCATGAACCGAATTGAGCTTAGTGAATTAATACATTCCTAGTATATAAAAGTTACCAAGCGCAATGGAAATATTTACCAGTGCATAAACACAATGCAAAATGGACATATTGCAATGCTGTTCTCAAATACATCTAGCTAGCCCTAATACATCTTCAGTGTTGTACCACCTGAAAAGTCTGCACCAGACTTTTGCATTTTGCAAATTTGAATTATATGAGTTTGTTTAATAATTATTTACTATTGATTGCTTAGGTGTAACTAACAGTTAAGGAAAATGCACAAAATTTGCATCCCTACTAGAAACATTATAAATCATATTACACCAGTCAAATTTAAAGGGAGGGAAAAAAAACACCAAAAGTGAAAATCGTAAAGTGGAAGCTGCCACGCTACAATATAAGCAGAACTTTGCAGATTAGCCAATTACTTCTTAGAGGGGTAGTACTGATTCAGCATTTCCTATATTGTGACGGCACCCTGCTCAACCATGAGTCCTACTCACGCTGGCTCCTCCTCTCTTTATCTCAGGTGGCTGGTTTTCCCCGGGGTGGTCCAGCACCTCCTTTGTTACCGGGCAGTGGTGGTTTCAGGCCATTCTTTGGAGGCCCTCCTCCTCTCCACGGTCACCGAATGGGCCCACCGCCACCTCATGGCCCCGCAAACCACACGCTACCCATTCGACACAATGCCACCCACCTCCACCCCCAGCACCGCCGTATGCTCACCCAGCGCATGCAGAACCGAGTAGGGTAAGGAAGTGTAAACACAATTCCTTACACACTTCCTTGTCTATATATGGACAGTGATTGAGTTGTCAGTGTCACACAGCACTGTGGTGCTAGATCGTGGAATGCAAACATTATCCTCAATGCTCAACTTTAAACTGAGAACAGAAAAGTAGATTGAGAGAAGTATGTCTATTTAGATGACCACTGACCATGTCGTCTTTGTATTTATCTGCCACAAAGGGATCGTGGCAGGCCTGGAGGGGACCGGCGCAGCAGAGACCCCTACAGTAACCTGATGACTCAAAAAGAGAAGGAATGGGTAACCAAAATCCAGATGATGCAGTTGCAGAGTACTGATCCTTACCTGGATGACTACTACTATCAGGTGGGTTTTTGATGGTCCCTCTGAGCTGCCACCCAGGGCGTCTCAAAATATGTGCCTGTTAATGGTCAACATTTTTTAGTAAGGTGTATACGTTGGTTAAACAGTAAGCTCAATGAGTTTATTACAAGTCATTATTTTTTGGTTTTTAATTCTGAAAAAATGTCAGGTGTGTATGCAATGTGGAACTTAATCTCAAACTTGTTTCCCTCTGAACAACTCCATGTTTTTCCTCCCAAAAATGGACCACATGTTGTTAGTTCAAATTTGTAGCAAACAGACAAACCAGAGCTTGAAGACCCTCCATCGTCTTTAAAGTTTGCTTTATTGGAACACGGCAGTTTCTCCACTAATTACTGTGAGGATTGACTAAGACAAGTAGATTGGACAAGGGCTTAGCTGTTTGCAAATCAAACTGCTTGCTCTTTTAGAATCTCATCTCTCGAATGTGGACATAAGCGCTACAATAAACGAAGTGCAGTTCGAACCCAGATCCCCATGGAATTTAAGCTGCCTCTTGCTAACAATTGAGACTGAGCCGAAGTGAAAACAAATACAATAGCTGTTTTTATCGCAGTGGACATGCAACACAACTCAGTTATAGAGAATATGAGTTTTAAACACCTGCTGAAAGAAACTGAGCCCTTTAACATGACCCCCCTTACCAGTATTCTGGCAGGAAAGTTATACCTGCCCTTCAATAGCAAACCCAAGCAGTGTAACGTCTACAGTTATCCACAACTTCTGTTGCATGGTGGAGTACTAATAAACCCAAGTATTTCCTCATTTATTTTATTTTAATGATAGCAAAGAAATACCTGCTGCCTTTGTCCCTAGCAAGAAGTTGTTCTCCACAGTGGAAGAGTTTGGGCCTCATTCACCAATAACTTTCTAAAATATTCTTAAGAAATTTCCTAAGATAATTCCTTAAATGCATATGTGATGGAAGTTTTCAATGCAGACACAATCAGAAGTCAGAGAGAGGCATTTTAATGGTAAATGCTGAAATGACAATCTAAAGGCGGAGTACCGGAACCAAATGCAAAAAGTGTAGTAATTCAGAATTTGAGGTATTGCTGCACCAGGACCTGAGCCATAAATGAGCAGCAATATTTTGAAGCAGGAATTCTGTATATAAAATCATATACAGAAAATATGTATGGAATGTAATTACATATTCAGTGAATGTTTTATCTGGACAATATTTGGACAAAATTTAAAGGAGAGATGCAGAGCACTGGAAGGGGAGACTTAGGCAAAGAATTATTTGAGCTGTACCAGTGCACAGGGGCCTTCTTGCTGCAGTACCTCCACATGGCAGGTGCTAATGCTCCCAGGTCTGGCTCTGCCCCATATTTGTCTCAGAAGTGGTTCTGGACAATCAGGAAAGTACTACTGAAATGCTGACACAGATCGCCCGAACACTTGCTACAATCTCAGATATACTGAAATTAATAAATTGATAAATTTGCTAGGATTTTTGCGTGTCCCAGTGAAGCTTGAAGCAAATTTAATGGGTTTATTTCATTGGTTCAATCCTTGTCTTCCCACCGCTGAAATCCATCAAGTAGTTTTTGTGTGAACCTGCTGGCGGAAAAACAAACCAACACAGGTAACATACACACATTACCCTGAGGTAATTAATTATTCATATTGAAAAAATAGGCATATACAGTAAGACAGTGAGCAGGCACAATCAAAATTAGCTGTTTTCTTCAACTTGGTTAATGCTGCAGTGTCTGTTTGGATTCCATCCATTCACCAAGTTCCAGTTGGTTTTGCTAATCCTGCTAAGGAAGGTGACCAAAAACAATCACCTTGGCAAAAGTAATTAATGGACCAGTTTGGTTGTACAGCTGACATTTTGAATCGTGGCAAGTTAGAAAATAAAAATAAATGTGGGCCTGGTAACAGTAATAAGAACTCAGATCCATTAGGTGAACTAGCATGCACAATAGCAGAAGCCCCTCTAAGTGGAATGCAGCAGTTGCATATGCACCCATATGCACCTATATGCTATGATACAGTCTACAACCAGTCCAATAGTTTTTGGATAGAAATGAAAAAGACAACAATTGTGATACTTTACTAAGCGTTAAAGGCATGAATAAAGTAAAAAGGCTTCCTGGGCTATGTCCACATTTGGTAAACTTTATCTAGCAAAAGATAAAACATGATTCTGGACTGCAAAAGCCATTTTTGAGAATTTTTAGTCTAAATAATTTTAATTAATTTTAAAGACCTCACAAACAGATGTTGAATCGAACACAGTTGAGAATCACTTACACTTGCTGCTTGCGTGTCTGTGCTCATGCAGCATATAATGAGAGCCTTAGGTATTATATTATGTGTGTGTATGTGAGAGACACAGAGCTCAACCACACTGATAGATGGTAAAGCCCGTTAATTGCCGAAAGTATGTGGACATCCTAACTTTATGTCCATGTAAAGTACCACCCCGAATTGCAAAACATTTGGAATTTTGCTAAACATTAATTAAACAGAATTTCAGCGGTTGGGAATCCTTTTGAGATTCAGTTCAAATGGAAACAGAAAAGAGTCTTTATGTTTAATTTATCTGATCAACTTCAGTTTTGAAAATCTATTTCCACATGTAGAACTACTATGAAAAGATGGAGAAACGTCAGGAAAGAGAGAGAGACAGCAGCAAGAAGGAACACACCACCAAGCTGATCACACCACAGGTTGCCAAGGTCGAACACTCATACAGACCAGGTAAATGATTTTAAAAAAAGAAAATAATTTGTTGTCCAGTTCCTGATGAGTGTATTCATTCATTATGATTCACATAGGTTTGTTCAGTCATGTTCTCAGTTATGATATTTGTTTTATCTTGGAATTTCTGTCATATATGCGTATTATCGGAACAATATTGAATCAAATTGATAATGAATCCAATCATGAACCAAAGATCAGAATTGTAATTTTTTGTGAGGTTCTTGACGTACCCAGCCCTACGTTTGGTTCCTTTTGATAGTTGAGGTGAAACTCCTCTCCTGGCTTTTCTCACAATACAAAAAAATCCATCTGTTAATTGATGTCTGTAATCAGTGACAAATAAAGAAACGTAAACTAAATAATTGTCTTCTACAGTGACATCATACTGTTATTTACCATCTACAGTACATGTACACATCATGATGATGTGTGTTTTTCAACAGTTCAGTTTGCAGGTTCTCTTGGCAAGCTAACGGTCTCCAGCGTTAACAACCCCCGCAAGATGATTGATGCTGTGGTGACAGCACGGACGGATGATGAGGTTTGATAGCATGTTTCATTCTCTATAAATACATGTATAATGTGTGCATTTTTGGGTTTTTTTTATAGAGTTGCTCAGATTGGGTTTTGTTTTTTTCAGGGTTCATGATCTTGAAAAATGGGAAAGTAAGCTATGTAGTGTTGAGGTGCTTTATTTTTAAAATGGACAAGATTTTCTCTGTTACTCTTTACAACTTGATGTGGTTTATCTCAAAATGGGATTCATTTTAAGCAGAGTACAGTGGAGGACTGCTTTTGAAAAGTGCCTTGATATGTCTGAAATCACAAGCAATGTCTATAGTAGCCGCTATCATGTCCACTTAAACAGACACATATATTTAAGGGGTCTTACCGTGAAGCAGGTGTAAAAGGTGCTCAAGATACATCAGCAGCATTATAGCTCCGTGTATAAATTCAAAAACAAATAATTTGAATTGCAGAAACCCACTAAACATAATACTACTGGCTGGATACATGGAGAGAAAATTCAGTCAGCTATTTTGACACTGACTGGGATTAAGACCACAATGTTTTCCACTCACACTTGGTGTGCCAAGCATTTGAAAACCACACGGAAGTGTGAAGTGTCGAAACATTTTTATTTCGCAATGTGCTTTGTTTTTATTTTTTTAATTTTTTTTTTTTTTTGATTTATTCATTCTTTGCCTGTCTCATAATGAGTGATACTGTGAGTATTTCTCCGCTCAGTATGGAAGTCCTGCTGGTCAGTGTGCTTGACTGTCTGTCTACCTGTGTGTCTACCTCCAGGAGAAAAGAGATAAACAGGTTTGGAATAAGAGGCGTCAGATCCTTTACACTGTGGAGAAGGTAGGCCTAAGATAACAGTTCAAGATGAGAAAACATTGAAACAATCTGCAGGAATTCTGGATCCTAAGTACATTTTTTTCCTGTCCTCCAGATGTACAGTTTGCTGCTGGAGGTTCAAGACTTTGAGAAACGTTTTGTCCAGGCTCCTGAGGAAGACAGGGATGCTCTGCTGGAGCAGCACAAAGCCAATACTGCGCAGCTGTGCAACTCCCTGCGGGAGAAGGAGTGGGACGACAGGTATGTGAAAAGGGTAAATTTGGGGGCAGCTGCAACTAGTGATTGTTCAACTCAACTGTTACTTTGTACAAAGTTGCAGCAAAGTAAGATACTTAAAACACTCATTCCTTTTTTCTTCCACTTCGCAAGAGTGAGTGATGAGCAGTGTGTAATGATCATGTCAGTGAGGAAGGGCAAGCGGCTCATCTCCAGGCTACTCTCCTTCCTGCCACCACCGCAGGCTACCGCCGTTGTCATGGCGATTGCCCGTAACTTTCCCGCCCTGGCCAAGAAGGACAAGCAGGACCAGGTAACCATGAACATGTATTGAAAATATAACTGACACCTGCTGGTGAAGCACCCGCAGCGTCGTCAATGATGTGTGGGGTGTTGCCCTGCTAATCAGTGCCTGCCCTTGACTGTGTCTCTGAGGGGCTGTTTACACTTGAGAATGGAGAATTAAACAGATTGTTTAACACATTTTTAATTGGTATTTAATTGGTAAGGTGTGATTGGTTAATTGGTTGGCTCCCACATCACTGTTGCCTCTAAGAAAGATCGTCCTGTTGGTTTATTAGTTGTAATAATGAAAAGTAAACCAGATTTTAGTTGAAGATGGAGAAAAGTTGCAAATTTTTTTTTTATTCACTGCGAATGCATTAATCTTTCTGTGCTTTCTTAACACTGATTTTGAAATATTTTGACTGTTGTCATGACCTGTCTAACTGAAGTGTAACTACATACCTGTTGCTTCAACACAAAGAGAATGTGATTAAAAAATAATCCACTGCTGGTTGTTTGAAGAAGAAGTATTTTTAATGTAAAGTAGAAGCCCTGTATTTCAACCTTTAAGGCTCTGAAATTTTCACAAAATACTTTTTTGAAAATTACTCCAGTATAGAGTTCTCTCCCTCGGACTATAAAATACAACAACATGGGGCAAGTGTCTGGTAACATGGAGTAGATACCTACAGTGAAACACCTGCATGTTTTTGACTCGGTAGATGTTGAGATACTGTATTAAAATAGTGTTTGTAGAGAAAGTGTTAATCCTACATTTCTGTGCTTCCTGTTGCACCCCGAACACGACCAGTCATTTGCTGATGGAGTCATTATTTTCCAATGTTTACAAAAAGACAAATGAGTTTGTGTGGATTTGTTCCAAAGTAATGTGATTATTTAGCAGATTACCACAGCGGGGAATAAACAGTTTGGCTGCCTCCCTTCTCCTGTCCCTGTCGTCTTGTTCAGGTGTTGTGCTGGTTAGTGGAGCCAGTTTCTGCAGTGATCCACTCTCTGTCGAGCTCTGTCCTCACAGACTTGCTTCAGGAGCTTCAAGGCAATGAGGGTCAAATGGCCACCGTTCTGCACAACAAGGTACATATATACACAGACAAGTTGGACTTTACAGAGATGGCAGAGAAGTCAGGGAAAAGACATTGTTGTTCTTTTTATTGGAGTTGTTAGCAATAATAAAAAAAAAAAAGTCAGTCTAACCTACACACATTACACACACCTCTCTGTTTCTGTCTAGTTTGGTGTGACACTGCTGTATCTGATCCTGAGTGAAGGAGAGAGGATGCAGAGCTCCAACCCCAACTGTCAACTCATGGACGACAATCGATGGTAAGCTGTTCAATTCTTGTTGTTCCTACACTGCCATGACTTTGTTTCATGTTGTCTTCTGCTTGTCACACTCACATCTCACGTCTTCTTTATGTATCTGTGTTGCATAAAAAAACCCAACTTGGGCCATCCAGGACTGAATTGGTTTTCTCCGTGACCAGGGAGCTGCTCAGCATCCCCTCCGCGTCCCTCTCCGCTCCTCTCTTCACCCCTCCCAACCTGCTCTCCCTCCTCTCACGCTATGTTGATCGGCAGAGGCTGGAGTTGTTGCAGGAAAAGATACAGTGAGTTCAACAACACCCACAGCAACATGTTACAACATGGCGTCACTGATCGTGATAAAAACTTAACACTTTGTTTTTTGCATTTCTCAGGGTCTCTTCTTTGACTAGGTAGAAGTTACAAGAGACATCAACACATCCCTCTCCCCCCTCGATGCAGACCCTTCTTTTTGTGTGTGTGTGTGTGTGTGTGTTTGTGTGTTTGTGTGTGTGTCTGCGTGTGTGCCTGAACTCTCAAAGTGAACCCATGGTGGAAATTTTTAATCCAGCAGACTCTTTAGTTACTTTTTCCTTTTTGTTTAGTCTTTGGTATGTGTGCATGGGTGCGTGCATGTGTGTGATGCAGTCTGTGAGAGACAGTCTGATAAAAATGAAATCTGCATTTTAAATATCTTGTTTACAATTATGCCCGTGATGAACCTTCAAATTAAAAGTATTTCTATTATAAAATAAATAAATCCTTTTCTTGCATTTGTTCCATTGTTGCAGCAGTAAAAGGGATGACATGATTTTGTAAAAATGTTGTGCTGAGATTACTCACAATGCAACTGGACAAACGACAGTTAAATAGAAGTTTAAACTGTGTAGTGCTAGTAACGTGATGTATCTATGAGCATCTGTCCTCAGGTAAAGCTGAACAGGCTACAGAGCTCTGCTGAATGTACTCAGTTATTACAATATATGTGCATTTTTAGAATTTTCATAGTCTATAACCCTCACTGACATCTCACTATCATCATTTATCAGATTCACACTGTTACTCAGAGCCACATTTTACTCCCAAAAATGTAAATAAATGACATGGTAAACACAACACCTACTTTGATCAATTTTTATGTCCGAGTGATGTCATTACCTGGATTAGCAGTCAAAATCTGTAGTGTTTGTGACCACTGACTCAATAAATGCTTGACAAATAGATGTTTTTGATAAGGTATCAATTGAAAATACATTTTTCTAGTTCTTGTTTTCTTTTTCTAAATCATTGTTTCTACTGGACACATTTGTATGCAAGGAAAGCAGTTATTTGTGCACTTTAATGGCCAGGCAGCATGTTTAATTGAAGACAAGAATGCAATCATCCTTGGCTGCTGATTACTTTAAGGGCACAACATGCTGCCCAATGTTGGCTACATCTAGTGGAATCTTTCTTGTAATCTGTATGGAAAAGAAGTTCCCAGTAAATTGAGACCCTGAATTGACATTTTTTCTCTGTAAAAAAAAAAAAAAAAAGTGCTTCAGGTATATACTTTAAGCTCTTTTGGAAAGTAGACACACCAAAATATTCAATAAGTAAATGGGTTTGTGAGGATTTCATTTTTTAATGACTTTATAAACTTTTTTGGAAATAAGATATAGAAGTGAGAAGACGTAATTTTCAAAGGGTTCTTAAAGTACTTCCATGAAATGGAAGTTGCAATATACATCCAGTAGAGGGCGTGAAAACCCCACAGGGCTATTGGCGAAAACATGGAAAGCTCAGCTAGTTCGGTTTATTAAGAGACTGAAATCCGGAGAAAGGGTACATGAAGTAATTAAAGACGAAGCATTAATTATCTGGTAAGATTTTTTTTTTTAAAGTTTAAAGAACTTAATGCAGAAATAATACCTTCTCTGGGGAGGATCTGTCTAACTGATGCTCACAAATATGGAATTTGAGGAAAGAAACGGTCCTAGATTGAAAAGATACAAAGAAGAAGATGATTGTGAAAAGAATGACAATTGCAATAATATACTAACAAGTAATATCTCAGAGGTCATGTGTCCACATCCAAAAAGAAGAAAGGTAGCTTGGTACTCATTAAAAGTAGTGAGTAAAAGTGAGTAGTAGTGAGGCGGAAAGACATGTCACAGCTACCATTGAGAGATGTACTGACACTCTTCTCAGTTTGAAGGTCAGAGCCCCGTGTGGTCCTATCACCACAAGTACTGTACCTCTTTCAGCCCTTACAATTTCTCAAGGTTCTTGTGTTCCTTCTTCCTGATGTTGCTATCACTAACTATTGTGACATCTACCACTACCACCTTCTTATCCTGCATGTCTCCCACCACGATGTCTGGTTGATTAACCACCACCATCTTATTGTTCTAGATCTGGAAGTCGCGCAGGATCTTAGCTCAGCCATTCTTAATCAACTTTGGAGGTGTTTTCCACTTTGATCCTGGAGCCTTCAGCCCATACGCAGTACTTGGTTTATGGTATTCCAAGTATGCCTTACCTGCCTGCATCTTGCACCCTGCTGTTATGTGCTGCACTGCTTCAGGGGCATCTTCGCACAGTCTGCACCTTTGGTCCTGTCTGGTGGGGTAGACCCCCCCTATCGATCTTGTGTTCAAGGCATCTTCTTGTGCTGCCATGATCAGTGCCTCTGTTCTGTCCTTGAGACCAGCCTTCTCCAGCTGCTGGTATGTTTTCTCGATATCAGCCACTTCCTTTGTTGGTGGTACATCACGTACAGGGGCTTGTCCCTCCATGATGGTCTCCCCCTTCTTCTTCCATCTCCTCACTGGGTTTCTGCTGCCTGAGGAATTCACTTAACAGGTCATCATTCAGGGCCCATCTTCCCGATGTGTTCCTGGATCTTGGTTGTTTCATCTTGGATAGTGGCTCTGACGCTCACTAATCCACGGCCTCCCTCTTTCCGCTTAGTGTACAACCTCAGGGTGCTGGACTTGGGGTGAAACCTTCCATGCATTGTGAGGAGCTTCCTTGTCTTGATATCTGTGGCCTCTATCTCCTCCTTTGGCCAGGTTATTATACCAGCAGGGTATCTGATAACAGGCAGGGCATAGGTGTTGATGGCTCGGATCTTGTTCTGACCTTTGACTTCTCAGGACTTTCCTTACTCTACGTAGGTATTTGGCTGTGGCTGACGTCCTTGCGACCTTTTCATGATTCCCATTTGCCAGCAGGATCCCAAGGTACTTGTAGCTGTCCTGAACATCAGCTGTGATCATTTTGCCTCTCTTTGATATTATCTGGCTACACTTGTCTAGCCTGCATGACATTCCAATGTCATTGCTGTAGGTCCTGGTGATGTGGATCAGTGAGTAGATGTCTTGTTCACTTTTTGCACACAGCTCGATGCCATCCATGAAAAGGTGGCTGATGGTTGTTAAATTCCTGAACCTTTATCCAAGGCCACTCTTTGTGATGATCTGGCTGAGGGAGTTCAGGCCAGTGCAGAACAGCAGGGTGAATAGGGCATCTCTTTGGTATATGCCGCACTTGATGCTAACTTGGCCAATTGGCCTTGAATTGGCTTCTAGAGTTGTCTTCAACAGCCCCAGTTCCAGTTTTTGATGAAGGCTCTTAGTTTCCTTCTGTTCTTGCACAGCTCGAAGCACTCCACTGTCCATGTGTGTAGCTTTGAGTCATAAGCTTTTTTGTAGTCAAACAAGGCAGTGCCCAGGTTTTATATACTGTATATGGACTTAGTCACAAGAATGATTCACACATGCTTTTTGGGATTTATATGCACAGTGAATATCTCTCCACAGAAGTATTTCTTGTTTTAAATATATACAATGGAATTCCACAGAAATATCTATTTAAAATAATTTGCAATTTTCATCAAAAAATATATATGTGTGTTGTAACTTTTGTACACAAACTGTTGAATCTGCATGAATAAACTGCTTGTGTGTGGATTTTTGAGACTCTTCCAGCTCAGATTCACAAATGATTTTTTTTTTTTTTCAAGAGAGACTATCTGTAAACAATCGGATGTTTCCTCCTTTCACCTGTGTGGTCATGTTCATGTGATAGGCTGAAAAGTAATTCACTCCCGTGTGATTTTTTTTTTTTTTCTTTTCAGGCTATCACCTGAACCAGTGTAACAATAGGGTAGCAATTAAAAAAAAATTCCACATATCTCTACTAGAAATTTTATTATCTGCCGACTAATTAACTAGCTAACTACACCCCATACAAACTTGGCTGCCTGAAGAATTTCTACCACCACTTAGTCTAGTTAGTACTTCTCTTCTAGTCGTGATCAACCCATCTTTGCTAACAGGTTATGCACAACAGTCCTATAAAATAGTGACTTTTTGCACATTGAAGTGAACAATGGGCTCTTTCAAAGGCATTTTGACTTGAACATTTGTCTTGTTGTATTGTTCTGGATTTCATAGTTCGTCATATGTGGAATTATGAAATCACAAGGTGTTTCAATATACTTCATATTTAGAAAACAATACAAGGAGTGGTGCAGTGGTTAACACTGTTTCCCAACAGCCAGGAATATTGGGTTTGATTCCTTGGTCGGGGTCTTTCTGTGTAGAGTTTGCATGTTTTCCCTCTATCTGCGTGGGTTCTCCAGCTCCTTCCCACAGTCTAAAAACATGCAAAGGCAGTTGGGTTTATTAAATTGCCCGTGTCAATAGTCGTATGTCTCTGGTGACTTGTCCAGGGTGTACCCCGCATTTGCCCTTTAATACTTGATGGACTCCAGCGGGACTCTGCATAGGATAAACGGTGGGAAGAAGCAATGAAAATGAAAAGATTTTTTTATTCGTATCTTGGACAGATTGGCGGCCTGCAGGCCAAATCTGAAGTTGATTGCATAAAAGCTGGAGGAGGAGTATATTAAAATGCAACATGTGCAAAATCTCCAAATGTTTCCCCAAAAATGGCCACAAAATTTAAAATAGCTGCTTTCCTTTTTGGTTCGGATAATGATATCAAATATGAGATTTTTGTGTTTGTCTTGGCCAGATACAGTTGGGGCTGCAGTTTAAGGGGTATGGCTAAACCATTTTGCCTCTCCCATTACCAAAACCAATGAAATGTGTCATTGATTTCCATGCCTGATGTGTGTGCAAATTTTTGAATGCTCTAAAGCCCTCCAACTTGCAATGTTTGATTTGTCAAAAATAAAAATGTTTCCTACAGTTTCAACAGGGTCCTTGCACACCTTCTGCTTGGTCCTTAAATGTTTGTGAACAGATTTGGGTGAGAGTGGAGAAAAAAAATGAAAGAATTTTTCCTGACTCTGCAAAACATTTATCAACCTCTCATCATATTATATATATTGAAGATACATGTGTGTATATGTATTAACAGTATACAGTGGTGGCCACAATTATTGGAACAACTGATGGATCTGAAAATATCAACCTTTTTTTTTTTTTTTTTTTTTTTTTTGCTTCCAAAACATGATTTCATTTCATGATGTTCATGAAATATTCAGATGGTCGCTCTGAGCAAAACAAATATCATATGAAGTGAGTCCTACAGTTTTTATCCACTTATATCTTTAATATTTGATATGTCCACCTTTTGCAACAATTACAGCAGCACATTTTTCCGGCATATATTTCCTGAGAACTTCAACACTAATGTTATCCCATGCCTTCTGCAACTCAAACCAAAGGCTTTCCTTTGAATGTACAATAGATCTGTCAAGTTTGTTTTCCAACTTGCCCCAAATTTGCTCGATGGGGTTGAGGTCTGGACTTTGAGGGGGCCAGTCAATCAATGTTCCAGTAGAATCCTTTTGTCGCAGGTAGTTCCAGCATTATCTAGAAGAATGTTTAGGGTCATTGTCCTTTAGGTAAATAAATCCAGGCCCAAGAAAACAACTCCCATATGATATTGCCCTTAGGTGTAAATAGATGTCTCTGTTGACTTGTCCAGGGTGTACCCCGGCTTTGTTTTGGTATGCTTTTTTTATCCATGGGAACATTAATTTTCACTAAGTTACCTGTTCCTGAGACTGAAATGTCACCCCACACCATGATACTACCTCCTCCGTGTTTAACTGTTATGTCCCCTCCTTCCCTTCATCAAACATACACTCTTCGCGTGTTTCCAAAGTGCTCAAACTTGGACTCATCAGTCCACAACATTTTACACCAATTTTCCTTTGTCCATTTCTTGTGTAGTTTTGCAAATTTCACGCGTTTCAATCTATTTTTCTTTTTCAGTAATGTTTTTTTTGCTGCTCTTCTGCCAATAAGACCTTTTTCTCCCAGTTTCCAAGGCACAGTTCTTTAAGACACTGTTGCATCATTAGCCATTGTGGTGTTGATCTTGTCACGCAGTTCTCATGAGGTCTTTCTTCGGTCCTTAAGACTGAGAAATTTTGAGATGCTTCACTTGTCTGTCTGAAAGTTTCATTTTTCTACCTTTCCTCGATCAGTTCTGGTGTGAATTGGTAGCATCATGGCGGTCTAAAGTGTACTTTATAGTACTTGGGCTGCATCTCAAGTCCTTGGTTATATGGTGGTAGCTCTGGCCAGAATCAAAAAGGGCCTATATTGGAACCCGTTGCTCACTTGTTAGAGCCTTAGCCATGTTCAAAGAAGAGCAACATGTGCTACACTACTTCTAGAGGCTTTGAATTTATACCAATTGTTGGTGGGGCCACAGTGACAAAACCCTGATGTTACCAATCATTTATTGAGCAGGATCGGCCTTGTACATTCAAAAGAATCACACAGCAGTGTCCTAAGACTCTTGCATCACTATCAATTTAACCAAGATCCCACTTGACAATGATTACATAAGTAATTTGGCTTCTTCTCTGATGGAACATGATTTGTATGACATTGATGATGAAATAGGCCTAGCTTGTTTTTTGTAAGGAAAATGACCTGAATCTCCTTATGATGGCTGTATTCTATGGTTTATAGAGTATAATGATGACTTTGTAGGTATTTTATTTGTTTTATGGGTATTTTAATGGCCAATTCAACAAAACCAACTGAAACATCTTTAATATGCAAAGTTTTTTGGCCACCAATGTATATAAATATAACATTCAGGTTGCTCTAAATGTAATTTGGTGTGTTTCATTTTAGTACGCTCTGCTTCAGAAAATATAAAAATATCATGGACTACGAGGACTGCAGTTTTAATTTAGGTAACTGCAATTTTAAGCAGTATAAGAACTAAATGTTCTGTCTTACCATCATGGTACAATAAATGTTTTTCCACCAAATTAGCTTTATTTCAGTTACACGAAACTTGGTATTCAGACTAGTGCGTTTGATCAGCCTCTCTGAAACAAACAGCACTTTTTCTCATGGACACTTCAACTCTTTCTGTTCATTCAAACTAGTCGTCAAATGCAACATGGCTACACAAATACATATTACAATTACATAAAAGTGACTTGATTAGCCTAGCTGTTATACTCAAATACGTATACTTAACATTATGATTATATACCCATCATACCATATCAGCCTCTGGAGATGCGTTGTGAACTTTAAAGGTGCTCCCGATCCTTGTGCCCTCTGCAGCCTCTCGCTCCTCTGATGCTCGCCCAAGACGAGTTGTTTGATGTCATAAATTCCTCCACATCTAATTGTAAAAGCTCAATGGCAGAACTCAGTGTTACATGGACTTGCTTTTTTTTATAGAGTGTACTTGACTCCTCAAAGTGCTTTACAATGTTTGTACCATCATCCCATTCACAGACAGGTGGGATTGGTTATTCACATGCTGATAATTTAGGGTTCCGTTGCAGCCCAAGGACACTTTAACATGCTGACTGCAGGGGGTGGACAGCGAACCCAACAGGTGAGATTCTACCCACTGAGCCATGGATGCCTAGTTGGCCTTACACATTTTCATAGATCCAAGCCAGTGCTGATCATTTTCACACTGCTCCTTGTGTTACTGTAACCCTCTGTCTTTTTTGCTGGTGGACTTTTCTTGGACAAAGCCATTTTTTGAATCTCCCACTGCTGTCATATCTCACGTGGAAAGAGCGACCACGTTCTCATTGGCTGTGTCCGACAGACAGGCAGAGATGTGACAAGACAGGAGGACACATTCCTTCGTCCATCCCGAATTAATAGCCTTCCCCATAACTATGATCAATCTCTTTCTCAAAATACAGAGCAAAAGCAGCTGCAGAGGAGTGGGGTGTGTTGGCGAAGGGGTGTGTCTGTCTGTTTGAAACTGCACCTGGTTTCCACTGTTGGCTATTTATTTGCAGAAATT
>KV751392.1:366657-383437 GCA_001698575.1 Mola mola
CTCTCTCTCTCTTTTTTCACTTTGTGGATCACGTCTAAAACTGAGTAGTGGAGCATTCCTGGACACCCATACATCAGGGAGGAGAGGTGGCTTTACTCAACAGCAGCTGACTGTGATCAGTAATAACAGTTCAAGTTTGCATGTAGAACTGTAGAAAGAGATGTGATATTACTCTGTATTTCTCTATAAATGCATTATTTTCAACAACATGGTATGCTTTTTTTTTTTTTTATTTTAGGACACATGCTTAGTTTCTTGAGATGTTTATGTAGGTTTTCATGATTGAAGCAGAAAATGAATGCATATGAAATTTGATGCAGTTATTGAATTCATGGACTGCTCTAATTCGTATTTTTCTAAGCGCCTTGGGATAACATGCAGATTATAGTTGCAGTTAAACTTAATTGCATTTGATGTTGGGAGGCAAACATGTGCAGGACAAGACCAATCCATTAGAGTGACCTTTCACAATATCAGCTGTCTAATGACTACATTAATTGCCCCCGTTTACTGCCTGCTTGGGCTCTGTCTGCCTGTGTGAAAGTCATCCATCAATGAGATGTGATTGGTCTGTCTGGAGCTTCCCTCTCATCCATCCATCCATCCATCCATCCATCCATCCATCCATCCATCCATCCATCCATCCATCCATCCATCCATCCATCCATCCGCTGGAGCCTATCTCAGCCTCAGCATCTTCGGGTGAAGGCGGGTACACCCTATACAAGTCACCAGTTCATTGCAGGGCTGACATATAGAAACAAACAACCATCCACTCTCACACCTACGGGCAATTTAGAGTGACCAATTAACCTAACCCCCAGTTTGCATGTTTATGGACTGTGGGAGGAAGCCAGAGTACCCGGAGAGAACCCACGCAGACACAGAGAGAACATGCAAAGTGCACACAGAAACACCCTGACCTGAAGGTCCTGGGTTCGATTCGCTCTCATCCTTTGTCTTTTATTTTAATACTGTATGATCTTCTTCACTTTTTATATGTTTGCACCAATTTATGTTGTTGCAGACACAATTGCCGATATTTGCATTAGAAGATGATGGTCCTACATGTGTGCTGCAAAATATGTGCTGGCACTATCTGTTCTGTGGCCACAAACTCCATTTCAGTAACTACCACACTCATTACAGTGGCATTTTCTGTGACTGCAGCCACGTGCTTATAGCTCTGTCACCTCCCAGCCCCCATCCTCACGCTCAGAGTGTAAGTGGTTCACTCCTCACTCTAAATGTGTTAAGGTTCAACACTGTGTCCTGAGTGAGCGAGTGAGTGAGTGAGTGAGCGAGAGAGAGAGAGAGAGAGAAAGAGTAAGTAAAACGCAGCAAGTGATTTGTGGAGGAACAGTCAATTTGATTGGCAGCTACGAGAATCATTTCAGGAAGCCAGGCCATATACTCTGTGTGTGCATGTGTGTGTTCGTTTGTGTGTAAAAGGAATCTTTGTAACTCAGATTTCATCACTATCAGCAGCAGCACCTGGTTTCAGAAATTTCAACCTGAAGAGAAATTTCACCTACAGATGAGACACTTTTCAGTGTCTATTTGCTGTATGTTTATACACTATATATAGGTGTACGTTTATTTACTCTATATACAGTATATACATTCTTTATGTGTATGTGGGTTATATACAACTGCATCTCTCTCTAACGGGTGCAGTGGGGTTGAACTTGTCATTTTCCATTAAGAACAGGCCTTTGAGTCTTGAGTGCATCTTCAGGCCATAGTCTCTCTCTCGCTCTCCCTCTCTCTCTCTCTCTCTCTCTCTCTCTCTGTGACCTCAGTAATCCTCTCTCAGAGTTAAGACACAGTTATGTAGAGGCACAAACACACGCACACACAGACTGTCTGTTAGGAAATCAAGCTAGTCAGAGTTGCCCAACTCGCTATGTGATGAGTGATGAGACTCGATGCCAAAGTAAAAGACAAAAAAGTTGATAATGTTGTAAAAAATTAAGAGATGTATGTTGATTTGAACGTTTACACCATATAGGCCCTATTCGAACCATCTAAAGTGCATGTTCGACAGTCAGGGCATGTCACATTGATAGTTCAACAGAGCAAAATCCACTTATGTTTAGTCTCTTAATTTTTCATATGGTCTTTAGGGCATTACATGAATCACAGGGTTGTTTCTACTTGCTGGATCTGCTCAGGGCCCTCGTTTTACCCTCTGCTTCCACCCAGTCCAACAGCTCAGTTTACTGAGCAAATGAGTAATCGTTAACTGAGGAGGAGGAGGAGGGCTGTGTGTAGGTAGATCAGGGCATGAACATTACAGTTCTGGTTGATAATCATTGAGTTTAATAATTCAAATTCGGTGAAGCGATACATTACCTGCTAGATGTCTGCATGCCATGAACAGACTTTTTTTTTTAACTACAACAGCTTACATTCAGTGAAGAGAGAAATCTCTGACACACCAGCAGGAGCAGTCATGATCTGATGCTCAGTAAAATTGTTTTGGAGTAAAGCTCAAGGTTTGACTCATCACTGGTGTCCATGATATTTGCTGCTGTGACGGTATTGCTTCAACGGTACACCTTTAAAATGAGCGAAAGCAGCCTCTCAGTCCATTCATCGGTGTGTAACAAACAGAGTGTTTCCTCTAGATGGCAGGAAAAAACACTGAGACGATGACTTGAGACCAGGTTTGGTTGGCACAATCACTTTCTCCTGACTCAAAAGATGACAATGTCCTGAGAAAGACCACACCCCATCTGAAGAACCACGGATGCACACTTGGAAGCAAGTATATCTGCTATTAACACCACGTGTGTGCTGGACGTGACATGGAAACCAATAATTAGACTGCCGTGCACCTTGTGCTGCTTGTCACAGGAATTATCATAAACACTGACAGGGAAAACTTTACTGCAAAATGATACTTTATATACATTTTTTCTGGTAATGAGTCCATAATTTTACTTGCACAAGTAAAGTGCGCATTTATTTTCAGATCGTAATGACAAACAAAAAGCGTTAGATACGCAATGTAAAAATAATGTTATTTACATACATAAGAAGTTTACATTTTTGTAAATATATGACGTATCTACAGTATGAAGATTTATCAGAGATTTGATCTAAAAAAAAAGTAGAGGACTGAAATAATGAGAAACTGCATAATAAAACATTAGTTTACACTGAAATATATCTATAAAATACCATTAATACAACAACAGCACAACAAAAGTCCCAAAGAGACAGGCATCTAATCATAATAAATATAACACTTAAACCTATGAAATGATTACAAGTGTAACATTATAAAATAGCCATATGCTGTTAGCTTATCTAACAGTTACATGTGCATCTCTAAATAAGTGCAAACGTCATCTGTGCTGCAGATACATCACAGCATTGTTGAATAATTAGGCGAATAAATTAATATCGTGTCTGAAAATATTTACATCCTGTTGAACAAAGAAAAATATCCCCGCACACGCAGATGCTGGCTGCAGCCGTTTGTGTTCAGCCTGTCCCAGTCTTTACCAGGTCACTGGGTCTTTCCCACGTTTAAAGCCCCAAATATGGAAATATGACAAGGATTATAACATGGCTGAATTCGGGGTGCACATTCTCACACACACACACACACACACACACACAACTGCAAACTCACTCACATGCACATATTTGTGGACATGAAAATATTTACACACAAACAGGAGGCGAAAAGGCTCTCTGAGAAAAACTTTTGCATGTTTACACCACACTCCTCCCCTCTGCCCATCCATAGGCCTCGTGGCCTCGTGGCTGAGTGTCAGTTAGCCTGAATTAGCATGTAGCATGTTAGAGTGCTTCATCGAAAGGAGTCAAAATGGTGACATCCAGCTGGGCAGAATTCACGCTGAGTGTTTGCACAAACCAAGACAACAACCAAAGAACAGGCCGTGTGTGTGTGAGTGTGAGAGCAGAGCTGCGCTGTTGCCAGGACAACGCTACAGGCAAAGTGGGTCAGCAGGCTCCTGCCACACCCCAGTTGGCATGGCAACAAGGCTGGTCAATTAAACCTGAGCAGCACGCACACACGCGCTCACGCACTCACAAACACACACACACACACACACACACACACACACACACACACACACACACTCACACAAAGCGCTTTCTGTGCAACAGGGAGGCGAAGGATGAAAGCTGTGTGTGTGTGTGTGTGTGTGTGTGATGATCATTCTCACTTCAGTGCGGCTGCATGTAAACTGTGCAATTGTCCAATAACTGTACAGTTATTGAAGAGCCAAGAGCTGTGTGGTGCTGGATGAGCAAACGATAGACAGAACTGTCTGTAATACTTCAGAGACACCTGTCAAGCAAGTGAAGAAGTCTGCCTCTCTTCTCACTGCCACATCGTTTTACTGGGAAGCACATACTCACACACATAAACATGAGAAAAGTGAGGAAAATGTGGAAAAACCTTATTTTAGGGAGCTCGTATTGAACATTAATCATCGTCATTATAAAGCATATCTTAACAAATATCTTAATATCCATGACAATATTTTAAATTGTTTCAATTTTTCTAAGTACTAGTGTTCCCTCAATCTTCTCCAAGCTTAGTCTGTACGGGAGGAGTTTTACATGATTTATGATCTCAATATGACAGTGCCAATAGAAAACTCATTTTTCTTAACAACACTTAAATATAAATATGATGTAATGTTATATCAGTGCCCTGATAAGTCAACATGAAGCCTGCCTAGCCCAGAATATGGTCCTCCTTCTAAAACGTGGTTTCGCTCATAATTCATTCACTTAGGTCACAATTTCAACAATTATGACCCAAGTCCAACTATAGTGAAGACCTCACTCTGAAACAAGGAGCATAGACAGAAATGCTTCTAATAATTCTGCTAATCAGCAGCTGGCTAATGGTTCAAATGTATTCTCTAACCAACTGGCTGTGTATTTCTTGTTGTAAAAGCTGGGTTTCCTTGTACGATTTGGAGACGGCATCTGAGAGGAAGGGCAATCAGATGCAGTGGCTCCTCCTACTGAACTCAATGACTGTGGCCCTGCCCCCAGCCTGCATCTGACGACCTCTTTTTTATCCACGTCTGCATCACAAAATGGTCCCACAAACGTGTAAACCAACCGTCCACTTGATATGCAGTTACCTGTTACAGTGCACCTATTTGCACTGTTGGAGACATCACATGATGGTGCGTTACACGGCACCATGGCGATGCATCAGTGTCACTGCTAACAGCACGGCTCATGTTTTTTCATGTGGAACACAATGTCACAAGCAGAATTTTTTGGATAGTGCTGAGGATATTTCCCCTGCTTTCTCCCCTCACTATTCTAAAAGAGGAAAGATGAGCCTCGATCCCGTAGCAACTACAGCTACAGAGGCAGCCACACAAGTGAGTCAGTTGTTAGTGCATCATTCACAGTTGCTGCACTATTATATAATGTGCCAGGAGAAGAACCGTAATGAGTCAATGCAGGACGATGGCACACACAAAGAAAGAGAGCCATCACAAGGAATTTTCCAGCAACACTGAATCATCTCAAGCTGGCAGCCTGGATTCATGCGTCTGAATTTAATGATGGCAGCAAACTGATTTTTTCTTTCCTCACTCCTGAGTTACATCACGTAATTTATCCAAAGTGTGAAAAACATCAGTCAGTCTACATGATGAACAGATGTCTTCACACTTGCTCTGCCTGCAGGGCTTTTGGGCGTCACATGACCAGCTTTGGTGTTCTGCCTGTGCAGGGGAAGCTTCTGAAACTTTCCTTCCTACACTGATCTGTGCTGCCTCTGCTCTCTGACGAATATATAGTTAACACTGTGTTTCTGTGTGTTCAGGCTGTAAGGAGTGCTGTGAGCGATGTGTGGGCAGTCTGCCCTGGGCCTCCCTCATCGCCACCGTCCTCCTCTACATGGGCGTGGCCTTGTTTTGTGGGTGTGGCCACGAGGCCTTGAGCGGCACCGTCACCATCCTCCAGAACTACTTTGAAGTCATCAGGGCCCCAGGAGAAACTCTGGATGTGTTCACCATGTAAGTCATCTCAGGAACATTAAAGAACCACTCTTATATATATGGCTTGAAAAAAAACTAAAACTAAAAAACAACAAAAAAAAAAAAAAAACACTCGAAGTTACATGTTACACTGTTTTCCCTGTTTACCTCTTTTTTATGCTCATTTTCAAGCTGAGTCAAAATCAGTTTTATTGGCCAACTATAGAACAATACAAAGCATGTGACTTGGTATTTGCTCCACAAGTACAATGTAGAAAAATACGGATAGATATAAGGGTAGTAAGGATAGTAAATAGAATCGGAATTGGATTTAGCAAAAATAAGAATCAATAAATCTAGAATATATTTACAGTTACGGTATTTTTGAGGTACTGTACTGATATGGACTGTGCTAGGGAGAGGAAGAAGAAGAAATGATGAGATGGGAAGAAATAATGACAATTTTGAGAATCATCATTTCAAAAAGATCAGATCTCTTTCTGTCATGTTGCCACATGTGTATAAATACTCTACTTTTAATGAAAATGTGAGCCTGCAATGTTTTTTTCAAATTTCATAAACCCTCCTTCTAAAAATTACAGAATATACTATGAAATCTTCTTGGAAATCTTCACTGTGAAGTCCACCCTCAGTTTTTGTTCCTCCTCACGCTGTGTGTGGAGAATATTGGACCAGGATTGATTAGCTTCCTAACTCTTTGTGATGTCACAAATCTCGCTCTTAGGCCGCGCTTCATGAAATCAGACATAGACAAAGTGAGATCAATGGACAACAATATTTGTTTTTTGAAAATACGATTAAATAATTGTTTTTAAAAGTTTTTATTAAAAGTGAAAAAAGTATTTTAGATTTCCTTGAGGATGAAATTGTGAATTAAAACTTTTGTGACCATGTGTGGGTTTTTTTTTTATAAGTGGGATGAATATTTATACGGCTTTATCCAAAAATATACAAATTTGTAAGAACAAATTACAATAGCTAAATAAAACAAAAAAGCATTTCAGGAAGATCTCATTGTTGTGAGACTTTTTTTATGATTTGTGTTGATAAATGTGTCATGAGTTTCCAGTTTTTGGGTCATATGTAGAAATATATGCAATGGGAATCAAATAAATGTGAAAGTGATACAAGTACACCATTCATGCTAAGAGGAAAAGTGTAACCGCTGTCCTCTTTTATTACCTCTGGCTTGTTCATGATAATTACACATTTAGCTGAAGAGATATTAAGTTTACACAGTTCATCGATGTGACATGTTCGCTCTCTCTCCTCAGTATTGACATCCTAAAGTACATCATCTATGGCCTCGCAGCTGGATTCTTTGTGTTTGGAGTGCTGCTGCTGGTGGAGGGCTTCTTCACCACCGGAGCGATTCGGGATCTCTATGGCGAGTTCAAGATCACTGCCTGCGGACGCTGCCTAACTGCATTCGTAAGAAACCTTCTTAACCACTTCATTCAGCCTTCGACAATGATAAACTGGATGCTCCCAGAGGATCTTTCTGGGTAGTTTTCAGTAAAAAAAAAAGGGAAAAAGAATGTAGTTGAAGGATAAAGATAGAAAAATTAATCTTACGGGAGTAATGTTTGGTGAAAACTACAGGGCAAACCTGTCTCAAGAGACAATTATAACTATAAAGAAATAATTTATATACTGCATTTGTAAGATTTACAATGCAAAGATTTACAATGCAAAGATTTAAGAAAAGATGTAGCCTGTCTAGACATTTGAAAGTGACATTTGCAGAGATAAACATGATCAGCTTAATATAAGAAGGTTAAAAACAAACATAAAATAACACTTCATTGCCTTCAGGTGACTTTAAGAATGTGATTTTTGCCACAGTTGTGCTGTCATGTAATCAGCAGGTAAATGTGCAGAATGGGAGCAACACTGACAAATATAAGCATCACATCTCCTGAACAACCGTCAGAGCTGTTATGAGCGAATCATTCATCCAATATAGAATGAAATTCCAGTGTGTGGAGAATATTACTGTGTCATGTTGATACTAAATGTAAAGTATTATGATATTTCATTCATGGGATAAAATATTACATTTATAAAATGCTTCAAACAAATTAGGTCAACATTCCAACTGTTGTCAGTAAATAAATGATACCACTCGTGAAAAATAAAATAAAAACAATTTAAACATAACAATATGCATTCGATAAATACTTGATTCATACTAAAATTGATATTATTAAAAACAGCAAGCACAGATGGAGAAGAACCAGTAGCTATTATCTGATTTTTTTTTTTTTTTTTTCCGACTGAAAAAACATCAAATCCAAGAGAGAGAAACAACACAAACCAAAGTCCTGCTTAAAGTCCAGAGCAGGATGTCACAAACAGACTCAGGGAATGTGACAAGTGGGGAGACCATGCAAGCGAGTTTCTAAAACAAGAGGAATTAATTAAAACTAAAAGCAAATCAAACAAGATAGAAAGTGGATGCCAGCTATAGAAAGGGAGGAACAGATTGAGCACATGGGCCAACTTGTAAAGTCTACAGGCCCAGGTGAGCTCAGGCAGCTGATTGCCCTCCTGCATTTACCATCCAGCCGCGGGACAGTGGGAGGGGCGTCACAAGGAAAAAGAAAAAAACTTTGTAAAATAAACTAAAAATGGAGAACCACAGAATTTTCACTAACTGAACAACCCATCTTGGACACCTTGCCTGTTCACAAAAACGCAACTGATTTTGGACGGATAGCAAAGTGTCCTTGCATTATTTGTTAGACAAAAGGAGAACATGCTGCAATTTCTACAATCTTTTGTTTTTTGAATTTATGTAGAATCAGTCAATCCATCAGATTTTATTTGTATAGCCTAAACTCACAAATTACAATTTGTCTCACAGGGATTTTACAAACTGTACTGATGCAACATCCTCTGTCCTTAGACCCTCGAACCAGGAGAGGAAAAACTTTAAAAATCCCGAACAGGGAAAAATAAGAAACCTCAAGAAAAAACACAGAGGAGGGATCGTTCGTCCATACGTGGACAGAGACGTACAATAGATGTCGCATGTACAGACATTAACATCACGAAAATGACAAGTATAATATACCATGTTCCCGATGTATGTCAAGATATAAAAAGTCCATGAGTTCAAGAGCATGTGAAATCTATAAATCCAGGGGTATGTTTACTCTACTGAACTAGGGGCAGATCCAAAAGTAAGTGTAGTCCGCGGATCCAGATAGAGCAGGGCTATCCAGACTAGGATCCAAGTCACACAATAGTCTGACCTCCCATAGAAGCGATGCATGGTGATCATGAGCTACAGTCCAGAGAGGGCAACATGATCACCTCAACACTAGCCAGCAGGCGGCAGACAGAAGAACCGAGTCCACCGAGTTTCAAGGCAACCCACGAGATGAGAAAGAACAGGTACTCCAGGGAAGGTGTGACATTAGTTACATGCATTACAGGGACAGGAATGAGTAAAGAAAGGGAGAGATAGGAGAGCTCAGTGTATCATGGGAAATCCCTCGGCAGTCTAAGCCTATAGCAGCATAACTATGTGTAAACCTGGGCTAGCACTACCTATAAGCTTTATCAAAAAGGAAAGTTTTAAGCCTACTCTTAAACAGAGAGAGGGTGTCTGCCCCCTGGATCTGAACTGGGAGCTGGTTCCAGAGAAGAGTGGCCTGATAGCTGAAGGCTCTGCCTCCCAAACTAATTTTGGATATCCTAGGAACAGGTAGTAAGCCTGTGTTTTGGGAGCTTAGGGATCTAGTTGGGTAATAAGGTACTATAAGCTCTTCAAGATATGTGGGTGCAAGACCACTTAGGGCTTTATAGGTGAGAAAATGGACATTAAACTCTATAATAGGTTTCAGAGAGCCAATGTAGAGAAGCTACATTACAATCAGTACAAAAGCAGCAGTGTTCTGAATCAGCTGGAGTCTTTTCAGACTTACAGGTGCAGCCTGATGGAACAGAATTACAATAGTCCAGCCCGGAGGTAACAAATGCGTGGACCAATTTCTGCATCTTTTTGAGCAAGGTAATGTCTGATTTTTGTAATATTCTGAGTGGGAAAAAAGGCACACCTTAAAATTTGAAAAATTTAGGAAAGATCCTGATCAATTGTAACTCCCAGATTTCCCAGAAAGTAGTACTGGAAGCCAAGGTAATGCCATCCAGCATTACTATGCCGTTTGATAAGGCATTTCTGAAATGTTTAGGACCGAGCAGAGACACTACAGTTTTAGTTGAATTTACCATTAAAAATTACAAAAAATACATCCACATTTTTACGTCTTTAATACAAGCCTGTAGTTAAGTTATCTTATTGCTTTTGTCTGGCTTTAAGGATAAGTATAATTGGGCATCATCTGCAAAGCAGCAAAAATCAATTGAGTGGTTTCTGATAAAATTACCTAAAGGCAGTATATACTGTATAAGATGAATAGAAATAAACTGCAAAACAACGCACATTTCCTTATTTTGTAAGTGAGAATATAGAATATAATAGAAATACCTGTCTTAAAGACATTTTCAGGCAGAAACTGAAAGATTCACTATGTCCCCTGCTGCCTCAAACAGAATTATAGAATAACAGTACTTTATACAGTACTTCTGAGACTGGTTAAAACAAAGCAAAAGAACACATCACATTACTTTTTGAAACTGAAGTATATTTTACGTCTATTATAAATAAACAACAAAACTAAATTGAATTTTTTAAACAAATCCCAAATCATTAAATGCATAAATTTATGGTTAATGCAAATAAAAGAAATCTCTTCAAATAAACAAAATAAGGTTTCCACGAATACTCTGATGCATCTTGTGATCCACGGCTCTTGTTCTCATTCCCCCAGACGAGGCTGCAAATCTGCTCTTCGATGTGGTTTGGCCTCTTAATAATATTTATCACTCATATGGAGATGAGTTAAGTTTCCCACTGTGGTGCAGTTAAACATGCTGCATCGTGCTTGTCATGCTATTTATGTAGAAAATACTTCCTTAGATATCTGCACACCACTTTGGTCTTGTCACTCATTATTTCACCATTTTATTTTCAGTCTTTAAGAAGCCAAAAAGTTAGCAGGCCTGAGATTTTAACAACAAAGGGGTTAAAATGTGAATAGAATCATTTAACATCCAGAGCAAATGGATGAGTGACATTAATGACTGAAATTTTACTAGAATGGATGTGAATCATTACATCCCTCGTGTAACATAAATATGATGTGGTCACACCTATTCATCATCCTCATCCACATTATCAACTTGGGATGTGTCTGCAGCTGATGTTCCTGGCCTACCTGTTCTTCCTGGTGTGGCTCGGAGTGACGGCGTTCACCAGCCTGCCCGTCTTCATGTACTTCAACGTTTGGTCCATGTGTCAGAACGCCAGCTTGGTGGAAGGAGCCAACCTCTGCCTGGACCTCCGTCAGTTTGGTACGTTTGGTACAGGATGATGGATGGATGGAAGGGTGAATTTGTGTAAAAACTTTTTAATCTATAAATCCAGTTAGAAGAAAGAATCATACATGGCAACATACCAAAGGGTGTAGAATGTCCCCGCCGTGGGATTAATAAAGAAATATCTTATCTTATTTTAAAGACAGCTTTTAATGGTGCAACAAGGCCATGATTTCATATTTCACTGGCTTAACTGATGGACACTTGGAGGGGACAAAGAAACTCTCTTGGCTTTCAAGATTCAAACTTGATAAACTTTGACCTATACAAGTATTTCATGTGATATCATTCAAACTTTGAAGTCATTTTGATGGAAGAATCTATTTTTCCTCTCTTTTATCAAAGTGCAAATGGTTTTTATGTTATTGACAGAAAAATCAACTGTTGAGTGCAGTCTGTCTGTTCATCACTGAAACAGAGAAAAAATAAAGGATTTTATAATCCTGAACAGCATATTTTCCTGATCTGCCTGGTGACTGCAAGAGCTCACACTCTGTGTATCCTCAGTGCCACTCACCAAAATACCAAACTGGCATACGCAGTGGAAAAAACAGTGTTTGCAAGCCACAGAATTGCCAAGTTCCCAGCAGAAAGCCACAGTGTGCAATGTGCCTCAGCGAATCACAGAGCCTCTCTCAAAAGTTCAAAATCAGCTATCAGCTCACCTCAGATGACAGGAATTTATGGTCCCAGCCTGTGGATGTTGGTCGTTGGCGTGTGGACTGAACACAGGCAGGACTGACTGGAAGCTCAGACATTACATGGCCTTCTGCTCTACAGTCATTATCTAGGTCGCACTGGAACTTCTCTGACACCCTGAGAAAACATGTTGTTTTACATTACATGTAGCATCATAACAGGCCTAAAACACACTCATCCATCATTTAATGTAGAGAAACTGTAAGAAATGTCATGTGATGATGATGATGAGGATTTATCACACAATATGTTGTGTATCATGAGTCTAAAATATATTAAATGTTCACTTTCTTAACTAAGTTATTTTCTGAGATGCACTGTTAATCAGTTTTTCCGGGGCTGTTTCCAACACTGACTCATTAGCTTATCCTGAAATCAATTTGTTTATTTTTTTTTTTGCTCCCTTGACACTAAAGCACATGACTGAAAATGATTTTTATATTAATCTAGTCAAGATTACTTTTATAGCACATTTAATAGCAGCGAGGATGACAAAAATACACAGGACTTTAAAAATAAACACACATGAATAAAGTCCACAATCTGAGTGCAGGCAGCTTTTATTAAATATCAAATTAAAATACAAAAAAAGTAAAGGATAATAAAAATTAGACAGTAAAACAACAAAAACCAGAGAGAGGTGGAGTGTCATGGTGCTAAGAAACAGAATTGAGTTTTCAAGTTGGTTTTAAAGGTGTCGATGGAAGGAAATGATTCAATTGTTTATGCCATAGTTTAGTACCAGATTGAGCAAATCCGACTTTCTACTGTCAGTATCTCATTCTACCTGACTTTTGCAGACAATGCTTCAACTCGTTGCTGTTACAAGGAAGACTATTACTTTATATGGTACAGCAAATTTACAATTTATATAAAAACGCAGGCTCTCGTCGCCTGAAAACCAGTCCAATTTAGATCTCTTCTTATTATGTTACTGTATTTCAAACTCAGACATTACAGTTTAATGGAATGTAGAATAACTGCTACTCCGCTGTAGTACTCGGTGTGCAGAAAGAAATAAATTACCTAAAAAAAAAATTTTTAAAAATTAAAATTATATGAGGTAAACTGATTAAACCACATAAACAAACTTCTGCTCATATTCCACAGGATTAACTTTATCTTTTAATATACTGACAACAGAGTTATGAGCACTGAAATCAGACATGGCTCATTCAGTATTCTATGACAGCCAGCTGACTAACAGTTAATACTGTATTTCAAATCAAATCAAATCAAATTTTATTTGTATATTTCAGACTATGCCTATTCCGACTATGTCTATTCCGACTATGTCTTATTTCCCATCATGCAGTCACATCTTGTCCACCATGTTGTTCTCCAGCAAGCCCTCATAGAAGACACACACACCAACAGACCTTTTAGAGAGCTTTTTAAGAGCTTTTTCCGCAGCACTGCCATCTAGTGTCCAAAATGCAATTTGCATCCTGTCACTCATCCAATTATTGCATGTAAATGCCGAATATGACAATAACTCACTGCAGATATAGGGCTAACGTTTAAAGGCTGTGTGATGCATGATGGGAAGGAACAGAAGGGGATTAGTTACAGTTTATTTTAATTAAATATATACAAAGACTCTCACAGGGCTCCAGCCAGTAGTATTCAGAGGTTCTTTGCTTCATTCGTCTTTCTTCTTGCAAAATATATGTGATAGAAAACCAGAGTAATGAAGAATTTGCCATTGATTTTTTCAGGAGCTGTGACCATCTCTGAGGAGAGGAAGGTCTGTACAGGATCTGAGAAGTTCTTCAAGATGTGCGAATCCAATGAGGTAAGATAGGAAGACGAAGGAACGTGGCTGGTTGCAATTTTGCAATTTAAAGTGAAATGCAGATGACTTCAGCTAAAATGAAACGTGCATTGTTTGTTACAGCTGGACTTGACCTTCCATCTGTTCGTGTGCGCATTGGCAGGAGCAGGAGCTGCTGTCATTGCTATGGTGAGGACCATTACCCTTACATCTGATTGACTGTATGAGTGCTGATTGTTTTGTTTTACTCTGTATCGAATGACTAGGACTGTACTATGTAGATATTGTGTGTTTCGAATCAAATGTTGTGTCTTGGGGGTTTGTACATGTTGTTACTAGAAGTACAAATGAAAGAGATGTGCCTAGTTCTTGAGCTGGCCTTGAGGAAGACAGAGAGACACGGCACCAGTCACCAGTCAGCTGTCAGCTGCTCAGGTGTGGTGGGGATCAGTTCTGTCAGATATCCTTCTCTACACTGGAGCTCCCATGCTGTCTCTCTCTCCAGCCCACCAGCAGGGTAAAATGTTTTATTTCCTGGACCGGTTTATTCCTGCGCAAAGACACAGGGGGTTGGAGTCTGTCCTGGAAAAACTCTCCACCTCCCCCACTGCTCTCCTCAGAGAAACTCATTGTGGAGACTTCAGATACTGAAAGAGCTTGACAGAGGAGACACCTGATTTGACATATACTGAAAGTTTATGTCGATGAATTTCTATGGTACGTTTCCCGCCTGCTAAAGGTGTAGAGAAGAAGGGAGTCCCTTTAACATGTCTGCCATAGACTGTTTATAGTCTGAATGAGTTGATTGGTAAAGAACAGCGTATGATGAGCATGCAAACAGGTCTCAGAGGAAATGAAAAGAGATGGTGTTTGAAACATCTGCATAAAAGTAAAAGTAAATAAATTCTAACAATCAGAATCCAAGATTAATTAAGGTGCTCTCCTATATATGGTCACAGGGGGGCACCAGAGGTCAAGAAGTTCCAAGAGAATCAGTATCTTCACAGTACAGCAGCTCTTATCTAAGACCTGTGGCACGGTTACAAACCAGTTGGGAACAGTTCTGGTCTCTACTCAGACGTTTGTTTTTCTTACATTATACATACTAATGTGCACTTTAAATGCAGGTTCACACTTTAAAATAACAAATATGTTAAAGCAATAAATGGAGGGACGCCTTCTAGCTGTTACCTTGAGGTGCACAGCTACGTATGCACCTTAAAAACGCCTCATTCTCATCTATATACACGCCCTCCTAAACTGACAGTCTGCTTAAACTGCAAACATTTCCCATGCCTTTCTGCCTGTCAGTGCCTCTGAGTATTGCTCCCTGTACTTAAAACCCCACCACTATCCCCGCACCCACCTCCAGCTCTGAGGGGGTCTCAAGGTGTTTTCTCATCACTTAGCAGTGATATTATGCAAACTTCTGTGGGGAGTGATGAGGGCCGAGCCTAGATGCCAAACTTGACTATCTATTGATAAATAGAAATGCACAAGCAATTTCTTTTCCCCAAAAGCTAACATTGTAAAAGGAGCAGCTGTAAAGTGGTGTGTACCTTTTTTTTTTACTTATTTTACTGTCAAAAACCCAGTAAAATGACTCCATTTTATATTCAAATGTCTGATATTTGTAAATTCGATAACAAAAGCATGATTAATTCCCATTCAAGTTAGTGGAGTGCTGAACTGGAAGTTAGTTGCTCAACCATCAGAATTCACTAACCTGGATGATCTGGGTAAATGTGTGAAACAACAAACGGTGAAAACAATCGCGTTTATTCCTATATTTGAGCTCTATGTGTACTTTAGTTAACCGTGATTCTTGCCCTTCTCCTCCAGGTCCATTTCCTGATGGCTCTAGCTGCTAACTGGGGCTACCTGAAGGATGCCAGCCGAATGCAGAAGTATGAGGACATCAAGTCGAAGGAGGAGCAGGAGCTGCATGACATCCACTCTACACGCTCCAAAGAACGCCTCAATGCCTACACATAAACACACAGCTCCAAGAAACAACAAACACAAACAAGAACACACACACACACACACACACACACACTTGCCTCTCAGAGGCACACAATGATACATAAACACATGCACACGCTCAGACCCTTGCGCAGGGCCTGATACAACATAACACAGAGCACATACACGACATGACAAGAACACACTCAAAGACATGAGTAAAGACACAAGTAGGCAGAAATGAGTTGACAATAATATGATGATGGCAACATAGACACCATTATCAACCATGTGTCCACAGCAGATCATTGGATCAAGTCATCTCTGCTAATACTTTAGCATCTATTGTGCTGGTTTGCTCCATACACACTTTTCCCCTTGTGAAACCCAACTGCTTTTAAGTGAAAGAGAGCCTTCAATTTTGCACATTGATGCAAGTGGTGCTCTTGAATGGCCATCATTCACTGCTAAAACGAACTAATCAAAACCTAAACATCATCATTTTTGGACTACAATAGTTCCAAAGAAATGTGGCTTCATCACTTTTAAAGGATTTATGATAATTTACTGGTAAGATTTTTCAGTATAAAGTCCCAGAGTAGCTGTGCAGTTGTGAATGTGCAGAATACTTGTGTGTTCCTGCCCACAAAGAAACAAGAATAACCATGGAAAAGAAAAAAAAAAAGAAAAACAAAAAGCATAGTGCATATAAAATAGCACAAGAAACAGGATATAACATTTAAAAAAAAAAATACCCAAAAAAAACAAAGAAAAGAAGAAGAAGAAGAAGAAGTTAAGAATCCAAAGAAATGTCACATTTAAGTTTGCTATATTGTGGCCCTGTGGTTTGTTTTGGCTGGCTGCGCTATGTGTTAGAAATCAA